>FR990016.1:12442684-13035184 GCA_905404135.1 Hesperia comma
TAATGAATAATACTATATTATGTGTACTTGGTGAATTTGAAAGGAGAATTTAAGATAATAACTGGATATAGCCGTTGGTGTGACTAGGTGACTCCGTATCGATCGCTCTAAGGAAATGCATAAATCATAAGAGCCATGAACGATTTTCAATGTAGGAAGAATAGTAATGAAATATACTATAATATGTATTCCTACTTGGTGAATTTGAAAGGAGAATTTAAGATAATAACTGGAATTTGACGACCCTGTAGCCTAGTTGGTAGCCACCCTGCCTGCGACGCGAGGGGTCCCGGGTTCGATTCCCGGCCGGGGCAGATAATTATGTGGCAGATAAATATTTGTACTCGGATCATTGGTGTAATTATAATGTGTTATATATGTGTAGTCCATGCCAGCCGCGACACAGGTACCTAGTAACCTACTGCGGGGGTATGAGTGTGTTAGCGTTTATTTATTTATTTAATTATATAATTAAAATAGATGTAAGTTTTAGCTTTAATTTCTGTATTGAAAATTTTATCGTAAGGTCAGCTGGGTTATTTATAATGGGCAAGGGTGGAGTGTTTGTATGGAATATACTTATTAACATTTACAAATAATGCTCTCCTGTAAATTACTAGCGGGGAAGTGAAGTGGGTATTCTGATATTGTCCAGTTTGTTGTTGTTTCTTAAACTACGGCGTCCGGTGTTTACTCTTGCAATAGTTTGCACGTTTATATAGAAAATATTTATACGCGTAATTATGTCTGTTCATAACTAATTTATTTGCGTAATGGTTTTAGTACTTGAGTAATAATGCAGTTTTAAGTGCAAATGCACAATATTTTAATTAAGTTATAGGTTGGGTACTAATTAGAATGAAATAATATAATAATCCTTTTAGTAAATATCCCAAAACTACCTCTTATTGTAAAAAAGTTCTTTCGGTTACTACGTTTAATTTCACATTTATTTAGTTTAGGTTTTGCTGGGCATTATTATTATTTGTATTTATTAATTTTTACCTGATTAGATTCATTTAATACGGTCATTGCGATAATATAAAAAAATAGATGCATTAAGGTGAAAAATGTAGATGTGTTAGCACTTTTTTCTAATGATCGTAATTTAAAATATTTTACTAATAGTAAATTGACTGTACACTTGATTAAAACTTTAGAAATTCAGTTCATGCTGCTCATACGTGATGACTAGTTAGCAGAGTGAATAATCGTGAGCGAAACGAGTACATCTCTCATTTTGCACAATTAATCCAGACATTTTAAATGTAAACATGAGCATACCCGTTCCCTAGAGACAAATTACAGCACTAGCTTCCAACGAATAACATCTAAACTAGAAGTGTTCGTTATATTAGATAGCTGATAAAATAATCAAATATTTATTTATAATCTTTCAACCGGTTATTTATTATAGCTGGCAAGCGTTATACGTTATAACGTTGAGCGATTATTAGCCACGTTCACAACGACATCGCACGATTCAAATCACGAATGTTCTATGCGAGAGCGAAACAGAAATACTCGAACGAAAGAGAACGGAACAACCGAACATCCGTAATAATATTTTTGTCACCTACCAAATTATGCTTTAAGATGACCGCATAAGAACTATATTCAGTTACATATCCAGTACTGATTTAACGAATATATTTTTTGTTCGGCTATATATTCATTCTAACGTTGAAGCGCTATTTTTGCGTTATATTTTCTGTTTGAATAAAATATAAAATTAAAAATCAGTGCGATTATCTCGCTTGACCTCGTAGGACGCGTATTGATAGTTTACCGTGTGTTTGTGATATTTACGAGAATATTTGTAAAAAAATGTTAGTTTTATTATTATTGCTTTAATAATATATTTTAATTAAAGTTTTAAATAAATAATGGTCAGATCGATGAAATTACTATTGTTGTAAATATAATCAATAAAATTTTAAGTACACCTAACAACTTGCTCATTAAACTAAAAGTATATATTTATGTTGTTGAATTATCATAAACATTCAATACATTTTATCGCAAATAAAAATTTCAGTCGGGGACTGCCGCCTAAGCCTGCAAAAAGTACGAAGGAAAGTTCAATGAATTTATTTAATTAAGTATGTACCTATTTAAAATGCAATTAATTCGCTCACACAGTAGTAATGTGCTGAAAATGAGTTAAATTTTTTAATGTATCCTTAAATAACAAGCACACAATAAAATAATTTGTTATCTGTCGCCAAAGACGTCTCTTTATTAGGCGTCCTCTACAACGATTAAATCAAAACGCGTCGTTCTACGAAGCGAACGAATATATTATAGCGTAAAAAATAATAGGCGTTATAAAAGTAGCGTAACGTTATATCGCGTTTTCAATATATAGCCGTTGCGAACACCTGTAATCTAAACAAGAACATATGAATACTGCGGCTGATGTAAAGATAATGGATTATCTACTTTATCATACAATATTTTATTTTAATTAAAAATGTATTCAAGTACCTACCTAATTATATGCATTTAAGGCGAGGTGTGAGCAGACATCTACATTATTGGTAGTGGTCACGTCTGCCCACTAATGTCCTTAAAGGTAAACGTATCACATAAGTAATCCGCATGGAAACGATTACCTAACAAGAATTAATGTTAAACAAGCAATTAATAGCATAGATGAGCTTTCAGTTGATTGGGATTTAATGAAGCCGATGCAACGAGCACTGCCAAATCTTTTCAATCTTAACGTAGCAATTAAAAAATATATAAGAGTAGAACAAGATGATTACAAACACGGACATTTATTTAAAATGTATTTGTTCAATGCATATGCCGGAATAAACCGAGATTAAATGGCAAACAATAATTTATTAAATGAAATGTTTAGTATAAAATATTATGCATATTATAAAAGTTACCACTTAAAATATTTTCTGAGTGCCTAGCTACCTGCTGCATTTCTGACTAAACTATTACTTAACGAAGTTAAAAATTTCTAATGTAGTGCGTAGTGCTATTTTCTGGCAACATGCTCCCGGCGTACCTTCTAAATTGTAGTCCTTTTACGGAGATATTTTTACATCTAATGTTCTTGGCAAGATGCCTCTATGTTTGAATAGCGAGACTTACAAGGAAATACCTATCAAAATGTCTCCGCTACTACTTCTGTACTTACTTGCAATTTTTATTGGTTACTGGAGTCAGTAGGAGGCAGCCAAATATGAAAATAGTTTCTATAAATATCTCATACGTTGTTTATTGTGACTCTACTTCATATTTAGTTGAACGTGAGGTACCTAAAACACTCATAGTCCTGGGGTTGCCTTCGAGCCTTAGTGAACAGTCAAGTTAAGCAACAGTGGGTGAGCTTGGTATTTGGATGAGCGACAGTTTTCGTCAAAAAAATCTTAAGTATTTCCGTGTTTTGGGGGATATGTTCAGCTGCAGGTCCCGTTTTTTAATCCGTACTGGAGTAGTGGCATGTTGTTCCCAACCAAGTTGTGCGGTTGTGACGGTACTTCACGCCGCATTGTTCGGTATTGCAATGCTAGCTCGTCAAGGACCCTACACATCCCCGATTGACGTTCGCAAACTCGGTCTCCCTCCGTCTTGTAATTAACTATGTGTAAGAAGGTTATGCGGATTCAAGAGGGAGAAACAAGTACTTTTTACCTTTTGTGTTTATGCATATTACTTCCTAGTGACATTTGGGCCTGCTACCCTCCCCAATTTATACATACAATAGGTTTTTATAATACATATAATAGTTTTGTAACGGCGCATTAGTTTTTAAGCATAAGTCAACAAAATTAGTCAATAGTTGCGTAAGTAAACGACAACGTGTTCTGTGGCTTTTCGAGTTCATTGGTTCACGTAATGCTTACTATTATTATCTCGGCTTTGGTACTTAAAGTTCGAGTATTTATTTACACGTGTGCGGTTCACGAAGTATGTTCAAGTAGGACATCTCTAAGTGAGGTGTTGCTTACGCTTTTACCCGACTTAAGGTCACGGAGGGCACATAGACACGTCTGCTAGAGAATACTTAAGATCGAAACGTTGTATCTAATTATAGCCAGTACATCAGACGTTTGTTTTGTTCGCTTTGCGTTGCACGGCGTAGTTTCAGAGTACTGAACTCAACGGTGCATTCACATCTATAACTTTTGTGGAGAAGAGAAAAGTCATTACGTAACCTAACTAGGGGTACATCTTATTGGAAACCACTTGTTGCTATTTTGAACGGTAATAGCATTAACACAGCTTGTAATAATAGAAAATTAAAGAAATGATTGAGAATTGTTAATGTTTTAACTATTAGTTATAAGCAAGCCTCGACTGCGCCTTACGCGAAACATCAGCAAAAAGCTACTTTATAATGCAGCGTTAACGTAGCTTTTAGTAACATTTTGTGACATAATTAAATGTCACTGCAGGTAACACGTGTATTGTTATTAAAAGTTATGCAGCAGCATTATTTATACAGCAAAAAATTGTAACATAAACGTAACTTTGTAATTTTATGTTGCCCAGAAACATTTTTTCATGTTACTCGACAAAAAGTCAGGGCACTGTAAATTCATCCTAACATTTCGACTGCCCTATCGCCAAATACATTGCTCTACCAAACTAATAACTGGCAAGTGGTTTTTACATCCGATATTTACGTTAACGCGATTAACTTTATGTGTAAACGTTTACAAATTGCGCACAATATATCATACAAATGTGTTTTATTGCGTGAGCTTGTAATTTATTACATGGAGAATGTGAGGCTGAGGGGAGATTTTAGACGTTTTATTAAGATTTAGTGCGGGACTGGGCTTAAGGTGCAGTTGTACTGCACCCTTGGGAAATATGGGGTGACCCGTGACCACACGATGATGATTATTTGAGATACTTACCTACTGAACTATGCTCAAATGATGATTATGGACAACCTCTGGTGAATGATATCTACTCACATATTTATGCTTAACTTAATGGGTATGTTTTATGTTTGTAGTCGGTTCTGTTTATGACACGTCGACTGATGAAAGAGTAATGCATCTTGTTTTAATCACCTCAGGATACAGTAACCTTGTATACCTAATACATTATAGATACCTCACTGTGGTTGTATTGTTGAAAAATCTATTTGCGATAATTTGATACTTAATCAAACTTAAACATAGTATCAGTATTCAATTGTACCAATCCATAATTTGAAATTTAACTACATTAACTGTTATAAATCGTTAATCAACTACATTTTAAATCATGATGGTACGTCCAAAAGTGTCAGAATCTAAATTACAAAAGGAATCAATGACATCTTTATTGCTAGCACTTAGTAGGATATACCTTTACAAAATCCGAATTAGGACAGTCGGAGAACGGTCGCTCCCCAGGCACGATTGACCAGCCTAGCGGGAGATCTCCCTTTGCTTAAGTCACCTAAATAAATCTTTCCTGTTTGTTCAAGGATCTCGCAATAATAGCCAAATTGATTTTCTGTTCAAGCTATGAATCAGCATAAAACAGAGATGTTTCCAATCAAAACAAGTTAGATGCGACCAAAAGTAGGTAGATGTAGAACCATTGTTTCTGGATCACGGCATACTGCACAATACATCATACAGAACTCTCGTATTAAAGACTGGGATTAATTCCTACACACGAAAGCGCTGGATTATCTAGACTACAATGAATTATCTTCTCCCACATAGGTATCTACAATGTAAGTATAGAATATCTACTATTCTTATTCTAACGGGACGATATTTGCACATGGAAAATATTTGAATGATTTGATTTTTTATCGCGATTGATTTTATCCCATGTTTTTGGATTTTCTCTGTCTGTTTGTGAGTTGATTCCTGTTGTCTCATTTCTACAAATCGGTTAATGCAGTGTTCACTCTAATTTGTTCATTCTAATTTGAGTGAACCTATCACTCAAATCGAGGATACCTACCTGTACCTACGTTTCGAGTGATGTCAGTCACCAGTAAATAAACAATAAATTATGTCTGTTTTTAGCAGTAACTGTGGAATAGTTTTTAACGTAGGTCCGTTTACATTAACGGTTGTTGATGATTTTGTCGTGCGTTGAATATTCGGCAGATTTGCGCGCCGATTATTTTACTCCACATTCGATGGTCGCCTCTCGCTACGCTCGCCACGCGTTTGCGGTTGTCATGCCAGATGGAAATAAATCTATTTTAGTACGGTTGGGTTAACTTGGGTTCTATGACACACTTTAGAATGGACCTAGCACTAGATTACGATTTATGACGCCAATTTTAACGCGTAGGTACCGCATGTAAATTCAGTATAATTTCCGTTTTGTAAATTTTTTAAAACTTGTGTTTATTAACTGCAGAAAGATACACGTCGACTAGATTGGATGTATCCAAGATTAGATTTATCTTCCAAATTTTTATGTCAACAGATATTTTGAACAATGTAGCCACTGTCCAATTTAGCTCACAGTGCCCATCGTGGCCTTCTGCAATCTACTGGAAGACAAAATAAATAGGGTATCTAGAATTAGGTAGTTTATATTTGAATTTTCACAATACCTACATTGTTAAAATTTGCAATGCGTCTTACGGGTTTTCTCTTTGATAATGCCTTAACACATTTTATCTTCATCATTTGAAATTAATATTGGTAAGCTCATCTAACTACTAACCTACATAAAGGACATGCGCGTTGTACCTACGTACCTATACTGTTTGTACAGACTTATCCGAGTAAAAATGAGACGATACTTACCTTGATGTGAAGAAACACTCGACATGCAAATTGTGATTTTGTTAAGCCATATCTCGCTCCTCCGTCTACCTATCATAATAACATATCTTGAACTTTAACCTGCCATATTCCATATAAGCAATTCATAACAATGAACTTATACTTAATTAAACAATGTGTATGATTTATAACGACTGCACTTTTATATTATATGCGGTAGTGATAGTAATCCGGTACGTTCAACGTCATAATCAAAATACACATAATGTTAGCGGTATTTAGTCTTAGTGGGTTAAACACACGGAACATACATATAGCGGAAGTGTGATACGTCAAAATTATTACTGAAACCGGTGTCGCCAAACGCACACAAACAAACGGTGGTCAGTTACTCCCACGAAATATAGGTTACTCCCATTTTGCTCCACAAATAGTGAAGAGTAGTTTTAATTGGTCGCATATATGTAAAGCTTAAATACCCTAAATTGTACAAACTTTAATGCAAAAACACATCTTGACTCTGAGCAATAGAGTTGGCTTTTCTATAAAGAAAGTAACGTATTTGCGACATTTTGTATTGACCAGGTGGCAAGTGATATTTGTGAAAAATATAATTTGATCTTTATTTGTAAGCAGTAAGGTTAAATTTTCAATGATTTGTCAACCATAATTCCCGTTATCGTTTAGTAATTTGACACAAGCGTGATTTTATCGATAAATTGGTTGGACCTATTTTAAATGCAATTTAAAATGTTAGAGGATTCGCGATATTGATCCGACTGATTTTCATAATTTATTATTTGTTTATTTTATCATTTTACCTAATAATATCAATACGACAGTCAGCTATACAAGAATTCGTAATTAAATTTTTATTGGAATAAAATTGGTTATGCGTCAGTGGCGATTCCTGGTGTTTATAATTGGGGTGGCTCCAGCTTTTGTTATATAGGGTGTAGTGTTAAGTGCGCATAACCGGAAAACCATTTCTTCAGACGGACAATCTAACAAACTTGCAGTCTTTCATTAAGAAACCTACTTTGAAATCGCAAATAATAATTGCTTTTTACAAAAAAAAAATAACCGACTTCAATCTTGATAAGTAGAGATAACTCAAAAACTACTCGCCAGATGGCGCTCAATTCAACATGTAAGTGTAAAGTTCTCGTTGCTACAAATTAATCAAGCCCAAACACTAAATAACTGCAGTAAATCGTTGAGGAGTTCCCTCGACTGTCTTTCGGCTTCATCAGATCGACTCCAGATCTTCATGAAATAGTAGCGCTTTAATTTACTTATGATAACATGAACAAACACACTAGTTGTCCATACAATTTTCAAAAGTTCCCCTCGATTTCCCTGAGATGCCATCATCAGATCCTGGTTTCCTTATCAGGGGACCCCACTGCGCATATCTACTTTACAACAAAAAAAGAATTATCAAAATCGGCCCATAAACGACGAAATAATCGCTGAACGTACATAAAAAAAAAGCATATACCTATACGGTCGAATTGAGAACCTCCTTCTTTTTTGAAGTCGGTTAATGATCACATTTGTTTGCATATGTAGTAACGCGACGGCATTACTTGTTATATTATATATCGCAACGTCAGGCGTTTCTGAGTTTGCAAATAGGTGTTATTATTTATAGGTGTTATTTATTATTATTTAACTTAATTTATTATATTGTTTATTCATTAACACGCCCCTGTTTGTTAGCGCACAACATATCTTTATTTATATAATTTATCTAAGCAGGTTAAAATTTTAAAGATGTTACATTACAATTGCTCACTATTGTAATAATAACTAATAAAATGTCGATGTCGATAAACTTTTTTCGCATCACCTACGGAGACGTGAATAGGTACCTCTAGAGGTGAATGAACCATGTAGATGACACGTGTAAGCTAAGCTAAGCTAAAGCAAGCTTTATTGCCCATTCCTTATGGTTGATTTCAGATTAAAATATCTATTGGGTTTTAAGTAATTGAAATTAAATTACGATAATAAGATTTATTGCAAAAACTTCACTTACCGGTGATATGTAACACCTCCATTCTTAACATTTCTTGTTTTACTATTATTTTTACACTGCAAAACGGAACAACAAACCATAATTTCTTTGAAATACCGTAAAACAAAAGTGACACGAGACGTCCGTTCTTGAACCGGATGACAGCGATGACTGAAGGCAAGTATGGAACACAACCCATACTAGTGGCACGCGGGCCACGCCTACATCGCATTTCCACTATATGTATGTTCCGTGGTTAAACAGTCAAATACCGCGATAGTTTGTTGACAACCGCTAGTATCGCCATCTGTGTGCTTAGTACGAGTTGCATCGAAAAGTTCACCTACACGTCATCCGTCAAAACGTGAGTGACGGTGACTATCGAAAAGTTGCGAGTACGAGTGTCAAACGTCATAACCAATTCGATCGCGTATCAGCACGTTTATTCACACGTTCATTCGCAGAAACCATTTATTGTTATGTTGGCAACAAAACGTCGTGACAGAATCCTACCAAATAAAGAAGGTTATTCCTTTCTTACTAAAGTATTAATGAAAAGTTACTATTCAAACTGTAATGCTTATATCGCCATTTTTAATACTTAAATAAACGTTTGTTATAATAATGCCATAGAGAAAAGCTAATGTTTTAATTTTAATAGGAACATAGATAAATGTGATTAGTGAATAAAAATTTCATTAAATAAAATAAGGAGCCCGGCTTCATTTGTTTGCCGCGCCGGTGCAATTCTTTGCACAAAAATTAAAAAACTCTTAAGATGACTATTTATTTCTTTAATTATGGCGATAGCGCTAGATTATAATCCCGCTCACCTTGAGCAGCAGCCATAAACAATTTCTAAGGAAAAAGATTGAAACATTTCTGTCCAAATACAATGCAATACTTACTTTATTAATAATAATAAATACATCTTATGTATGTACAGTTTTAAATAGTGAGGCTGGCAACTGGTAGGATAAAAGAAGAATAAGTTTTTGTATTAAACTGTCTGAAAAAATGGTGATTTTGTTCTATGTCGTTTATATTACATTGTGTAAAACGGAATAATAAAACCACGTTATAGCTATAAACTAGACTTTTAATACAACATTCCAACAATTTCAGCCATTAAAGCACAATAATTTTAACTATTTTAAGTCAATAATGTACCTATATCTATGATGATATAGAAAAAATAATTTGTAAATATTGTAATATGTACATTATTGTCTTTGTTTTAAGTATTTCTTGATTAGATGTTTTTGTAGGTTAGAAAATGTAAATATTCATTTTATCCCACATTTCACTTGTTTTTGGCTGAGTGTAAATACACCAACGCCATATCCAAAAAAATATATATTGTCTATCATAAAAAGTATTCACCGGAACGCGAACAACACAAATACCACTTTTCTATAATTTCATTCACTTTGAGATTTGTGGCCGTAATTATGCTCCCAGCAAATATAAATATCCAGACATAATTTTCAACAAACAAAACAAAAGTGTAATTAAAATAATAGACCATCTTTTTTATGATTTCACTAGTAAATTACACGTGATAACTTTTCGACAACGTGTTCCCTGAGTTTTCGCAAGTTAAGTATACGAACTGTCAAATACGCCACTCGTACTCGCGCAATGTTCGAGAAACCATACGTAAACGTGACGTTTATCACTGACAGTTGACTTTACTTTCGTAAACGTGATCGCGTAAACTCGTACTCGCTATTTTGATTCCTTCACGTTTCCGCTAGATGTCTCTGCTTCGATCCCATACAAATTTTAGTTTACGTAGTGAGCACGTTATGTCAAATAAAACTCGTACTAAGCACACTGTTATCACCATCTAGAAAACTCTAGTTCTGGCTATAAAATAGTGTGACAGCGGGAGTCGAGATCATGGCACTCAGTGGCAAGTCGAGATAATTAAATCAGTAATTATTTATTGTTCCCCGTGCTATAGAACGTATTGTTATGGTATACGAGTATACGAGCGTATATTATGGTGTTGCTAACACATAAGTATACGATATTCGATTTAAATAAAGCCATATATGGTGTTTCACATTGATGTATAAATACCTAGATTGAGCGTCGCCCTACAATGAAGACAAAAAAAACAAGGCAACAATATCAAGCATGTGTGCGTGCAGGCGATGTTTTACACGTTCTTCTATTGTCTATATTGCGTGATCAATGATACCAGTTACTAAAATTTTCCCATAAATCACACATTAAACTTAATTTATGGAGTGGTTATTTTCATGAATAAATAAAAAACCCTACTTAATTTAATTACACTTGTTTATGTTAATGTTGTAATAAACCAGCTAAGTTAATTAAATTAATATTTTTTACGCAGTTTGTAGTTGGAAAGGAGACGGTCCAAAATTGTATGGAGTCTGGGCCTGGTTTTGTACCAGTGATAAAATAAAATAAAAAAGAAAAATAAACCATTTTTGACTAATCAAATCCACGAAAAAGTATGCATTTCCTAGATTCAAAAATGGTGGGGGGAAGATGTGAGCGTCAGCCCCCTCCCCCCTCAAATTTTTAGCTTAATTTGAGGTGGTAACTTAATTAAAGAAGAGCCAATTATTTACGTTACCTAGCTAATTTAATAAAAAAAAAATACTTGGAAAGTTAATTACATGCATATCATTAAAAAAAACTTCAATAAATAAAGGAGATGGTCCATTTTGGGCCTGATCTTGTACACTAAACCATGAAAAACCAAAAAATACAGAAAGTTCATTAAAAATAAATAAATAATAAATTCACAAATCGCAATAAATGACTTGCTAAAATAGAATTAATTTCGAGTTATTCGGTAGGTACTACTTGCAACACTTGCAAGATGGCGTCCTTCACTCTGAGTTCGAGCCATTGTTCAAGCATAGAGAAGGCATATTGACAGCTAACGTCATACGTCAAAAATTATGAATCCTCTGGTCTGCTGCCCGCCATTATGTAGAATAATTTCGTCACGTGGAGTTAATAAATAATTTTTGCACTGAAATATAGATGAGTTCGTGGATTTGATTAGTCAAAAATGGTTTATTTTTCTTTTTTATCTTATTTTATCACTGGTACAAAACCAGGCCCAGACTACATACAATTTTGGATCGTCTCCTTTTCACATTACTCTTGTACCTTTAAAAGTGGTTTATTCGACCCAATGCAAAAATAATCATTAAAATGGGCTCATAAACATACGAATATTAATGTTATATTATTATAAATAAACACAAACGTATTGGTAAACACCACCTTTTTTTAATCGATTTATAAAAGTACATGAACTAAATAATATACACGTAACCATAAACCAATTTATATACCCACAAAAATGATGTTAAGTCGGGAGCATAAAAATAGAAACTAGCAACACTGCCAAAAAAATGACGTAATTTGGTTACAATAAAAATCAAAATTGAAATTTAATTAAAAATATGTTTATTGGTTACTTGCCTATGATATGTGATGTTTTTTTAGCTTTTTACCCTTCCTTTATAATTCCGGCACAGTTTAATAGCACATTTCGTCATGTTATCCCTCTTATTTGTTTATTTAAATTGCGCGCGTAATACGTAGTGACACGAAAGCGGCGCGATCGGCACTAATTGGCGGGAAAGTACTTCTGCGCCAATAGTTGGCGCAGCTTTTTTGACACGTCTTCGCGGATTCGATTATCCATCTAGATACTTATACATCAATGGTGTTTCATTATTGTAACAAAATTTCATATTATGCAAATCTCCATCATTATTGCTACAACACTGGATTCAATGTTTTCTTGCTAACTGTACGGTTACTACCGTACGGTTTAGCAGAAGCCTTTACAAGTCATTGTGTTGCAACACTTGCAACACAGTAGCAAAATTGGTACACAAGTTCTTTATAACATGACGAAAACTTCCGATAGCACCATCTGAAGAATTTTGTCGAATATCCATGGAATTAATCCAGTGCAATTAGAAATACAATCAGCGGGAAGCTAATCAAATAACCCGCAACTGCAACTGTGACTGCAATCGTGACCAGCGCCCTTGGTAATATGACCAAAACTTCCGACAGCACCATCTAAAGAACCTTGTCGAACATTCATGGAACCGATACAGTGCAATTAGAAATGCAACCAGCGGGAAGCTAATCAAATAACCCGTAACTGCAATCGTGACTAGCGTCGTGTTCGTTGCTCGATCCGTTCGCCACAACCCTGCCTGCGGCGAAATTGCACTCCATTTGTCTATATGCCGACGCTTCTCAGCCTCCGCTGCAATATTCTCACGCCCCTGCATCGTAGTCGAAAGAAATAAACATCTTACGTAGAATACATGACGTGCAACTATAGTACACTCGGACGAAGTCAAGAGAAATTACACTTTTTTTTTTTGGTATGAAAGTAATGTCAAGCATGCAAGTAATCTTTGGGGATTTTTTGATATTTTATTAACAGCCTTACTAAATAATATTGGCCGAATATGTATTGATACACCTTTTGGTAATACACCATTTCTTCCACTGTTGAAAACAAGAATTTGGGTTTGTAAAATCCCTTTATGGATTATTAGATAGATAATTATATCTACAACAAAAAATCCTAGTCTCAATTTCTCAGATGATGGTGACAAAATTTTTGAAATCGGTCCGGTAGTTTTTGAGTTCATTCCTTATAAACGTGCAAAAATACAAAAAAAACGAATCATATTTCTTCATAAAATTAGTGTAGACACTGTAGATTGTAAACAAAATTTGGTAAAAGCGTATTAATTTGGATTAAGCCGTTGAAGAGCAATTGATTATTACTTAAAAGTTATCGTTAACGTAGCCGAGCCTGAGTGAATATTGGATAAGTTTTACAGTTTTTTAAGTTTAAAATATGTAAATAATCGTAGTTCGTTCGTGTAAAAGACGGTTTCCCATTCAGATACGATACGTAGTAATTATGCGCCCTTGATAATGATTTGATAAAGTTGTTTGCTTAGAAACTCGTTAATTATACTCGTACTATTAGATAGATAGGTAGATATTGTTCTATTCAAATCCAAAATTTCCCATAATTATTAAGTTGTTTGTAATTATGTTGATTTTACTCGATCAATAAGATGGACTGTCATTCTTTCATTACAAGGCGTTCACGGTAGTTATAGAGCTATGAGATGAGTCCGGTGGTTTATTCAATCTTTCAACCTCTACTGACAGTGCAATGATTGAACGTAGATACATAATTTTACGTAAGTACATACATATGACGTACTAAGATACTAATTAACGATGATGTAGCGTTTATACTCATAACTTGAATTACAGTCGTACGTTTCAAGTCTCCGTTTTGCTACGTCATAATGCATCTTTCTCATAACTAATTTGACCTACGAAGAGAGGGAGCAAACAAATTGTTACGGAGGAGTAACGAAAATAAAAATACGAGGCTGCGCATAGAATCGTGTTTAATCGCTTTCCGAGGAGATGCAGCGTTAGTTGGTCCTTTAGAAAGGGACAGAGAGAGCGAGAGACTGACGCACGTGTTGATCCCTGACGATGCAGCTTTTTGATATCATAATTAAGCTCCGAACGCCCGCGGCGAACTAAAATTTTATACCACGATAAACGAAGATGGTGTTTTACTACTCAACTAATGAGAGGTTTGATTACTTTGATTCTTAATGGACGTGTTCAAAATTAACACTGCCGTGTTCATTTATTGCTTTAGTTCATTACATGGTGTCTCTATCTAATCATCATTCTCTTACGTGTTAGGTACATTATTACTAATTTTACAAGCCATCGTGGGTGTCATCGGCAATGTCCCGTGTGTCTGTGATTTAAAGCCATCAATATTTGTACCTTTCTCTTCCATATCTTTTAATATTGCTTTATTGTTATTTAGAAAAAAATAGAGGTTCGCTCTACATTCGAATACATAATTACTTAAATGACGATAGTATTCGACACAGCAATCACGTTCTATTCAACACGTTTATGCATCAAGTCATAGTAGCATATTTTAGCTTACTAAAATAGCTTCGCAAAGTGCATCGGTTGCACGTGCAATGTGCATGTGCAGTACGTAGCGAGCGACCCGCGCCTGTATTGCATTGCATCGCATTGATCAGGACCGCCCGTATTCCGGCATCCCTGGGTCAAAGTAAAAATATTCCCAGAACCGACAGTTATAATTTAAAATACAAATTGAAAACAATTATCTACAAGAACGCTGACGCATCAGCATTTCGGTTCAATTAAATTTCTTTGTTTCGAACGCGTTTGTGTTCGTTGTATAACCTGACAAATTATTCACTGTTCAGTAATTCGTTTATTAATTTTTTTAACATTATAAGTAATTTAAGTTTCTATGGATTTAAAACTGCAGTATTTACCAACAACTAGATACTTTTAAAATTTCATCTCTCAGTTGGGTTTCGTATCTAACTGGCGAAGTATTAGTAATAAATTGTATTTATGCGACAATTAGACATACTTAAATACCTACTTGTTGTCGCTGTATTGAATAATATTCCATGTTAAGGTCAATATTTATTGTTGTTTATATTTATTTATTGACAATTATTGTGTCGTCTTGTTTGCGAGAACTCATCGGAGTTATAATTTACTGGAAGAGTTCACCTCCGCCGCCTCCGCGTCATCCTTAATTACAAAAACGTCTTTGTATATCCGAGTAATAATCACAAAGGATTTCTAATGACAGTGAAGTTTTCGTCCACTGTTTCTTTAACGTTGTTTACAAGTAGGGATCAGTGTTCAGTGTTCAGCTAAATTAGATAAAAACGTTTCTGTTTTAAAAATAGCTTTGCACAGTGCAAACGGATGCACGTGTGGGACGGATCGGGCCCTTCTTATTGCACTCTCCGGTCCCGACTTCTTAGACTTGTCTAAAATTGTTTCGAGGAATCAAAATATCCATTTTTTATTTATGTTTGTTTCCTGCTTTTTTAATCGTGATTCGCGATTATAAAACCGAGAACTTTATCGATAAACATTATTGTTATATTATAGTTTAAAACGATAATACCTATTATATGCTTTATAGTAGGGAAATCATCTAAATAGTAAAAATACAATGTTTTTAATTGCTTTTTAAATAAAAAGAAATACAAAAAAAACGTTAGGAGTTGGTAAATTTATCAACACATATTTTATTTCACTAATATAATTATGTACATACCATGTATTTGTTTTTAAAAGTTAAATTAAGAAAACTGAAAATATGAAATGTTATAAATATTAATTCTGTAAATACGGACATAACAATAATTAATTATCCATATAACTTGCCGATCCCTATTCGGCTCAGCATCTAAATCGCCGCCGGCCGGGACTCATCTCAAAGAACATGATGACGTAGATGAATAAACAACAAAAGACAATTTAAGCGTTATTAGTATTACAGTGTAAAACTTATTGGACTGTGGTATTACTAAATTATCTAAAAAGGGCATGACACTTTCTCATATACCAGTACATAGTATCTCAATGCATATACTTAATACTTTCGGCCCTTTCGAGTAACTTTTTAATAAAAAGTTTTTAATATGTAGGTATGTACTCTTAGATTCTCTTAGATCTTATATTCAGATTTAATTATAAAATTTATTTTGTTGTTGCTTGTCCTTTTTTATTTAAATTTTGTCAAGGGACTCTCCCGAGTAATCAAGGTTTGCACAGGATACTCATCAATTCCGTCGTTTCCTTTTCATTTTTTCACTCGATTTTATCCCTAAGTACTCATTAAGGGACTGCTAAATATCTTTTGTTTTGACAAAATCTTGATAAATCGAATTAAATAGCATTTACGGAATGGAATGGAGATGCCTTGATCGGTATCTGTTTTTTCATTAAACTGTGTGCCGCAAGTAACGGATATCTGTTGTTCTTCGATAGGCTCTCCCTTTTAGAGCTTTGTCGAAATATTTATGCCCCATATCGAACGTGAAATTCCAAACAATGAAAGCGGTCGGCGCATATGCGCGCAGGCCGCCACACGTGCGCGTTCCACAGATTATAATAATATAGATGAATTGAATAAACAGAACCGCCACGGTTCACTTTTTTTCTATGTTGCCAGTTTTTTTTGTTACAATAAAATTGGTGGGCAACCTTTGTTATAACCGTTTAAATGACATAGTAACACTTTTTATGCAAATGTATTTCAATACGGCATTGTTACAAATGGATGTATAAGGATGGATTAGGTAGGTCCATGTGTGAATATGATTTTGATCCATTAACCATTATTATCACCATGTTGTCTTTAGGCGTTTTGTTAAATGTAAAGGTTACTAATGATGTACGTTATTAAATAGAAAGTATTACGGTTTTTGTAAATATTTTTTGGCGAAGGGTCTTTGCTAGACATAACGCCGATTACTATAGCCGAAATTTATTCAAAAATTATTGTAGCTATCACATCGATATATTGATCGAAGATATATGTACATATATTAGGTATATATCACATTAAATATTCTCATGCCACAGCAATACCGAACATCCCAATTTCACACTCAATGCAAACGTCATTATTTTGAAGTACCTACAAACATCGTAATTTCTTCTATTAATATATTCAGGTACAAACACAGTCGTTAATTTTTCGATGTGGACGGTGAGATAAACACATTCACAGGCGGGAATAATTTGAATATCATATTATATTGATGAGAACATAAAATTCTAAAAATGGAAATCAACTTTTCTAATACCCACCAATATTGGTTTTTGTTATTGAAATTTAAATGACGGTAGGTCGTTCATACTAGTGCCTTTCATGAGAACCAGGTTTACATTTGAATAAATGTAATAATATATTCCAGCCAGAGAGCGTAGTTGATGGCCCTAAATATTTACCTACGGAATAATGTTTTCATGTCGTTTAAATAAATACCTACGTCAGTGTATGCTACATCTATGCCTATTACAAGACGTAAAACTTTTTTTGTTTAAAAGGCATCATAGATCAGTTTGAACAAACGTACAGAAAAATAGACAAAATTCTAAAATCATTAGTATGGGTCTGTTGTGTTAATATCCAAATACTTATTGGTTTTTTCACGTCCCTGCTGGACATTGATTGATCAGTCAATATAATCATATGAATCATACATATTGACCTAACCTAATAATAATATTATATAATATGTCACACGAATCAATAAGTACAATAAATGTACATCGTGTTAGGTAAATAAATTGCAACCATTCCAGAAGAAAATTGGTCTGACCTATGGATTTGATACATTATCTCCGTCCGTCTGGTTCGAAGGGTTAACAACCGAAGCTCACTAAGTAATAGGTAGGTAGTTAGGTACCTCTAGAAGCTACAGTACATACTTACATAATGCTTTCGTATTAGGTCCTAAAATGTAGCAATATTAACGACCTACCAGGTTATTTTATTGAGTCTTATTTCATGATCCACAAACATAATATGTTTCACGTAGTTTAGTGTATTAGGTAGATACTAAAAATAAGATATCTTTAAGTAGGTACCTAATCCTAGGTTATCTACAAATTTCCAATCCATTACAGGCTTACAGCGCCAAAACGATATTTGCGGAGACTGCGAAGATCACTCTTTTGAAATCTAAAATAACAATAGCGGTGCCTAGTGCGCTTTGACCCGTCAAAGAGCTGGCGTTAAAGCGAGGGTGACGTTCCGCGGGGTCAGGCATCGATCGAGACGGCGTGGCGACACATGTCACTAGACGTTCAGTCGATATATTTCATTCATACAAGTCTATATCCTCGGATGTGGAGTTGAATCAATAGTTTGGTTTCGCGAACGGTGTAGGATGACGGGATGTAGAATAGGAATCGAGTGTTCTTTGCATTGGATTTTGAATTCTTTTTGAACTACAGTTATCATTGCGAAGTGATTAGGTTATGGGTGTTATAGTCATAGATAACTTAAAGTTGGCTTTCTACTCTAAAATAATTGTTTTCTCATAAATTCTCTGAAAGTAACAAAACAATGTCAGTTTTATTTCGTATTTTAGGTACTTCAATATACTTATGTGTATTGACAAACAGTATCCAATTGCCTCTTGTCGGGATTTCGTAAATGTACTAAGTAATTAAAATTATTAGTAGACTTGGGCCCCAGTAATGTTGCTGCCATAGATGTTCGACTGTATTACAGAAATACAAAAGTTGTACTTGTGTCGCTTGGAATTTCCACTTCCCGCTAAAAACAAATGTATTCACAGTTCACAGTTGTGTGTTCATAGTTCAATTTAGCTTGTAAGCAAAATTTTTACAAAGTTTCATAATCTTTGTACAAAGATTTTTAATCACAGGGGCGGAAAGCTACGCGAACGGAGTATAGTTATTTGACGAAACGTATGGTTTAATGGTTGTTATTGCGGACTGTCGTTCAAAAGGTTCTAAGTTCGATTCTGGGTGTTATGGATTTTAGATTGATTTTGTGTGCTGTCCATAGCAACTACAATACAGAGTCAATGGTTTCTGAGATTGGCCTGTTAAAACAAATTCCTCAGCTTTATAATATTATACTACAGTTTATCTCGGTATGAAAATATTTTGAGATGAATATGCAGCCTGATGCCTGACACCTCATGTCATCCGTCTCAACGGGAA
This sequence comes from Hesperia comma, assembly GCA_905404135.1. Lineage (NCBI taxonomy): Eukaryota > Metazoa > Arthropoda > Insecta > Lepidoptera > Hesperiidae > Hesperia > Hesperia comma. The sequence goes on from FR990016.1 coordinate 12,462,044, forward strand.
ACTTGATTGAATCTCTCTCGGTGATTCCCAGTCGTCGACATGTCTGAGATAACTTGTCAGTAATCTTGAAACGTTGTCACGCTTCGATGGAAGCTTATGAGGATTTAGTACTTAAGTACCTATCTTAGATACTGGTGGATGGTATATTTAATCTTAAATTTTGTTAAATACTGTGAATGTTTTCTTCTATCCGTTAAATCATAACTGAACTGTACCTGCCTAAGAAAGTTAGCTGTAAGCCATCGTAGTTGTTGAACACAAAAATAGACATTTTTCATAAAAAATATATGTATTTGAATTAATTTGTTGTTATTTGTAGATGATATCCCATGATGATATCTAATCTAATCAAGTAAGTCGACATGCAAGCGCATCCTTTCAAACTTGGATTCTTACGGTAAAAAAATCCTACTATAGTCGGCACAATCATAAGATTCCGATATGAAGGCTGTCATCACAGTGACAATAGTGAAGTACAACAAAAATCGATGCATTAAATAAACCGATTTATAAATTTAACCGATTATAAGTAATAAGACTTTCTAATCGTTTCGTTAATTAAGTTCGGAACGATAATTTATAAACCGATCTCTGATTGTTTTCTTAAAATCAGTTAAAAACATATGTAGCGTTGAGATTAGCACCGAAAGGGATAATAAGACAATTCGACAAGTAAGTTAAGGTGAGGAAATTATATTAGTTATTAAAATGGAAATTTCATTAATTTGGCGAAAACGAAGAAACTATTAAACGGTTAATAATTATCCGATTTGAGTGGAAAAGGCTTAAAAACGTATGTATCGGGAATTTATAATAGCTACGAAAAATCGCAATGCTTTAGACATATTAAGGAATCTATAACTATTTTTATTTTGGGTGTGACATGGTAGCACATACTTTCGATTATAGTAATGTATCGATTATGGTCGATTCATAAATTGTTTCAAGAGGTCACATAACTATAAATCCAGCCTCCTTATAAAACATTGTAGTGACGTCTTAAATATTTGTTCAATTTTACACAATTTATGATGTAAACTGATCAAAATAAAATAAAATTATTTAAACAATTTATAAATAACACAAATAAAAAACAAGCAGGGATGGTTTACATATTTCGCCAGAATTTCTAGTATTTACCTATGTAAGTACGTATAAGTAAGTAAGTACCTATCTAAATACTCGTAGTAAGTAAACAATATTACTCCAATTCGTTTAACCCGTACGAACTAATGCCTAATTAAATTATTTAACAAACTGGGCAATTTTATAACATCATGCTATGAGCAATAGAAGCGATGTACCAATGAAATATGTTGCAAAAATGGGAAGAAGTGTTTATTATCTGTAAACATAAAAACAATTTTCCAAAGCGAAGAGGAGGTGGATTCACAAGTACATTATGTACCTACTTATAAAGCTGCATTGATAATAAATATAAACTGTGTACTGTATATGCACAGTAAATAGTGCATTGCATAATTTAACCAAAGTGACCTATCATTCACTACGAAATATCTTCACTTTATAGTATCATTACCAGCGGTTCAAATTAAAAAAATATATTTCCGTAATAAGTAAGTTGAAGACGTCCATACAAGGTTAGTTTGTGTTCATACATGACAGACGTCATATCGGAATCTTATGATTGTGCCGACTATAAAATTATAAATGCGAAAGTTTGTAAGAATGTATGTGAGTGTGTGTGTGGGTTTGGTTACTCTTTCACGCAAAAACTACTGAACGGATTCTCATGAAACTTTGCAGTAATATAGCTTAGACATCGGAATAACATAATTTGTTAAAATTTATAAATTTTTGAAGGGACGGGTTTCCCGAAGCAAAGCGAGGGCGGATTTATTAGTACATAATAAGTATACCCGTCCTTCGTATTACTTTCTTTAAAACATTCATGGAACTAACATACCAAACGAACATACTGCAGCAGTACTACTTTTCCGTTGAATTTTTTTACTGACAAATGTGACCATCATAATCTCTGGTCTTAGGAAAGATAATAATATATCTATGTGTTTAAGGAGTTGATTTATAAGTTTTTTCCACAGTAAAAATAAAAATAACGTTGATATGATTAATACAAAACCGCAGTCCAGTACTGTTAATTTTCTCCCGCGGTGCGGTCACCGGATTGGCCGGAAGGAAGCGAGCGGCTCAATTACTGCGCGGTCGAGCACCCATGTGGTCAACATGGAATCAAATCGATCGCACTAGCTACGGTTATTCTGTATCAAAATATAAGTTCATGTATTGCTTCACCAATAATAATATCAATCATTTCACGTTTGCGTACTTGCTTTTGATTTTAAGAAATTAAATATGGTCGCAAATTGCATTTTATTCGCTCATGATATCTGTTATCACAGAAGGTAAAATAGGTCCATTTACACAAAATAATGTATTAAAATCATCAGAATTGACCATCCTATCCTACTAATATTATAAATGCGAAAGTTTGTAAGGATGTATGTGAGTGAGTGAGTGTGTGTGTGAGTTTGTTGCTCTTTCACGCAAAAACTACGGAACGGATTTTCATGAAACTTTGCAGTAATATAGCTTAGACATCGGAATAACATAATTTGTTAAAATTTATAGAGATTTTTGAAGGGTCTGGTTCCCCGAAGCGAAGCGAGGGCGGATTTACTAGTGTAATAATAAAAATACTACGTGGTAAAAGTTGGGGAGATCCCTAGTTCCTGGGCGTAGTATCCTTGTCGTAAAATAACATTGTCATCGGAAACTAAAGCGAATACAAACTTCGAGTCCGTAGGTACTGCAAGAGCAAGCAATTTCTTATTCAGTTTGCAGGATATCACTCGGCATCAAAAACCTGCCCATATACCTACCTACTAATATTGGATGTAGGTATGTACCTACAATAAAAGCTGAAAAGTTGTTTTTTTTCGCGGAATTGTATGAAAGCACATTTAAAGTTCATACTTGTGGTAAAATCATAGGATTTCTTCAGACACGCGAACATTCGTCTGTTCCCACAGTACTAGAGTATGGATCGTGACCATTTCGTGATCGGGAGCAACGATAGCTCACAACTTCGGATCGTGCACAGCGTGATTATAGTTTTTGAAATGCGTAATCTTAGTGTAATGAGATGGGTCGTTTTTTAAATTTTCCACAATATGCAATAGACGTATGTACTAGGTAAAAGAGAATAAATTCTAATTGATATTCTCCCTTAGATATTCTTTACTTAGAATGTTAAAATGACCCCGTTATATTTTTATTTTGAAAAGCGTTTACCCATTTGATAAGTTGTGTCCATATTGATGAACTTTAGGCCTATTTTGAACTAGACTAGCGTGCCATCTGCAGTTACGATAAAACGGCTTAGGTATTCACCACAGGTCCCCACTTCCTCTATCGTGGCTTGTTAACCTTTAGCGTATAATCCATCTGTGACGCTAGTTTACTAATGCTAATGGCCGAAGACAATCCACCCATCCACTACTTTACCTTGAAGAAGCTCGTCCGCACATATTTTGTTAGCTATAGAGTTAATTGAACAATGACAAGGTACTTTTGCACATTTGTTAGCTATAGACTTAATTATACAATAGCAAGGAACTTTTCAATGCGCATACAAAAATTCGAAGCAATCTTGTTAAACGGATGACTGCTTACGAAGTTTTGTGAGAGTTTAGAAAGATGCTTCAGAATGCTTGAAAAGCAGTCGGTCCCGGGTGTTATCGTTAGATAACAGTCGTTAATCCAAGTTGGAGTCCTTTGGACGGCATAATAACTTCCGACACTCGAGTGGGCATCTCCTCTACCAATCCGTGCTGGAACAGCATGGAAGTATGCTCTAGGTCTTCCCATTTATGCTGACAACCCAGAAATGGATACAAGTTTAAATGACTAGGAGTATATGAAATCATTTTACTGAAGACGACACATTATGAGTAGGTTCAGCATACGTAAATCAAGATACGAATAACACGTCGACTCACCTATGGTACGAGTGTACGACGGCACAACCGTTAAGCACGTCTTCAGATCTGATGCTATCAAAGCCGTGAGGTGTGAAGCAAGATACAAAGCTGTTAGATCACGCCGTTGACTTCGACTGAACCGTACTATCACTGTAAGCTCCTGTGTTATGTTGCGTCATTTGAATATTAACTTTGTGTTATCAACTTCTGAAATGTTACCTATATATGGTTTAAGTACAAAAGAAAAACCTGGAATGTTTTAGTTGGACTCTCGAACAGAGAAATAAAATGTGATCTTAAAAACATGAAAAATAAAGCACTAGAAATAAACGGTCTTTGCAGACAATGTCTTCCAGACAATCAAAGCGAACAGAACACAAGGAAAAAAGATAATTTAGAGTGGTAGGTAGATTTATCGTAGACGGCAATAAAATAAAACGAAAGAAAATAAAATTAATGAAGATATTATTATGAAAACAGGATTGAAATCTTTAAATGAATATCAAGGACAATAGGTATACTATTTATATTAGAGAAAGATCACATCATTCAGTCGGTATGCGTTGTTTTTGGTAAGTATTTATTAATTGAGGTTACTCAAATGCGCTTTACACGCAGAACGCACATCATTTAATTGCACAAATTTATTTCAATTACACGCACGTCGTCTCTCTGTGTGGTTATAACGGCCCAATTTATTTTCACACGTTATAAGCAAAATATTGAAGTCGGGTTTGAATAATTACGAGATAAGTAATATAAACGTAGCAATCACAGTCAAAACATATTTATTTGGGCGCTGCTCTCGCGCATGGGTGGCCTATAATTAATTTCCTTTGTTTTTATGTTAGGTTCGTATTGGAAATAAATTATAGTGAGAAAACCTTCGCAGGTACATGAGGTCCTCGTCATGTTCTTATTTGTCTTTGTGACCTTTGTCTCTGTCTAATTTTCGCCTTAACCCTTCCAATGGAACTCCGAGATTCATGATTTATGTGGAATACATGATCTTTAAAATACGTACAATTGTGAATCTTGTGTATTTGAATGCAATGACATATTTTGAAACAATTTAAATATGGATGAAATAGAAAAAAGAAATAATTTTTTTACTGAACCATAGAGTGATTCAAAACACAGGAGTAGACAGGATACTCGTAAATAAATGTTCGAGGTTTAGCTCCCTCATTGCTCTATGCTGACAAAGATAATAAATAATAGTTTAAAAAAACTAAAAAACACGCTTTTTATAGAATACTGAACTAAAAAAATAGAAAATAAGTTTCAATAAATTTAAATTAAGAATAGTGTTAAAAATTTCAACAAACATGAATTAATAATAGTGTAAATAAAGAAAATATTTTATTTAAAAAAAGCGTGGGGTGCTTTTTAAGATATTATCAAAATGACACCATGCACCCCACGCTTTTTTTTAAATAAAATATTTTCTTTATTTACACTATTATTAATTCATGTTTGTTGAAATTTTTAACACTATTCTTAATTTAAATTTATTGAAACTTATTTTCTATTTTTTTAGTTCAGTATTCTATAAAAAGCGTGTTTTTTAGTTTTTTTAAACTATTATTTATTTTCGACTTTTTAGTTTTGTTTATTTATAATAGCTTGTTTTTATAATTTTAAACTATTATTTGGTCTCTATCGATCTATCTACTGTGATAACTTAGAATTCAAATAAACAGAAGAACAACGCCATCTAGTAAAACGTAATGTACGCAGTCAAACTGAATACGCAGTTACAGCTAGTTGCCCGTAAATATGGGTAGATGGCAGTAGCAAATGGATAGATGGCAGTAGTGTGAGAGTAAAAAAATTAAAATCTTATTTTGCATATTGAAAATTGGAATAATTTTATCAAAATAGTGTAATGTCATCGGAACTCGATAAATCTACAAAGTTTGAACGAAATCTGGCCATTTAAAGTGGGTCAAAATCGCGTCCAAAGAAGTCGGTTACAAACAAATATACAAACATACAAACATACAAGTGAAGCTAATATAAAGCGTGTAATAATATCATTATGGTAGTCTCTTTATGCGAAGGAGAGTTACATACAAACATACATACAAACATACAAACATACAGGTGAAGTTATAGGCTAGGGAAGGTGGAAATTAAAGAAGTTAGGAAAAACGCCTATTTTTAGGAAAATCCGCGATAGATTTGCGTGGAAAGGGTCTAGAAAATTAGGGATCAACTGTTTATAGGTGCGTTATGAATTTGAAGCAAAACGCCTGAGGGGCACGGAAGATATTAACAGAAATGTAGGTTTAAAATGAACGAATTTAGTATAAATCAAGGAAAAACAGTTGTAACTCGGAAAATTCGCGGTGGATTTTCGTGGAAAAGGTATAGGAAGTTAGGGATCAGTTAGCTTTAAGTTAGTTATGAGTTTGAAGTACAACGGTTGAGGGGCACGGAAGATATTAAAGGAAGTATAGGTATAAAATTAAGAAAAAAATGAGGAAAAACAGCTATTTCTCGGAAAATTGTGGTCGGATTTTCGTGAAAATGGTATAGAAAGTTAGGGAATAATTAGTTGCAGATGCTATATAAGTTTGAAGCAAGAAGACCTTTGGGCACCGGAGATATTAAAGAAAATGGAGTAAAGTTACATACAAACATACATACAGGTGAAGTTAATAAAAGCGTGTTAAAAAAATAGTTTAACGACCAACCTACAAAATGTGAGTCTTAAAGAAAATACATCGAAGTTCGGTAAATCTCGGCCAATGAGTTTCCTTTCAGATACCAACATTCACACGACAAGGGCATTTCTGAGACGACTTTCCTATTGCAAAATTTAGTTCCATATTGGCTTAATGTTGTTGTTTATTTGTATATGTTGCATTTAAATATTTATTGTGACAATAATTAACGCTAGGTATTATGATTATAACAAAGTTGTTGGGAAAATTCTTTATGGAAACAACTGTCATTTGGAAGTTTAATGATAAAAATGTTTGCTTTACTGTGAAAAAAATTGTATGTTTCATTTCATGACCTAAATTTAATAATTAACTATATTGCCAATATTTTTCACCTTTATACGTATTCATCTAAAAATTCTAAATCAATGGGCGTTCTGCGGTTCATATTGTCACAGGGTTATGAGTAGGTACTTCATATTGACACTAATAAAATGTGTTATTGCTTTGAATAAAATGTATATGAGGGCTCATTCCCACGGCATACGTCTTTGACGATTCGTCAAAAAACACGACACGTCTTGACGGATGGACGTTCACATTGAATACGGAATCGTGTTTTTTCACGATTCGTCAAAATATCCGCATTGAAGTTCACATTTATTTCGTGATTTAGCTCAGTTCAGATTGGTTCAGAAACATTCACGATTCGTGATTTCTAAAAGACGTATCCGTCATAATCATAAAACATTCACGATTCGTGATTTCTAAAAGACGTATCCGTATTCGTCTTTTTTCACGATTCGTCAACCGTGTGAACATGAGTATTTAAAAAGCATTGCCGCCGTCAAAAAAATAACGAATCGTGAAAAAAGACGATTCGTGAAAAAAGACGATTCGTCCTCGTGTGAATGAGCCGTAACACAATTACCTGCAATTTTTGTTCCTGTAAACTTTAGTTACCTATGTAAAATCTCACATTTTACGTAGGTACTTAAAAAGTAGTCCAGTGGCCGTAACTCGTGAATGTGTTGGAATAGTAATCTTTGGGAGGTTACCGTTAAAAATGCAATACTCTGTGAGTTTCAATCTGTTACAAATTCTAGTCTAGCGAAATTGGTTACGTTACGTACCTACGGCACCTTGTTCGTAAATATAAATATTAGAGAAGAATCTATCTATCTATACTATAATAAAACTGTAGGAGCACGTGTTCTGTACATTGAATATTTTTTTGAAATTTCGACTAAGAGCTCTTGTACATGGCACGTTTTTTTGACCGTACGGCGTGTTTGCCGTGCCGTTAAAAAAACGTGCTAGCGTGTACATGGCACGGCAAAGCTAACGGGCAAGACAACGGCCAGGTGCCGCTCACTTGGGATCTTTCATGAACTAATGTAATTAACAATATTCGTTATTTATGTTCATTTTACTAAGACAGAAATCAATTCAGTCAAAAATTAACTACTAGTTGCATCTATTTCTTTCTTATTTATGTAACTTGTCTTTCAAGCTCTTAATAGTATGTTTAAGTTTTAGTTGATTTCCAATTTTTTTTGGTGTGTATACTGTATACCTCTACCCCTTCTATTTGTATTTCTTTCCTAAATGTTACGTTGCCTGGAAGAAATCGCTATATAGCGATAAGGCCGCCTTTTGTGTTGTGTTGTTTGTACCCATGTATTCTGGTATACAAACAATAAAGTGTATAACAGTATAAATAAATTAAAAATAAATAGAAGTCAGTTAAAAACAGTGTAGCCAGCCGGTCACTAAACCGTGAAAATGTCCGGCGTCGTCGACACACTCACGAAGACTGCCATACAACACTGATGAAAATCACGCCGTGCGTAGACGCGGCACGCCGAGGGGGACGCACGGTGCATACGGCGGCGGCGCCGTGCCGTAACGCAGCCGCGACCGTCTACAAGCTCTCATAGTAATCCATACAACACTGACAACCGCGCCTACACACGGCGAATTTACCGTAGATTTTTACGCCAAAAAAACGTGTGTCTACAAGAGGCCTTAGGGGCACTTACATATCGAGATAGAACTCAAAATTATATTTTTTTTATTTATTGTCTGTCTGTCTGTCTGTCTGTCTGACCGATCATCACGCTTAAACCACTGGATGGATTTCATTGAAACTTGGTAAAGTTATTACCTATATACTGGTGTCTATTATAGGCTACTTTTTTTTTCGAATAATATTTAGGTTCCCTAGGGATAGGTGACTAAAGTTTGTATGGAATTTTTTTATAACGTCGTCCGATTTACTTCAAATTTGCAACAAAGGGTTATCACTTAAATTAATAGAATACGTGTTTCTCAGTTTTTCGATATTTTGTAAGGAAAAGAAAAAAAACACAAAAGAATGCGGGAATTTGTAAATTTTTAAGGTAACTTTCTGACTAAACTGAAAATGATTTTAACCCCATGTTTAAAAATTATTACAGTGAAATAAGTAATTTTCAATGTAAAATCAGTATTTAAAAAATAGCCAGCAAAGGATGCAAAAATGGGGATAAAGTTGGTACAATTAGAGGTGCAGTGTTTATTCGAGTTGACTTAAGTTTTGTCATTTTTGTTGCGGGCTTAGATTTTTGTGAGACTTTCACTGAGAGATAGAGAAGGTTCTGGAGCAAAACATAGGCCACTTATTATCCTGGAATTCCAGCGGAATCAGGATTCACGCTGGAAAAACTACTATGCGCGAAGGTGCGAGTTTCATTTTTATAGGACTTTCACTGGGAGATAGAGGCAGTTTTGGAGCAATATACAGGATAATTTTATCCCGGAATTCCGTGGAATCCTTATTCACGCGGGAAAAACTCATATTCGGGAAATAGGTCGCGGGTTCAGATATTTATGGGACTTTCAGTGGAAGGTAGAGAAGGTTATGGAGCAGTATATAGGCTACTTTTTGTTCCGGACTTCCCGCGAGATCGAGATTTACACGGGAAAAACTCCCTCCACTCAACTGCTCTGTAGAAGTTGTGAAAAAATTCATTAAACATTTTCGCGCGCCAAAAATACTCGCACAATGCGAATTCTGTGGCATCCTACTAATATTATAAATGTGAAGATTTGTATGTTTGGTCCTCAATCACAAAAAAACGGATGAATGGATTTGGATGAAATTTGGTACACGGATAGTTTATAACCCAGAATAACACAGGACACTTTTTATCCCGGAAATCCCGCGGGATCCGATTTTACGCGGGAAAAACTTCGACGAGTATGGGTATAGCTTCATAACAAACATATTAATATAAAAGTAACAAGGCTGTCTTTCCGAAAATCCCGCGGGATCGGGAGTTTATCCCGAAATTCCTACGGGAGCGAGACCTACGCGGCTGATACTTACGGGTCCCGAAGCGAAGCGAGGGCGGTTCGCTAGTCATGAATACGAACATGGACTTCGCGGAAGTAGATACAAACAAGCTTTAGTACATAGTATCTCAATGCAAACAAGCCAATGGACAAAGATGCATCTAACATACGTGGAGCATAATGCACCAATCAACCACCAATGTGAATGTTGGGGTGCATGTTATGGTGTGTTCAAATAGCTAATGTCTGTTAAGTATGATGAACGGCGGGGTCACCAATATAGGCAGAAACAAGTAAACCCGCCCTCGCTTCGGTTCCGGGAACCAGTTCCATCAAATCTATTAATTTTAACAAACTATATTATTCCGATGTCTAAGCTATATTACTGCAAAATTTCATGAAAATCCGTTTAGTAGTTTTTGCGTGAAAAAGTAACAAACACACACTCACATCCTTACAAACTTTCGCATTTATAATATCAGGACTATCAGGAGGATGTCGGAGCGCATGTTCTGGTGCGTCAGGTACCTGATGATTGTTGAGTATGAAGTACACACTCAATCTGATTTCATAGATTTTATGTAAGTATTTTAAATTGTAAAGTGATCGTTTATTTAGTATACGTTTGCACGTGTCACACTGTGATCAATAATTTGTTGCATCTACTGACCTAAATAATGACGCCATTATAATAAGTTCACGGTATCAGAAAAATTGGTAATTTGCGAGTCTAACTTGCATAATAACCTAAGGGCAAGGACCTATTTGAACTTAAACCTTCGGCCATTTAATTTCGCTGCAAATAATAGGGATATTATCTCCATTAACACGACGCTTGTTGCGTTAAAAAGCCCTTAGCGGGGGTGATTCATGTTCTGACAAACCCACCAATTCATGTTCTAATCGTAACGCTTCGTACTACCGTAACGCTAAACATTGTAGGTATCAAGGTATGCTTCCTGTACCAGTGCGGCCTTTAATTTTTATATTTTTATACTTTTGTTATTGAATTTGTCATTATGGTTGCAATGCATGATTATTTCAAATGTTTACCTACCTATGTATTGTGGTCTCAGATATAAGGCACCTTCTACTCCTCTCGTTAATTCACGCCCTGTAGCGCCGATCAAATATTTAAAACGATTGTGCCATCGATGTCACATGAAGGTCACAAACAAGTATCAAAGTATTGTCTTCCAGGTCATTAGAATAACTACCAATTAAGCTATCACCACTAACTGAAATATTACTTGAAATCCGACCTGTACTTGCATCAACATTGTAGACGACCCGAATGGCGCAATGGTTAACATGCCGATCGCTGTTCCGAGGGTCCTGGGTTCGATTCCCAGCGAGGCGGAAAATTTGAATGATGAATTTAAATTTCCGTTCTCGGTCTGGGTGTGTGTCCTTGTCTTGTGTGTTGTCCAAGGCACCCACGACACAGGGAATCCTAGTGTGGGGCTTTGAGTGTGAAGCGTTATTATTATTATTATTATTTAAACCAACAAACGCAATGATAAAAGGAACGACATAAGCAGTGCATGTTATCCCTATCTGTATGATCTAAAAACAAAACGGCCAGTCGTGAGCAGGCGGTTCACTGTAAACGTGTACGGAAAAAATCCAATGGGATACATAAACAACCGGAGATACGTGTCAACGGCCGCAACTTATGCCCCCCGCGCCCCCCATAGCGCCCGGGGCTACGGGCGCTATGGGGGAAGCTCTAAGGGTGGCTTGCTTTCTCAGATAAGATATTAAGACCTTAAGACACATCGACCCACGATAATTTTATCACGCTCGACTTCAATTAAGATCATTTGATGTCTTCATTACGTTGATTGATTGTTCTTGTGCGTTTTGGTGTTTTGAGTTAATAGCTCCCTTGATCGCTTCGGGCTTAACTTAAGCGCACGAAAATGATTTTTAAAGCTTTGAAATAATAAAAAAATGAAACTCTGTAAGGTAGTTTTTTTTTGTAAAACGTTAATTATTTACATAGTTGTCAGTTAATATTCAGAAGACAAGCAAGTGGTGATGATGTACATTATAGGTGTGAGGCGTAGCACCACCACCAGGGGGTGCATTGAAAGATACACAAGTGCTTTTTGGTGTATATTACACAACTAACATTAGCGTGAAAGTAAACATGCATTTGTGCACACAACAGTCATTCATAAACAACATACAAATGATTTACGGTCCGAAAATAGGGAACCAATAATTTCCAATCACTAAGATTTAGTAGGTAGCTTTGCCTCACACTATCCATCAGACTTGTTGAGACCAGTTTTAAAAGCTAGGTACGTTATGAAGTTTTTGGCGGTTGCTGTCAACTGTCAATGTTGCCAGTTTCATAAAGTGGCTTGACGCCACACCACCCCCCTACGGAGAGGAGGACACCAACGTAATTAAGGCAAAAAGTAAAATTAATTAAATTGTTACAACTAGAACAAAATAAAATGCAAGGTAAAATTTAAAAATGATCAAAGGCGTAAAATAAGAAACATTGCATAAACACGAGAGAGCAACTGCAAAAACAAGCGAGTAATTTCACGCATCGTGTGGGAGCTTAAAACGAACTCTACGTCCCGAACGTGTGGTGTAAGGTGCAGTTGCAGTGGGGGTAGTTGGTGCGGTAGTAGCGGTAGGCGGTGTCTTGGAGGCAAAAGGCATCGGTGCGGAAGCAGCTGCGGGAGGAGCTGACATATCTTCAGCAATATATGCCGGCTTTACCCTGTCCAAACTCACCTGGACGGTTCTGTCTCCGACGATGATTGACATAGTTTTGTCGTTACGAGTTACTACTTTATAAGGCCCCGTGTATGGTGGTCTTAGTGACGGCCGGACGCTATCGTCGCGGAGAAAGACATGACTACAGGTCGCCAACTTTTTGAAGACAAATGTAGGTCTCTCTCCATGACGAGTTCCCGAAGAGGGTTTTAAGCGAGCCATGTGGCTCCGGAGTTGTGTTACGAACCCGGCAACGTCGGAAGTCGCGACTGCTGAAGAAGATACGAATTCGCCAGGCAAGCTTAAGGGTTCCCCATATACGAGCTCGGCGGAGGATGTCTGCATATCTTCTCTTAAAGCGGCACGCATGCCAAGGAGAACTACAGGCAAGGCTGTGCACCAAGAGTCCTTGTGGCACATTACAGCAGCTTTGAGCTGACGGTGCATGCGCTCAACTAGCCCGTTCGCACACGGATGGTAGCTAGTAGTGCGAACGCGTTGAGCTGAGCACAAATCCATCAAAGCTCTAAATAGTGCTGACTCAAACTGGCGGCCCTGGGTAAGCAGCGCCTGTAAAAATTAATAATGCCGAGAAATCTACGGAGGCCTTCAACCGTTTTCGGTAGAGGATAGCTCCGCAGGGCATCAATCCGCTCGCGCGGCGGAAATAAACCATCTTTGCAAATGCGGTATCCAAGGAAAGATACCTCATCAGCGGCGAAAACGCACTTAGCCGAGTTTATGACCACGCCATATTCCGAAAGGCGCTTGAAGAGCTTGCGGAGATGGTCTTCGTGTTGGGTAGAATCCCGCGAGTAAACGAGGATGTCATCAACGTAAGCGAAACAAAAGTCAAGTCCACGGGTGACTTCATCGATAAATCGCTGAAAGGTCTGCCCCGCGTTCCGCAACCCGAACGTCATATACGGGAACTCAAAAAGGCCGAAAGGTGTTGTGATTGCCGTTTTGCAAATGTCGCTTTCCGCAACTGGGATTTGTTGGTAAGCTTTTACCAAGTCCAACACGCTGAAAATGGTGCAGCCGGCAATGTTGTTGTTGAAGTCTCCGATATGACGCACGGGATAGCGGTCCGGGACAGTACGGGCGTTCAAGGCGCGATAGTCCCCACAAGGACGCCAGTTGTTGTCTTTCTTCCTTGCCAGATGCAGAGGAGAAGACCAAGGGCTGTCCGAAGGCCGCGCTGTTCCATCACGCACCATCTCTTCAAATTCTTTCTTCGCAATCTGCAACTTCTGGGGCGCGAGGCGTCGTGGACGACAAGAAACGGGAGGTCCTTCAGTGGTCACAATGTGATGCACCGTGGAGTGCTTAGTACTCCTGGGAAGGCCCGGTGGTCGCACAATGTCGGGGAAGTCCCTCAAAATTCTTGAAAAGGTCGATTCGTCCCTAATAATCATTTTGACGCTGACTTGCTCGATTTCAGCAATAGTCGCAGGTGTGGAAAGCGTCGTTGTTCCGTCGATGAGCCGCTGGTTGCGACAATCTGGCAACAGCTGATAATGGGCCAAAAAGTCGGCGCCAATGATAGGCGTGCTGACGTCTGCAACAATGAAATTCCATCGGAACTCGCGCCGAAGACCCAAATTCAAAGAGAGTAGAACCAGTCCGTAGGTCTTGATTGGTGTCCCGTTGGCGGCGCGCACGTTGAAACTGGACGGAGAAGCGTGGCCCTTCAGCAAGTTGCGAGGATAACAGCACAAGTCCGACCCCGTATCGACCAAGAATTTGATCTTGGTTACGGAGTCGGCTACAAATATACGACGGCTGTGTTGGTCGCAATCAGAGGCCGCCTCTACCGATTGCTGGCGGCTTTTCCCTGTTGCCAGGAGCAAGGCGAGATGCATTTGGTAGCTCTGTCGGCGAAGCGTCGGTGGTACCAGCAGAATCGGTTTGAGCGTGGTGCAGAAGATGATCGAGATGACGAGCGCGAACCAGATCTGGAACCCGGAGAACGTGAGCGCCTATGTTCACTACTGAGGGCATCAACTCGTTTTGTCAGCTCAGCCACAGCGCGCGTGAGCTTGTCAATGTCCGAGGCCGGAATGCTGCTGGCGGCGGCGTGAACGTTGGCAGATGACCGAGGCGCGTCCACAATGGCATCGGCAATTTCCGCGAGCTTATGGAGTGACAAGTCGGCTTGTGCCATGAGGATACGTTGGACCTCTTGAGGCAAACGCCGCATCCATAATTCGCGGATTATGCTGTCCTCGTTACCGTTGGTCTTTCCGGCTAGGGATATCAGGTGGCGCAGGAAGGAAGATGGTTTCCTGTCACCACACTGCTCTTCGCTGAGCAGTTGTCTGATACGCTGCTCTCGGGAAACAGTCAGTCGCTTAATTAATTCCCGCTTTAGGGTTTCATATTTATCTTTAACCGGTGGGTTGGTAATGATGTCTTCTACCTCATCGGCCAAACGAGCGTCTAGTTTTGACAGTATGTGTCCATATTTGGTGGAATCTTGGGTGATTCCTGCAATGTCAAATTGTGCTTCCGCCTGAGCAAACCAGATTGCCGGTTTGTCCTGCCAAAAATCTGATAACTTTACAGAAGCTGAACTAATATTATGCTCCTGTGAGCGGAGCTGGGCTAGTTGTTGTGAAAGTTCCCTGACTTGCTTTTGCAGTTCCTCGGCCGACATGGTAAGATAGACTTAAATTGTACAACTTGGAAAAGAAAATACTAAACACCAAGTATATAACACAAAAAAAAAAAAACAAAGAAAAAGTATGAACACAAAAGAATAAGGTAAACTAATGATAAACACACAAAAAGTAGGTATAAACATAAAGAAGATAAAAAGTTAATAAGGTGAGGCCATGTACCTGTACCTTGTTATGTATTATGTTACCTATCTATTACTTACATCAAATAATCAGCTTTAACTAAACAGTGTACCTACCATAAGATCTTATAAAATATAAAAGGTTAAGAAGATAAAAATGTAAGAAGGAATTTAAAATGTTAATAAAATGTGTCCTTACATACAAATTAACATCCAATAGTTAAAATGGAGCTAAGTTATGTAATGGTACAATATGATGCCTATACTTAAGTTAAACTTTAAGAATAATCAAAAGTAACATTAATTGATTGTGTTCTTATGATGGTAAGGTGCAATGGCAAAATAATAATAATAAGTTTAAGTACAGTAAACCTGCACACTAAAACCTAAGGTTTTTTTTTAGTATCTAAAAAAAAAGTAATAAATGTTCCTTAAGTTGATATTTATGTTTTGCCGCTGACTGGGACCACAAAATGTTACTAAATCATGCCAAGAGGATGCTATATTTGTTCGAGGTATACACACTCACTAGCAATAACTTCACAAATATTGAGACTTGATTAGAATAGCACAACACACACTCACAAGTCACTATCACCTGGTTAGTAGTTTATGCCAATTAATGTTGCTGATACATAACCCGGAGAATGTTATTTATGTTAAATTTAACACAGTGAAAAGCTTTATTCTTCACAAGCTGGAGAGGGCCATGCAGATCCCTGTGTGGAGATGGTCTACGAGGAAAAGCAGACCAGGTTGTCCACCATGCAATGGGCTTCATGCAGCGGGGGCCAAACAACGGTGAATGTGTCACGTAGCGTCAGAAAAGTGCGGCTTTGCCGCGACGTAATTCACTTACTTGCAGTGCACCACTTACGAAGTCCAGAGATCGCGAGGTGCGCGAGACAAGGTTCAGCTGCCTGTGCGCAAGGTGAGGCGCACCGCGTGCGCCGAAACGTCGCTGGGTCACCAATTATAGGTGTGAGGCGTAGCACCACCACCAGGGGGTGCATTGAAAGATACACAAGTGCTTTTTGGTGTATATTACACAACTAACATTAGCGTGAAAGTAAACATGCATTTGTGCACACAACAGTCATTCATAAACAACATACAAATGATTTACGGTCCGAAAATAGGGAACCAATAATTTCCAATCACTAAGATTTAGTAGGTAGCTTTGCCTCACACTATCCATCAGACTTGTTGAGACCAGTTTTAAAAGCTAGGTACGTTATGAAGTTTTTGGCGGTTGCTGTCAACTGTCAATGTTGCCAGTTTCATAAAGTGGCTTGACGCCACATACATATTAACGTATCGCGTCACATCGCGTGAATATAACGATTGCAATTCACATCCATTCATTAGTACATTGCAGGCCTATTTATCATATGAAACACGAATCGTTGAAACAAATTAATAATAATAATAATAATAATACTCTTTATTGTACACCATTTAAAGAAACATAAAGAGACATAATATAACCAAATGAAATACAATAGGCGGTCTTATCGCTAAAGAGCGATTTCTTCCAGACAACCTTAGGGTAAGAAGAAAAAGGTAAGGATACAGATTAAGGGCGGGGTGTACTAATAATAAATTTAAGCAAAAACATAAATATGTGACAGATGTGAAAGGAGCTAGATATGAAATTCTCGAAATTAGGCAAACAGAAAAAGGTAACTTATGATGATAGCAATAAGAGGATTGTGAGGATAAGGTTAACATTATTGAACCTGTAGGTAATGTTCTTTTTGAAGGAGTTTAGGGAGCCAGCGAGACGAATAGATTGGGGTAGGGAGTTCCAGAGGTGGACGGCAGTGACTGAGAAGGAATTTTGATAGAAGGAAGTAGAATGTGAAGGAGTGCTAAGGATGAGGTTTTTAGAGGAGCGCAGGGATCGATCGTGGGTTACATGGAGAAATTTAAAGTTATCTTTAAGGTATGGAGGATATTTTGGATCAAATAAGACATTGTAGAGAAGACTGAGAATATGAGCATTACGGCGAAGGCGAATTGGGAGCCACTTGAGTTTGGTGCGATATTCGAAAATGTGATCATATTTTCGGAGACCAAATATGAACCTTATGCATACATTTTGAAGGCGCTCAAGTTTATTTAATTGCTCCTCAGAAACGTCGAGATAGCATACATCGGCGTAGTCAAGAATAGGAAGAAGCAATGATTGAGAGAGCGAAATTTTTGTTGGAATGGGCAGCACATTCTTAAGCCTTCTTAACGAGCCTACTGCAGCAAAAAGCTTCCTACTAACTTCAGTAAGTTGCGGTACCCAGGAGAGATGCTGATCCATATAAATTCCCAGGTTTTTTACTTTGGTTGAGTATGGGATAGTCACATTGTCAAGAGTGATCGGTGGTAGGTGTGACCAGGAAATTTTAGCAACCATCCGCGAGCTACCTATTATGATGGCCTGGGATTTACAGGGGTTCAAGTTGAGACCAAAACTTTTGCTCCAGTTGCAGATGTTATTTAGGTCAGCATTAATAGATGTTATAGCAAGCGGTAGTTCATTTAGCGTTGCTTGTTGGTAGATTTGTAAATCGTCCGCATATAAGTGGTAGAGAGAAGAAAGATGAAGACTGACAGAGTTTATGAAAATAGAAAAGAGAAGAGGAGACAACACGCCACCTTGTGGAACACCTGCTAATGTGTTGGTCCATGATGAGAATTTATCTTGGATTTGGACACGTTATGATGGAAATTCAAAATACTTCGTAGCGTGAGATTATTATGAACAGTTACTAGGCTTCGGAATGATTTGATTCTAACCATTTTAATCGTTTTGGTTTGTGAAACATTTTACAATAGATTTGTAAATATGGTTTGGGTTGATTGTGTCTCTTAATTAAAGGTTCTATGTATGGCGTTATAGGCCTTAGTACGAATAATTTCTTCAAGGAGAAAAAGTCAGTCATTGTCAGTTGTAACTTCTGGCAGTAGTTTTTGAGTTATCTGTATTTAACAATGTTAAAATTGGAACCTCTCCACTTTTCAATATTGACGTCGGTTATTTTTTGTAACTAAGTTATTTGAAGTCGTTAAAAAAATTGACACTTGCTACGCTTAAAACCAATTTCTCCTGTTAGTTGAATTCGTCGACGTCGTTATCGGAGAGTCCAGTCAGCGTAACTGCAGGAACACGTTATCGAGGGGTGCGTGATAATATATCGCCGCTTTCCAAAAATATTGTCGCGCGCACGCAATTTGAAAATGGACCTACGGAATGTTGTAGGGCTACGTTACCAATTATGGGCGGAGTTGCAATTGAAATTTTTTACCGTCCAACAGATTTTTGTTCAAATGTGAAAACTTTTTTTTATGTATTGGGCTAAAATCACGACCTAACATCAACTCATAAGTCTCATAACGGCATATCAAGAACGAATTACGATTGTAGTAATACAATAGTATGTAGGTATTTGTTTGGTTGAGATCGACACCATAAATCAAATCTGCGTTCCCGTCGAGCAGGGGCTATGGGAATTATTGAAAAAGGAAAGTTTTTTTCGATATTGTTTTTTTAACACTTTCCTATAATGTGAAAGTTGAACTACGCAGTTTCAATCAACTCTTCTATGAACGCTGGAGTGGCAAGCTGAAGAAGCGATACGAAACTTCCAAGGAAATATTATTTCCCATTCTTACTGAGAACATAAATTCATTCACTCATATGAAATAACTAGTAAATCCGCCCTCGCTTCGCTTCGGGAAACCAGTCCCTTCAAAAATCTCTATAAATTTTAACAAATTATGTTATTCCGATGTCTAAGCTATATTACTGCAAAGTTTCATGAAAATCCGTTCAGTAGTTTTTGCGTGAAAGAGCAACAAACACACACACATACATCCTTACAAACTTTCGCATTTATAATATTAGTAGGATATTAGTAGGATTAGTAGGATTAGTAGGATAGGAAGTAGGACTAACGCCTGCCGCACTTGCTAGTTATTACTTATGCTTCGTTTTATTGCTTGATTAATATTAGTCATCACGACAACAGCTCTTCCATTAATGGACTCAGAATCTCTCAAATTGAAAAGGGTTTGACAGTCCATCACGCAGACCAAATGTGCATTCGCAGAGTACACGCCTTAAATGATTATGGAGAACTTTCAAATTATTACAGATAACAGTCAAATGATTATGGAAAATGTGAAATAATTTTATGTAAACTGATAAGCAAGTAAATTAAAGTTGACTTAAATGTAGCAAATATAAATGGTTTAAAATCAATGTCGCTGGGTCAGTCTAGGACTTTGGGTTTGATCTCTGCCGAAGGCAGACATTTAGGTCAAATTAGTCACAACTTTGCAATTTGTGATTGTTTATCATTAATTATACGACGGTAAATAAAGTAGACACGCTTGCTTATCTAAATATGCATAAAAATCAGGAAATCATCACTACCACTCTCGAAACTCGAATTTAAGACTTAGACAAATCCCTGCTTGGCACGTTTATTACCAAACTGGCTACGTGGTATTCAAAGTTAAACAAGTTGTTCCGTAAATAACAGCAGTATGTTCTTTCATACGTGGTGTAATTTACGAGTTAAATAAATGAGAAAACTTGTTCGGGAAACTGCAGACTCGTATTAATATCTACGTGTACGTACGGTCCGTAAACTTGAACGTCATTAGTGAGACAGTTCTTGTTTAAGCAAAATTGAATTATTTGCGTTAATTTTTAAATAATTATTAGGTATGTTTTACTTATGTTTGTGTTAGTTCATAAATAAATGTATAAAGATTTTATAATTTGTGATTTATTTTAATGATTTAAAAATCATATTCTTAAATAGGTATTATTTGCATGGTTAAACTATGTATGATTAACAGTGCATTAATGAGGTTCTTTCCTGCAAACTTAAATATGATTTCATCACAAGGGATTTCCAACGCCAAGCTAGTTATGTTATAAAGCGTTAAATAGAATCTAATATCACACTTTTGTTTACTTATGTCATATATCAGAATTATCCACGATGCCCCGCCACGCTCCGTTAACCCCGTCGCGGAATACCATTGCAACAATAGAAGTGATATAATAGAATGGGTATTCGCATTATAAAAGTGAGTTATAGTTCTGGTAGCGCAATGCAGTTGAAAGGGATGCGTTGGGGTACGGGGTTGGTGTCCTTACTCACGTTTAAACCGGTCAAGTGTGTGTTGGATCACGATAGTTTTACACATAGATACCAGATTCTGTCTATGAAATTGAGGGACATTTAAAATTGACGGCGGTTTCTAAAAGGGCTTAAGTAAATTTTGCGTTCAAGCTGAATAGGACTGTGAGCACAGGTCAGGTTATTAGTTTAGTTTAGTTTTGGTGGGGAGTGGCAATTCTATGTATATGCTCGGAGATTCAAGTATAGGTTGTATAAGGAATCGGTACTAAAGTTAGCAGTGAAAATTTAATCGCATTGGTCCGGAATAAGATTAAGTATTGTGAATATAATAAGGATTTTTTCATCCCACCTATTCGAAAAAGACGACTTGGTTCGGACTTACGGGGTCCCAAAGTTGCTGTTTTCTATTTAGCGGGCGGGAATTAATTTTCATATTACTTTTCCTGCCCGTTATTTAAATAACAGGGAGGAAAAGTAAATTCAGTTCGGATTGTTAGAAATTCATGGTTTTGTTTTGAAAAATGAGTTCTTTAGTTAGTTTAGTTGGTTTAGTCGGGTTAGTCGGGTTTGTCGGGTTTGTCGGGTTAGTCGGGTTAGTCGGGTTAGTCGGGTTAGTCGGGTTAGTCGGGTTAGTCGGGTTAGTCGGGTTAGTCGGGTTAGTCGGGTTAGTCGGGTTAGTCGGGTTAGTCGGGTTAGTCGGGTTAGTCGGGTTAGTCGGGTTAGTCGGGTTAGTCGGGTTAGTCGGGTTAGTCGGGTTAGTCGGGTTAGTCGGGTTAGTCGGGTTAGTCGGGTTAGTCGGGTTAGTCGGGTTAGTCGGGTTAGTCGGGTTAGTCGGGTTAGTCGGGTTAGTCGGGTTAGTCGGGTTAGTCGGGTTAGTCGGGTTAGTCGGGTTAGTCGGGTTAGTCGGGTTAGTCGGGTTAGTCGGGTTAGTCGGGTTAGTCGGGTTAGTCGGGTTAGTCGGGTTAGTCGGGTTAGTCGGGTTAGTCGGGTTAGTCGGGTTAGTCGGGTTAGTCGGGTTAGTCGGGTTAGTCGGGTTAGTCGGGTTAGTCGGGTTAGTCGGGTTAGTCGGGTTAGTCGGGTTAGTCGGGTTAGTCGGGTTAGTCGGGTTAGTCGGGTTAGTCGGGTTAGTCGGGTTAGTCGGGTTAGTCGGGTTAGTCGGGTTAGTCGGGTTAGTCGGGTTAGTCGGGTTAGTCGGGTTAGTCGGGTTAGTCGGGTTAGTCGGGTTAGTCGGGTTAGTCGGGTTAGTCGGGTTAGTCGGGTTAGTCGGGTTAGTCGGGTTAGTCGGGTTAGTCGGGTTAGTCGGGTTAGTCGGGTTAGTCGGGTTAGTCGGGTTAGTCGGGTTAGTCGGTTTAGTCGGTTTAGTCGGTTTAGTCGGTTTAGTCGGTTTAGTCGGTTTAGTCGGTTTAGTCGGTTTAGTCGGTTTAGTCGGTTTAGTCAGTTTAGTTAGTTTAGTGACTGTGACAGTATTATTCCTGAATTTGAGGCGCCTTTTATTTTCTCATAGGGGGGATGAAAAGTAGAGTGTATCACTCGGGAGCAAGTATATTTTTGGCTCGGGCGACGTACTTTGAATCCCTCGCTACGTTCGGGATTATACTAAAGAATCCCTCGCTACGCTCGGGATTCTACTCTATAATCCCTCACTTCGCTCTGGATTCAAAAAACGCCCTCGCCGAAAAAATATTACTTTGCACCCTTGTCATACAATCTACTATTTTCCTACAGTAGGTAAAGCAAGAACTGAGAACTTGAAATGGAAAGGCATGGAAATTACCAGCTCTGCAACCAGCTCCGCTAGGTTAGTGCTTACCTGTATCAATTAAGTAATATTGTAATTTTTATTTTAAAAGATGCGGAGGAGTTTTTTTTCGCCGTTTTTTTCTCCTCAAGCACTTTTCCAAAACGGTGGTAGAATCAAAAAATTGACGTTCATAAGTGAATTTGTAAATTCCTAAATGAAATAAACAGTTTGACTTTGACTTTGACTTTTGACTTTGAGATTTCGTACAGATTTTTCTATATACCTATATACTATTGGTAATCTAGGTGAAGGCCTTTTTGCTTGGTAGACTTGAAGCTAAGTAAGCTTGAAGCGTATGCAGCTTGCCAAGTTAATCTTTTAAGGAAGATCGCACACACACTGCCTTCTGAGTTGCTGCTTCAATAATCCAATTAACTTGTGATATAGAAATGTTATTATTATTACAACAAGTGAAAGAAAATATTCTTAGGAATGCAACTACTTACGCAAATCGGAACTGGCTATTAATTTTTGAAGAGGTGATTACGAAGTCGCCTAAAAATGGACTGATAAACTAAAGGAAAAACCATAAGAGTAAAATATTTAGGCCTATCACCATGGCAGTGGTGTACTTCTATAAGCTTCTGGGTGAAGAAGATACACTCAACTGATGTTCTGTTAGTTGAACGAGCCACTCATTCTGAATCTGTAAGCAATTTTATACAACAAAGAATTCCATACATCTGTTTTTAGCCTGAATTATATTCTGAAAAAGATTTATTGTAAAACTGACATTCGCATTGGTTTATAATGATTGAAAGTACTGCTAGCGCATTGCAGTTGTAGGGCCATGCGAGTTCGGTGTGGGGGTTGTTTCCCATACAAATGAATAGCCTATAAATCACTCGCATTGTGGATAGTGCACGCTAATATGCCTTTCAATTCCATAATTCTAGCTCAATTAATCGAAATATAAAGAACAAAACAACACGAACAAAATGTATCCTGGAGTCGTGGTATATCAGGGTCAAGTTATTTGTCATCCTGTTAAGAGATTCTTCAGAGTTAAGCCGTGACTACGATCCCTGCAACTGGGTTGCTTCGCGGCATACAATATCGTAAGTGCTTACGAGTACTTATATCGTAGTAAAATACGCGTAAATCTTTGCCGTGTACAAAATTAAATGAATGAAGCCAGTTAATACACACGACCTATAATTTTAATACTGCTGTGTAGCAGTTCTCAGAATGAGAGGGATTAAAGTGTACTGTTCTTGTTAAGTATGTGTTCACGGCCTTCATTCATTACCTCTTATTAAGTAATTTAAATTATTTAGATAGGAATTGTGAACAAAGGGGACACAAACATTTCAAGAATTTCTGTACCATGAGGAAACTTAATTTAAAATGGACTGAGGAAATACATAAATATCGGTAAAAGGATCGTTGGATCAGGACATCACTCGGTGGACTGATAACTTGACAAAGACTTCAGACGTTTGCTTCAGAGGGCTCAGGACCGGTCGGAGTGGCGCCAATTAGGGGAGGCCTATGTGCATATGTGGACTTTGAAAGGCTGATAGAAAGAAAGATGATAGATAGAAGGGAATACATTTCCAAAAGTTTTAGTAACAACTCTAAAATGTTTCTAACACGTGATGGTTTTTTTTTTATGGAATTAAGATAGCAAACGAGCATGCAGTACCACCCTTCCCCTGCCGCCCATAACAACTGTGACAGACCTAGAACCAGACTCAAAGGGACTAGGATGGTTAGTTCAGTTAGTAGATGGTGTTAGAATATTAGTTGGTTAGTTTGTTAATAAGTGCGAGGACAGGGTATGTTAGTGATAATTAGTCCTGTTAGATAATGTTAGTAATAGTCCAGTTAGTTATTGTTAGTATGAGTCTTGTTCCAATTCGGTCACAGATGCGTTGCTACCCCTGAGGTCTAAGATGGTCGCCTCTAAAAAAGTGAAACCGGCTCCACAAACCTTCCTATCCGGAACACAATTGCTCTTAAAAACAATTATTATGACGGTAGGAATGGTACTGAGTACCTTGGCGGGCGGTGGTACTACCCCGGGCGAACTCTAGGCTCTACCACCTGAAGTGCACCGAGTCATGTCGAAAATGGTGCGATCACTTACCATCAGGAGTCGGTCATGGATGTATAAAAAAAAAACATTGGTTGCCTGTAACGTCGGTATACGGGCGAAAGTTTTACGTGACAACGACTTTAAGTGGTAAAATAATTTTAATGTGAATATTCATTCGTATAGTAGGAAGAAGGATGAAATAATAGTAACAATTTAAAACATTTATTTATACTGTCTAACCGTCATGTGAAGGCGGAAGCAATTTAAGTTTAATGTTTTATTTTTGTTAAATAGTTCCTCACTTGTAAACAAGATGGCATTGTACCAATTTGTGAAACGCGCTAACGAGTGTAACGTGGAGTTTATATAAGAGAAAAATTTTTAAAGGGCAATGTGTCGACTTCTTTGGTTTTATAATAAACTGCTATTTTGGGTTTGCAAGCAGTTGTGGTTATTTGTGAAGTTGACCCTGCGTTCCCGTATCTTCATGGGGTAAACGTATACAAAGAATTATATTTAAAACATTGTAACACCATCCGCCATCTAGCGCTGCTAACCGTTAGACCATTAACCATTAGTCACAACTAAGTGAGGTAACAAACTAGTTACTCTACTTAATCATAGATGGCGCTGTACCATTTTCTGTACACTGTTACCAAGGAACGTGAGCGGAGCTTACTAACGCAGTTTCTTGAAGTGCCTCCCGGCAAACCAATTTATAAGACGTTGTCACGTCAATATAGAAATACAAGTTATAAAATCTATATTTTTTATTACACATGATGTTTTATTCCTGTACAAATACCCTTGTCATGTCATTTTTCTTAATAAGTTACAAATGCCACCTTATTTATCCTTACTTGTTACCTCTGAGGTGTCCACGTTTTCAAGCAAGAGTTACGTGTCGGCAACCACAGTGTACCTTTTTCGAGGGAAAATAGAACGGACTTTCTGCTGAGCAAATACTGAATTTCGGAGATTACGTAGCTTACTGCGTCGAGACTTGCCCCTTGTAGATTGTATTAGGTGTTTAACACAATTACTAAAAACCCAACCCAACAAATAGCCAGCTATTCTAGAGCCAACATTAACAACGCTTAGGGAATCAACATAATTATGCAGCGACGAAATGTTGTCAGCATTATCTTTACTACACTTCAAGCTAACACGTCATTCAGTAAGTGTTATTATGAAATATTTCGCTTCTTATTGAGTTAATTATCTGGCTGGGTTGTAATGTCCGGCATCTTTAAGCCTTAAATAATAATTTTAAAGCGCATAGAAAAAAAAGTGGGTTACAACATTTGATCTGCGAATATTGGTTATCAAAATAGCTAGAACATAAAATATTAAATACCTATCGAAAAAAACAAAGGATTACTAAATGACGGATTACGCACGATCAATTTCATTTAGAACCGTGGAATTAGGTATATGCGAACCCCTCTTTCATTATAATTGAAATATTTTTGAAAATTCATCAAATGATGGGGTAAAATATAAAATAAGTTACAAAAGTTTGTCTACAGTAAATTCGCGGAACATGTTACTAATAAAGATATTTGTTATTATTTTAAAGCCTATTGGTTGTGTTTTAGAGACTATAACAGCAGTGACTTATGGTTGATGAATGTTTCAAAATGCATAAGAATGAATACGTAGTGGGTGAAGATTTGAGATAACTACATAAATTCAAGTAGACGAAGAGGGAGAACAGCGGATGTGGGCGATTGAGTTGAGCGCGACAAGGAACTACTGTGATTGTTCTCGGCTCTAAAATCAATAGCAATAATTCTGTTATTGGGCACCTCCCGTTGTTGCAGGCAGTTCCATAGCAGAATCATAGAATATAATATTGCATAGCGTAGGTACATGTTACTGGTTCAATCAATACATATAAAATTCGAAAGTTACGGAGTGTTTAGGTACTGATAGATAACGCACAGTCAAAACTACTGAACGCACGACGCTGTTTGGCATGTATGTTCCTTGGGGAGTGCAGGGGAACACTAAGAGAGGATTTCTGAAAATTCCTCCCTAAAGGGATGAAAAAGCGGATACGCTGAAACAAAACTTCCACGCGGATGAAGCCGCAAGGGGACAGCTAGTAATAAGTAAAGTTCGCTTATAGGCCAGCGGTTTGTGATCCACCGAGGTCAAGTCGAGTCGGTAGTTGAGAAGGCAACCGCTAGTGTTAAAATTCTTCGCTTCTTTGCTTCCGTGCTTCGGAGGAAACATAAATTCGTCCGTCTCTGTGGATACCACATAGAGGACAAAAAGGAATGTCCTTCCGTTATATTTTTTAACGACGCGACGGCATGACGAGTTCCAAGGGTTTTTGCAACAAAGCTTATGTCGAAACTCGATGTCGAACTATGATGTGGATGCTCTTACACATAAGGTACAAAACACTTTACTGTTACGCCAGCGATATAGTTTATTTCCTGTTGATAGTCGCAGACCGGCGTTCATCTCCGTAGCCGTCTAGCGGATTATGTGACGCGATGGAAGGAAATAATACCTACTTAAATATAAAGTGTTTAAAGCTTATGCATGTCGCTAAAGAACGGTTAAGAGAAGAAGGAATTTTTTATTGTTTTGTTGAACAACCTCATACCTTTAACTGGGTGAATTGATTGTGACAAAGATCTAATTCTTCTTAAATTTGTATGATGGTGCTAGTCGGGTGGTTTTATTTAAATTTGAGCGACTTCTGAGGGTAGTTTTTGAGCAACAGTGAGACTCAAGAGGGAGCGTCTTAGTTTATATGAGCTAATCACATTTTATGAATTTTCAGTTACTTTTCAACTTCATGCATAATATCTTACAACTGAACTTCATACTTAAAGTTGCTTTATGCAACTGAATCTAGTATTCCTGGCAGTAGATGGAGTTATAATGTAGGTAATTATATTTTGTAATGGTAGATACGTCAGTAGGGAGGTAGTTACGTGTCGCGTTTGTGAATTACTTGTCGATAAATGTATTTTCATCACACCTATTCGAAAAAGACGACTTGGTTCGGACTTACGGGGTTCCAAAGTTGCTGTTTTCTATTCAGCGGGTGGGAATGAATTTTCATACAACTTTTCCTGCCGGCTATTATATATCTTTTCCGTCCTGTTTTGAATTTAGAACATTTTAGTATTTTGCGCTAAAGAAATCGAACGCAAATATTGTTTGAATAAAGAATGTCTGGTACGACGCGAGGGCCCCGCCAGCTGAATAATAAAAAAAGAAATCAAATTAAGATTTCGTTTTCAAATTAAAATTAAGTTTTCGTGCATTTTTACGTATTATTTTCTATTATATACAATATATTATTTTCTCATAGTGGGTGATGAAAAGTAGAGTGTATCACTCGGGTGCAAGTATATTTTTTGCAGAGAAAATGATTATTAGTTTTAAGATTATAGAACTAAAATAGGAATGATTGGAAGTATTTAAAGTTCGAAAGTGTCGTTATTTTAAGGTTAGACTACTTAATCATTGGTGCTGTCTTCTGAGAATGACTTTTTAGAAATGGTCTGTTGGCAAAGCTTTAAACTGATGTAATACGGTATAACTCAGTCGCCGGTAATATGGAATTGCCACTCCCCGCTAAACACAAAGTAAGCCCAGGCACAAAGGAGCCCAGCAACTTTCTTAAGGACCTTGAGCCTGGAATATGAACATGCATGAGACATCGCTTTTTAGATCGAGGATATTGTTACCACATTGTGATATTCCGTTTTTGTGGAAAATGATGGGAATAATGAAATATAGTCGTCTTACGCACCGCGCACACAGTAGGGTAGACTGGGTACGGTTGAAACGATTTGGCTTTAATTGTTCGTAATATTTTTGTTTATCAACAGAACGAAGATGATGATAATTATGTTAAATTGAAGAGTGGTTCGTTATCTACAAAAGGGCAATAGTATTTAGTTCTGGCGGGTGATATTTTTAGAGATATTCACCATTGAAAATAAAATCCGATTTGTTTCTACCGTCCCCATGTCAGGGGCGGTTGAAACAGTGACTGGGGTCAGTTGAAACGCACACGCAATATACATAAAAATATATTGCAACTTGCTATATTTTCCATTATTTCTAATTGTTTAATAATCGTATGACAATATTAATCGGCGGTCAATGTTTTAATAGCCCTATAATATACGTAATCAGTCTTCGACGAGTAATTTGTTAACAACGTATAGTTTATCTCCAACTTTTACGTCCGCATACGCGTATTTGTCTCAAGATAACTCAATCTGCCTTCTAAAAGTCTTTATTATGCGATCTCGGCATTGAGTAAACAAAACAAAATTATACGGTTTTTTTCACCTGTATCCACACGTATTGTTTCAACCGTCCCCAACTAGAATTTTGGTAAAAGAAAGTTTATAGTAATTAATACTCGTAACTTATTAAAACTAGTCATCATTCCGTATTCTATAAACTTCACCTAAATCATAAATGAACACTCAATATTTGCTCTTGAACAGATTAACATAATAATAGCATAAAACTCGGGAGAAAAATACTTACTTTTGGGTATCAAAATACAATATGCCTATTTATAAAAATACATAGCACTCGGTGACCAATGTAACACTTAAATTCGGGTTTGGACCTGTTACCTGCTTCTTTTTCCCCTTGAACCCTTTACTGCAGGCTCAACCATTAGCGAGATATTCGACTTGTTTCAACCGTCCTGTGTTTCAAACGTACCCAGTCTACCCTATCTTGAAATTATAATGTTTTAATGATTATGAAGTAACTAGATTTTTAAATATGAAATGGATGTATTAAAATAAGCAAGATTAATTGAGGGAATTGAACAAGCTGTTCGCTGCAGGCCCAAATCTGATGTTCTCCTTTACTTACGGCATTTTAATTTTTTGCCGTCAATCTGCAATATACCTACTTAATCAAGGGGGAGGAAAGCTGGCATTTGTGTGGGCTGCAATTAAAACGAATTCCATACCGAGCGCGAACTCCTAAATCCGACGACCCGTGTGATCCAATGGTTTACCATACCGGACTGCCGTTCAAAGGGTCCTGGGTTCGATTGTCAGCGATGGGGAAATTTGAATGATGTGTGTGTCTGGGTGTAGGTATGTGTTTTGTATGTTTTGTACATGGCACACAGAGAATCGTAATGTGGGGCTATGAGAACGTAGTTTTATTCATTAGGTAATATCGTACAGAATTTTAATACATCCATACTAATAATATAAATGCGAAAGTCTATCTGTCTGTCTGTCTGTGACGTTTTCACGGCTAAACCACCGGTCCAATTTGGATGAAATTCAGAATGAAAATAGTTGAAGATCCAGAGTCACACATAAGCTACTTTATTTTTCAAAAATCAACCCCTAAATGCTTGAAATAGGGAATGAAAGTTTGTATGAAAAATCCCGTTTCGCGATATAAATGAACTAGCGAACCGCCCTCGCTTCGCTTCGGGACCCGTAAGTATCAACCGCGTAGGTCCCGCTCCCGTAGGAATTTCGGGAAGATAATAAACTATCACCAAAATTAATTCAGGTTAAATTAAATTAAACTTAGAAATAAAGCTTACGACAAAATAATAGCAAAGTAGCAAAGGATCACAGCAAGATTAATTCAGATTAAACTTGGAAACGCGGCAAGTTTCGTATGGCAGTGGGTTCGACCAAATTTGATTACCATAAAAACGGTTCTAGTGTGTTAATCTTAAAAGATAGACATATACTGTCGTAGACATTTTTTTAGATCATTTCAAGAGGAATAATTCTTTCATACATATATTTTTGGTATCTTGAATCGTTTTCGCAACGCATGCAACGAAAGCCCTCGAGAATGAATAATTTTCCCCGTTTTTTCCACATTTTCCATTATTTCTTCGCTCCTAATTGTTGCAGCGTGATGTTATATAGCCTAAAGCCTTCCTCGATAAAAGGTCTATTCAACACAACCAGTATTTCCTGAGATTAGCGCGTTCAACCAAACAAACAAACAAACAAACAAACTCTTCAGCTTTATAATATTAGTATAGATTCCACGCGGGCGAAGCCACGGGCAGAAGCTAGTACTACATATTAATGTTATAACATTTTGTTAGATTCGTCTTCAAAATCATTGTTCATTTTCAAATAAGTATTTACTTCGCCCCATGCCTGGTTTATTCTGTTCATTGTTATTTAAAAACATTGTTTATCACGTCCAGTTAAAACAAGCTTTATTGCCTCCCGAGACACACAGTAACCCATGTAAAATCCTTTTCAAGTAAACTACCATCATCTTCCTAAACGTAAAATGTACTCGCTTTGTCCGCTGTTATTATGTTTTACGTCACAAAATTTGAAGCTTAAGGCTTTTAATTTTCTGCGAAATGTGTAGGTACGGCCTTTAATAGCGTTTTTAATATTCATTTAGTTTAACTCAGGTTTTATTGCCGTAATCAAAATTAGGTGAGTAATAGGAAGGCGTAAATCATATTTTAAAATATCGTAAAACTTTTAAATGTTCTAAACATCAAAAAGTTATGATAAATATTCTTACCCTTATTTAAAATCTTTAAAGGGTTTACCGTTAAAGGATTCATCATAATTTTGCAGTGTAACATTAAATTAATTTCGGTTTACACGGCTCTTCTTTTGGGTATATCGATTTTGAAATATTATAATGTAGTCGACTTCTGTTGCATAATATGTCATTGTTGCCTATTATATATTTTATTGACTTTTACACATTGGCCTGCTGGCATAGAATTGGCGTCAATATTCTAATCCGCCTCAATACGGCCAAAGCTAAAGTCCTAACAAAACAAATTAGTATGTAAATAAACCTTCAGGCGGCTTTGTCCTCCAAAATTAACGCGATTTCTAATAGACGGACCAAGTTAATAGGCATAAGTTTAAAGGTATTTATATAGTCATAAAGTTCTTATGTTAATGTCAGTTATTTCTTAAAATATAGACGTATGTACCTACTCATTATCTTGGTTGTTTGATATTATACATACCTATTTATGAGTGAGGTGAGAGTGAGTGTTACTACGATTTAAGGGAGAGGTGTGCTAATATTTTGTTAATAGGACCGAGTCTTCTTTAAATTTCGTTCCAAAATTAATTTCTTCAAAACAAATTCGCTTGTGCCTAGATCACAGAATTCCTCGAAGCGTTAAGCGCGTTTGGGGAGAGATGCGAAGGGTGATGTTTGTGGCCGTAGCACACGCGTATTGTCTACGTTAGCACCCTTTCGAGACGTCTGTGAGGGATGAATGTGAATGCCCCTCCGATTAGGTACCCACTACATATGAAGGATTATGTTTGTAGTACAGTTTCCGGATTTTTCGCCAAGTTCCTCTGCTGTTTTGGGCTTGCTGTCCACATTTTTTCGGTTAAAAAAATTTATGTTTGAGGAAAGCTTAGCAGATTACTTTGTGAAGTAGCCATTCAGCCGTAAGTTATATTTATTTTATGACAAGAATATTTACTAAGTAGTAGATTGATCGTACCAAGGTACGAAGTACAATTTTGTTCTTTAAGTATGTACCTATAAAAGAAGTTATAATTATAATTTTATTAAGGACAGATTATCTGGTAGTTTTGGACTCCCGAACTTGGAGGATCGGGTTTGAAAGCTACTGCGTGTGCGTGTATTAGAAATTCATAATTACTTGCTTCGGTATTTCTGTGGTTTGGCAAGTTTATTAAATGTATTTTATGTACACATGTGAAATAAATAAAAAGCACGGTATCTTAATAACAGTATCACATTAGGTCTGTATACCTAACTATATATGCTCATTTTGATCAATTAGATCAGTTCTGAAAAATAATCCATCAGATAACATACGAGTATAGGTAGGTATACTTATCATTAATAGTCTTATTTGGAGATATATTTAGAACTAAAGTAATTAATAAGAAAAACAATAACAATATGAAACGACATACATGTATGTCGATAATACGCAGTTTTATTTGATCTACGGAGGAAATGTGGGATAACAAAGTTTGTTACAAGTAACACTGATGAGTTTGCAAAGTTTCTCGTGCAAGTCTCCAGTTCGTGGGAAGGCATTTTTGGAGCTTAACTCGCCCCAAAACTGAGATACGGGATAAAAGATATCTAGTGGTTGCAGATCATTACTTTCATAGTGTCATAATTTTATAAAATGTAATCTTAATTTCGTAATAATTTTATGAAAGGTAATCTTATTTTTATTAAATGGCAACACTACTCGACCCCGCCACTCTTTTGTGACAACTTCCGGTGAAAGGATTGAGAGTGGTGGGGTTGAAACAGCGTTTGGATTATTGAGTCAGGAGCTCGGCCAGTCGTTCGATAATCGTCGAGGTGATAAGTTGTCTAGTTGTTGAAACTATGCTAGTTGGCTAATAAGCAATTATATAATAATTGTTAAAAAGTGAAATAAAGTATTTACTGTGCTGAGAATTGGA
The DNA here is from genome assembly GCA_905404135.1 of Hesperia comma. NCBI lineage: Eukaryota > Metazoa > Arthropoda > Insecta > Lepidoptera > Hesperiidae > Hesperia > Hesperia comma. Next base: position 12,494,980 of record FR990016.1, read on the forward strand.
TTTTTTTCTGATATTTCAGAAGTGAGATGTAACTTCACGTCCCACACATGGCGGGCTAGGTTATTTAAGTTTTTCAGGTTATAATTGTCAGATGATAATATTGTGAGGCGTGGATGGCAAGTGAAGAGATGTGAAGATCATGCCATGGTAAAACTTAATAATTTTGAAGTTAAATGGCAAGTATCGGTATGAAGGATTTTCAAGTAAGACGGCGAGTATTGGTATGGCATAATTTTTATTTCATTACGTCCGAGGTGATATTTCAATGGTCTATAGAAATATGAATATTTCATTGCTTAAATTCTTGTGTAAACTGGATTGTGTGTGTGTGTCAAATAGTTTGTTAAACAATCTTGAGTGATTAATAGTAACATGAATCTCCGGTTATAATGGTTTAAGGCAGCACTGGTAGCGACTTTATTTTCTTTTGTTTTCTTTCGCTGAAAAAACAAATCATTCAAATACCTTGGTCGAAGCCAAAGTTGCAAGGCTTTGATTTAAGTGTAGTTTAACCAAGTGTCACACAATGAAAGATGGTAATAATTTACGTTCCCTTTTTTGAAATTTTATGAGGGTAAATTTGGGGTTAGATTACTAGGCTGCCTGAGGGTCAAGTACGATTTGAAGTATTGTGTTATAAGAAGTGAATTTGAGTAGAGTATGTAATAGTGACGAATATTAGTTCAGCTGATCGGCTCTTTGTGTTTTTTTTTGTGAATTTGAATTTGAATATGTTTTCGATTTAAAATTGAAAATCTACGTTCACAAAATTGTTAAAGAAAAAGGGGGTAAGGTACTATAAGGTCGTGGTCGTGCCTAAAAAGAAAAATAAACGTTAGATGTGATAGATTTTGTTATTCGATTATATATACATATATTATAGTATATAAATATATTTTCAATTGAAAACATGGTATGGTACCTATACAGTGCAGTAAGTTGCTTTTAATATACGTGTTCTTTCCTTTCGTGACATGTGTTAAATTCTTATCATTATAGCTTGGCAAGAATGAGTATCCTTTTAATGATTTTGGTGTGTGGTGATTTGAAGCGCCGCATATTGCTGAAAAGGGTTATTTTAAATAAAAACTCACAAAATAATTTGCTTTATTGGTGCTCAACTGGACGAAGTATTCGATTTAACGAGTACAAAAATAATTAGCGTACAATTTCAAAAACTGAACGGTTTGGTTTTTCACTGGTAACGTAGTTCGAATTATAATCAAAAAAAAAAAAATGTTCAATTACAGTACAGCTTATTTGTTTACGTTGTTTTAAAAGTGAAACACAATAATAATTTTCCAAGTTTTGTTTACTATGTGACGTAATATTTTGAAGCTGTCTTAGTTTTCAGTTCAGCTTTCGAGGATGTACAGGTTATTTCAATGACGATCGGAAACAAGAGCAGCTCGCGCAGGTTACACGCGTGTTATGTGGAACGGCACGAAAGTTGCGTGCGAGGTGGAGTGCATTCGTGTGACATTGGACGACGAGGTTTGGCAACCATTGTTCCGGGAAAAGGGTAACCCATTATGCCTGTCTGGAGTTACTGCTGCGGATCTGACGGAATATAGCAGGTGATCTGTATTGTTTGTTTTCTTAATTAATCAGTCGAGTTCATAAATGAGCTTTGGTTATTGATTGTTGGTTGTCGGAATACTGGTTATAACAGAATATTTAACAGGAAGAATAACTCAATATAACATATCTTCGGGACAACAAATTAATTGAATTAAAGTTTTTTTTATAACATAAGGTAAACACCAGAATTACGGACAGTTTAAGAAACTTTTTCTAGTATTCTTGAAATTTTACCAATGTTGTGAAAGTTACAGTACTGAATATTCTTAAAGCGTAAAGTCCGGTCATTTTTTTTAAATAATCAACTGTGTTACGCATGAGATACAGCAAAGCTGGTTGCAATTTATTTGAGAAAAAAAAATCTAGTTTTTATCCAGTTATGAACATAACCTAGTTGTGGACATCCAATAATGAACATAATAAATCGGACTTTTACCAGTAATTTTGTTTTGCAAGTTTATTCTAGGCACAATACTTATACAACACATACAATTTATACAATTACATACAGTACAATACTTACGATTTATTTGCTGCTTCGGATAATTTTAACCTTTTTTTTTTTACTGCTTCGATAGCGCCCAGCCCATTTGTTAAGGCGAATAATTTTCTTAGGAGACATTTTTTTTTAAACAAAAAAAAAATCTCTATCATTTTATATCACAGTCCATTACAGGATTTCTATAAAATATCCAATAATGGACACATATGTCCATTACTGGTACATATGCGAATTTTTATAAATTGCAAGGAATAATATTTAGTTAAACTAGTTAATAATCAGAATACATGAAAGTAAAATTAAGTTTCGACACTTGTCCATTATTGGAACTATTCAATTACAGCACATCAGTTATAAACATCATTAAAATATATAAAAAAAAAAACCATTTCCCGGAGTAAGAACACTGTGCGTTGCTATCTTAATTTCATGGTTAATAAAAGAAATAAAACAGATTTTGATTAAAATACAACAATACTAGTTTCCAGACGAAACTTTTTTCTCACTACACCAACAAATTCCTTAAGAAAAGCTGCTAGTATCAATTGAGGATCACATGAACACTCACGTTATTTTGTCTATCTAACAAACCGAATTGAATCAAATTTTAAACTTAGAGAGCTCGATATCTATTGTACATATGTCACAGTGTTACGAATTAAAATAAAATATTTCATGTCCTTATTTTAAAGGATTAAGTACTTTATTTTTTGTCCATTACTGGTGCGTTTACGGATGGAATTACAACTAAAAGTACTCCATTAAGTTATTACTAGAGTTACCGTATGGGTTTTAAGGTAAAAAGGTAATCTGTTTACTATTATTTTGTCAATTGAGCTAAACCAAGTAGTCACAATTATTTATTTTTTTTGAGTTATCTGAGTTTGAATATTAATGAAGTGAGAATTTTGATACAATGAAACTAAAATTATCAATAATGGGTCTTGAAGTTTATCAATCAGTTGTACCTAAATATTAAGATGAGAAAGTAATTATTTGTTTTGATAATTTTGAAGTAACAAGTTACTAGGTATGTAACATTTGAGGTAGGTACCTACCGATCTGTGATATTGTCTCGAGGGGCATTTCATGACATAATTATATCATGATACTTGGCAGATTTAAGTTATACTTAGTGAGACGTCACAGAATCGATTTCTGAGTGAAGGCATTATATCCTGCAGTTAGTCATGATATGGACTAGTAATTTATTTGGACTATTTTATAATGATTCAGTGAATGGAATTTAATAGAAACTTCTATAAAATGTTCAGTATTAAATACTGATTTTTGAAATTATTACTAAATGATATAACAACGAATTACATGACATTATATTACTTTAATTTTTTTTTAAATTTCACACTTATTATTTATTTATTGAATAAAATTCAATTTATTCATTAATTATAGCGATACAATATAGGTATTATTTATTATTATTATGAGAATTTATTAATACGACAATATTTATACGTCATTACATTTTGTTTTTAATTTACTTGGCAATGGAACAAGTTAAATGCAATTGAATTAATAGCTGATAATAATCTGAAATTGACGCTAAAGCATCCTCCTCTCTTTTAAGTTGCCGTGCCCGACAGGGTCCATGATACTAATGTAAATAATTATATTATACTTACCACCTATTGTACCTATCATGCGGGATCTTAAAATCCAGGCATGTACGCCCTTAGGAAAAAAAAAGGGAGGAAACTGGAATTAAAATTACATTAAAATGCAAAGTAAGTAAGTATAACGCTTGTTAAAATTTATTTTTATTTATTATGTACGTTCAGCGAATTTTGCGTCGTTTATGGGCCGGTTTTTATAATTCCTTTTTTTTGTTGTAAAGTAGATATACGCAGTGGGGTCCCCTGATAAGGACACCAGGATCTGATGATGGCATCTTAGAGAAATCGAGGGGACCTGTCGAAAATTTGTATGGACGACTAGTGTGTTTGTTCATGTTATCATAAGTACATTATAGCGCTACCATTTCATGAAGGTCTGGAGTCGATCTGATGAAGCCGAAAGACAGTTGAGGGAACTCCTCAACGATTTACTGCAATTATCTAGTGTTTGGGCTTGATTAATTTGTAGTGACGAGAACTTTACACTTCCATGTTGTATTGAGCGCCATCTGGCGAGAAGTTTTTAAGTTATCCCTGCTTATCAAGGTTGAAGTCGGTTATTTTTTTGGTAAAAAGGAATTATTTCGATACCTACTGTACAAATACGACACTATTAAATTGCATTTGATAGGGGCTACTCTCCGGTAATGCACAAACTGTTACACTGCTATTCTCCAAAGATGCAAATCATGCATATACATATGTTACATAAGACTTTTTATTGAGATCATCATTTACATCAATAATAAAAATATTTATTTACTGACTACTGATTTACTTTTAAAGCATTAAATGTGAGTTTAACTCGTAATTGCAATTTAATCTATGTATATTAAATGTATACTACCTATTTTGAGTTTTAGACGTTTTACGTGATATTTGGAAATAGAATATGGGTAATGATAGCATAGTTATACAAGCGAGAACCCCCAATAAAGAAAAACTAAAAGACGCTTCTATTTTATTATTTATGAGACTTTATTTTTGTGCGGGTCTTTTACTTACTTTTTAATTTTTGTATTGTTGTCAGTTGGGATTGAACGCGCTTTGAACGACTAAACAGTGGAGAACAAAGACGATCGCGGGATAATGATTGAGCGAACAATGATGTTCGCTGGATAATGATTGAGCGAGCAATGATGTTCGCTGGATAATGACTGAGCGAACAATGATGTTCGCTGGATAATGATTGAGCGAGCAATGATGCTCGCTGGACTGGAAGAAATTGGTCTGTATAGTTTTTAAATAATAATACGAGCAAACCACAATATCCATATTTATTACATGGTTTGAAGTTAAAGACAACAATTACATTTAATACAAATTTAGAACATATATGTTCGGAGTTGCACCGAACAGCTCATCGGTCGCGCGTTTTGCATGTTTGCATTTTAACTGCCGCGCGATCACTTGCCCTAGTTTTAAGTTAATCTTATAAGTAAAATAAGAGTTTTGAGTGAGTACGTGACCAGCAGCCACTCAGGCGCCTCGTATTCCTAACCATTTAACCATTTTACCAATTACCAATTTACCAGTTTAATATTAATGTCTAGTATAGTAACCATTTAACCAGTTGTGATATTTTGTCAATCTAGCTTAGTATACATAGTGTTAATTAAAACCATTCAAACCATTTACATCTTTCCCTATCTCTTCTAATAACACCTATTAGAAACTTTGGTAAAGGGATAGTCGTCCACACCATACCATACCAGAGACGCGCCCTTTACAATATATATTTTAAATACACCACAGAAATGAGTAAACTTTGATGTAAATAAGAGAGACTTAGACATGATTCTAGGGATTTAATGCATTTAGGTAAATGAAGTACTTGAATCGTAACATTTTTGATCTTATCATTATTTTTTTTTGTTTTATATCTAAATATAAGAGTTGAATGGATGGAAAGCTAGTCAGAGGAATTTTCAGATTTTCAGATATGACGTCATACGATGACCAAGTTAGAGGTACGCCACCTACGACTCCACCAAGGAAGCGTAAGGACGCAAAACGGAGGAAAGTTAGAAGGAAAAGAACTAAACATGAAGTGGAGAAAAAAGATGTTCACTGGATACTGATTGAGCGAACAATGATGTTCGCTGGATAATGATTGAGCGAACAATGTTCGCTGGATAATGATTGAGCGAACAATGATGTACGCTGGATAATGATTGAGTGATCAATGATGCTCGCTGGACTGTAAGAAATGAGTGAACTTTGATGTAAATACGAGAGATTCAGACAATTTGAATAGTAACATTTTTGATCAAACTTTTCATCATTATTTTTTTTTTATAAATAGGAGTTGAATGTATGGAAAGTTAGTTAGAGGAATTTTCAAATGATGTATGCATACTTAGTACAAAATCCATACTAATATTATAAATGTGAAAGTTTGTTTGTTTGTGGCTCTTTCACGTCGCAATGTGGCTATTATATTATGATAAGGTTTATGTGTGTGGAGATAGTTGGGAGGGTGAAAGGTGCAGTAGGATACTTTTTTTTTTCCGGGGTAAAACATCTCATTCCCACGGAAAGATCGATGTTTTGTTAGTTGCTAAATATTTTGTTCTGGATGTTGTTAATAGATGGCGTTAGTAGTTAGTAAGATTCATTTGCAACAGGTAATTTGCTGAAGTCATAGATACTATAAGTTGACCAGAAATATAAAAAAACCTCGCCATATTGCGGTAAACTCATGGAACTAATTTATTTTACTGGCAACGATTAGTTTCTAAACGTCAATCGTAAATTGCTTGTCAGTGAGTTTGAATGTCACAGTTTGTCTCGTGTTTGTCTTTTTACTGTGTTTGTCTTTTTACTTTGAGTTTCTATTTAGTTCTAAAATGACAAAAACTGTTCATATTCGTAAAAGAAAAGTGGTTTTCTATGCGCTAAAATAACATTTCGTATAAATAACATTTCCGATATAGTTGTCAAAATGACAATAATAACACGAGCGTTACTATAGTTACAGTTGGCTGTGCTGTTGCCATATAAAATTAAACTTTAGAGCCCTCATGACAGGTTTTCTATTTTTCTGGTCAAGCAATAATAATATTCTCAATATCTCAATTTCAATATTTCATAGATACTAATACATCCTAATAAATTCAATTGTATTTTAAATTCGCGCTTGATAATTTGTTGTTTCGATTTTATATTGTTATATTGAAATGTAAAGGAATTAGAGTACTACAATAAGTACCTACGCTTTGATTTTGGTTTTGATTCACTTCGTGAATTGCTTTGGTTGACTGTTGTTGTTTTGGTTTAAAATAGAAATTAGTTTTATGGAAAAGTACTTTAGATATTTTATGAGATTTAATTTGTTAAGATTCAATAGATTTTAATTAGTTGTAGTCACTTATTTATCCACCAGAAAAATGTCATGTATCTTAAACAACTCATTGTTAATTCTCTTTGACCATGCGAGCGAATAATTGTATGTATAATTTAACAGTCACATGAAATCTTTTAAAATGTATAGAAGCTACCTTAATTATTTAAATTTAGACTAAAATATAGGTACTTCTATGAGATTATACTTGTTTAAATCAAAATTAAATTAAGATTTTATTCTATTCGCTTCAAAATAGTAATGAGTAACTTAAGTTAGTAAGTAATTTATTGGCAGAGTTCCTGATGTTTTTAGTGTGCCGGGAGGCTACACATTTCGTAGGATGGCCGAATGTCATAATTTTATAAAATGTAATCTTAATTTCGTAATAATTTTATGAAAGGTAATCTTATTTTTATTAAATGGCAACACTACTCGACCCCGCCACTCTTTTGTGACAACTTCCGGTGAAAGGATTGAGAGTGGTGGGGTTGAAACAGCGTTTGGATTATTGAGTCAGGAGCTCGGCCAGTCGTTCGATAATCGTCGAGGTGATAAGTTGTCTAGTTGTTGAAACTATGCTAGTTGGCTAATAAGCAATTATATAATAATTGTTAAAAAGTGAAATAAAGTATTTACTGTGCTGAGAATTGGATTTTTTTCTGATAATAGGAAATTAGGAATATCAAAGTATTAAGTATAACAGCTACTGTGAGTGAAGTCAATGAGATGAGACTAAGGTGGAGTTTCGTATCACGAGGTTAAAGTAAGTTTAAAGCCAAAGTACATGTTTAAAGTTAAATTTGGTTAAATTTAAGTAAAATCTTAACGAATGTTAGTTTATGCAAACCAAATTTTTGGTGGTTAAATTAAACTTGACACTTACTTTAACCTCGTGATATGCAACTCACCCTAAAACTAGCCTGTAATCAGGTGGCTTATTCTCAAAGTACTCCGAAAATAATTCTCAGTTTCCTTCGCGAAAAAAATAAGAATAAATTATTTAAAAATCGACTCGCACTTGACTCCGAGGCAATTCAAATTCATTCTCAAAATACTCCGTCCCTTAATTTGTGAAAAATAAATAACCCATACACCATTCTCAAGCTACTCCGAAAGTTTACGATAAGTACAGTCAGAAGCAAGCTTTAGCAAGTGGAAAATCTAAATTTAATAAAATCCAGTCATTTTGATTCTTTGTCTTATATTAGTGTTAGTAGTAGTAACATGTATGTCTGAATCAGTCTGAAATAAGAGTAAACAAAAATCAACAATGAAACATTTAAAATCAACCTTAAAATATCATCATCATCATCATTTAAACCTATCATGGCCCACTATTGAGCACGGGTCTCTTCTCAGAATGAGAAGGTTAAGGCCATAGTCCACCACGCCGGCCAAGTGCCGATTGGCGGACTTCACACGACTTTGAGTTTTGCGAACTTTCTGGTATGTAGGTTCCCTCACGATGTTTTCCTTCACCGTTTGTAGCAAGTGACATTTAAATGCTCAAAACGCACATAACTCCGAAAAGTCAGAGGACTGGGATTCGAACCCGGACCCTCCAAATAGGAAGGCCGGGATCTTTATCACTAGGCTATCACCGCTACATTTTTTACAAGAATAATGACTAATAATGGAATGATTGTATATTTAGGTAAACGCCCATAGAAAATAATAAAATAATGTAATCTTTGACTTGAGAATTGACGAAAATTATCGTCGGAGGATATTGAGAACAAACGTCACACCTTGCGGAGGAGGATGAGAATTAAAAAAGGTCTTTAATTTTATGAACAAGTTTTCGGAGTATTTTGAGAATCAATGTTAGAGATTCTTATTTTTTCAGAACAAAAGAACGGAGTACTCTGAGAATAACCCATCAGGTAACGTCCTACTGTGTTTTATTTGTATGCCGGTCCTTTTATCTGGCATAATAATTATTAATTAATAGATCAACAAATGAAGGTAACCGACATAGCTCAAAGAATTATTTTGTTATCGAACGGCCTGGCCACGTCGCTCAAAGAATTTATAAATATTGGGGTAGGAAGTCAGTCACCTGGTCAGACAGCGAGCATCCACTGGATTCAGAAGATTCAGAACCATTCAGAGTAACGCAAGTTAGGGAAGGCCTATTTTCAGCCGTGCTCTGGATGGATGAAATAAGTGCAATTTGATGGCGACAGTGGTTATGAAATGTGAATAATTGACATTTGACATTTCACACTACCGTGCCCCCAGATATTGATACCCCAAAAGCTTTCTTACTGTCTATTACAGAAATGAGTACATTTTTGTGTAAGGCCGAGGCCGCATTACGGCTAAACCGCCGCGGTTTCTAACCGCGTAATTCTGTGATTCAAGGAAAGCCATACAAGCGGCCGCACTTGCGGTGCTCTCCCGCGACTGATAGTGTATGCGGTTCGGTCGGTTTTGCGGTTTGACAGTTAACCGCTAATTTTGTAACTCAAGGGAACATAAGCAAGCGGCCGCATATGCGGTTTCCTCCCGCGACTGATTTTAAAACCGTGATTTTTTACAGATTTGTTCGCGGTTTGCCTAGGTACTTGTACCAGTAGTCGGCCTTTTCTGCCTTTTATGTCGAATAATAATGTCATGGACAAAGGACCTACAGTGGTCTCGTAGGAAGGGTATGACGACCTAAAAAACTGTCAGAATGGCGCAACAACCTATGTCCAGCAATAGACGCAGAAAGGCGAATGGATGTTGATGATGATTTTTAATTAATCGTATTATATTGTCTTGGTTGGTTTACACTTTGAGACTGATTGTCGTGTAAGAAGCTGAGCAGTGGGTATAAGGCGGCCGAGTTCTGGATGTTGCAGGTTGATGACTGGAGAAAAATTACTTTTTTTTGGTTTAAATATTTTTCTTATTTTCACTTAAAACGTTGAAAATTATTGATAACTGTTAACTGATTTATTAATACATTGGTTACCAAAATAGTAAACGCGATCCAAATTAAGAAATCCTCTAAAGACTGACTACTGGGTCTTCTACCCTATATTGGAGCACACAAATTGACGCGGAAACCGCGAGCGGTTTCTGTCAAGGATTTAAAAATACTAAATAGGCCCTGCACTCCCGAAAAAAATATTTGCGCGTTATTCCTATGTGCATGAACATGGGTCGCAGTTGAATTTGGTTGTTATATTAGAAAACGAAAAAAATACCTATTGATATCTCGCTTCTGCGTACCGTAAAATTTCTGTCACATTAACCATTTTAACAGAAGTACTGTTTTAGAAATAGTGAAAATAATTGATGACTCACTTATTTACTTAGGAAATGTGATTCCTTTGGACTTATTTGCGTTTATTCATTTATTAAAACACTTTTTGAAGGCACAGAAATCCATATTCTATATTTTTGAGGACGTAATTACTAAAAACAATTGAAATGTAAGTAACGCGCACCATTCGCTGCTGCCTACAAAATACTACGACTTCATGTATGTGGTTTATGCATTCCAACTATGACCCTTTCTCGTGCGCCTAAAATATGGTAGTCATATTTATTATTTTTATATCTTTGGCTTACAGAAAACAGACATGACAATGACAATATTAACCCCAGAATAGTCGCGCCTTTCCATGAAACGTGAATGATGGCGTGGGGAGCATTTTGTCGCCCATGTTCAAACATAATTTTTTTGCTAATTATAATTAAATAACTTTACAAAAAGAAGAAACTATAACGTAAACTATCAGAAAGTAATTAGTTACTTTCTGATATAGTTTTGTACTTAGTGGGATATAATATAGGTAAGTTATTTTCTTTCACTTTTTTTACTTTCAGCATTATGTTTACCTTAAACTACGTTAAAAATTAAATTATATAACTTAATAACAAAATGAAACATTTTCAATATCTACGATATAATATTATGTACTTGAGCATTATAGTCCTGCCTGCCACATAAACATACAATGTTCGTTGCATAGTAACTTTGTGTCTATTGCAACCTTTTTTGGTCCTTCTGTTTAATAGTATAATAGTAAGTGAAAGTAAAATAACTTATATTATATCCCACTAAGTACAAAACTATGTCATCTTATATATCCCAGTTCCACAGCTTATACATATATCCCACTAAGTACAAAACTATATCAGAAAGTACTAATGTAACTAATTACTTTCTGATAGTTTACGTTATAGTTTCTTCTTTTTGTAAAGTTATTTAATTATAATTAGCAAAAAAATTATGTTCGAACATGGGCGACAAAATGCTCCCCACGCCATCATTCACGTTTCATGGAAAGGCGCGACTATTCTGGGGTTAATATTGTCATTGTCATGTCTGTTTTCTGTAAGCCAAAGATATAAAAATAATAAATATGACTACCATATTTTAGGCGCACGAGAAAGGGACGTAGTTGGAATGCATAAACCACATACATGAAGTCGTAGTATTTTGTAGGCAGCAGCGAATGGTGCGCGTTACTTACATTTCAATTGTTTTTAGTAATTACGTCCTCAAAAATATAGAATATGGATTTCTGTGCCTTCAAAAAGTGTTTTAATAAATGAATAAACACAAATAAGTCCAAAGGAATCACATTTCCTAAGTAAATAAGTGAGTCATCAATTATTTTCACTATTTTTAAAACAGTACTTCTGTTAAAATGGTTAATGTGACAGAATTACGGTACGAAAAAGCGAGATACCAATATGTATTTTTTTTCTTTTTCTAATATAACAACCAAATTCAACTGCGCGCCAAGTTCATGCACATAGGAATAACGCGCAAATATTTATCGGGAGTGCAGGGCCTATTTAGTATTTTTAAATCCTTGACAGAAACCGCTCGCGGTTTCCGCGTCAATTTGTGTGCTCCAATATAGGGTAGAAGACCCAGTAGTCAGTCTTTAGAGGATTTCTTAATTTGGATCGCGTGTACTATTTTGGTAACCAATGTATTAATAAATCAGTTAACAGTTATCAATAATTCTCAACGTTTTAAGTGAAAATAAGAAAAATATTTAAACCAAAAAAAAGTAATTTTTCTCCAGTCATCAACCTGCAACATCCAGAACTCGGCCGCCTTATACCCACTGCTCAGCTTCTTACACGACAATCAGTCTCAAAGTGTAAACCAACCAAGACAATATAATACTAACGATTAATTAAAAATCATCATCAACATCCATTCGCCTTTCTGCGTCTACTGCTGGACATAGGCTTCCCATAAGTTGCGCCATTCTGACAGTTTTTTAGGTCGTCATACCCTTCCTACGAGACCACTGTAGGTCCTTTGTCCAAGACATTATTATTCCACATAAAAGGCAGAAAAGGCCGACTACTGGTACAAGTACCTAGGCAAACCGCGAACAAATCTGTAAAAAATCACGGTTTTAAAATCAGTCGCGGGAGGAAACCGCATATGCGGCCGCTTGCTTATGTTCCCTTGAGTTACAAAATTAGCGGTTAACTGTCAAACCGCCAAACCGCCCGAACCGCATACACTATCAGTCGCGGGAGAGCACCGCAAGTGCGGCCGCTTGTATGGCTTTCCTTGAATCACAGAATTACGCGGTTAGGAACCGCGGCGGTTTAGCCGTAATGCGGCCTCGGCCTAATAAATGTGTTTATATTATTTTGGTGTACCTACAAGAAAGAAGATTTGTTATTAAGGAAAACCACAGCTCATTTGAGTCTTCTTCTTATTATTGTTAAGATTAATTGCGATAACAACACAGTTAACATATTCGTTTATCTAACCAAGTTAAGTTCGATATTGATTTTTTTTTCAATTGATACCCAGTGCCAGCTTTTCCGCCCTTGCAGAAGGTGCATTTCAGATTGAAATGTAATAAAGTCAATTAAATATTATCTTTAGGAAATCAGATTTTTCTGATACATTCTGCACAATGATCCCGAAGGTGTATAAAATTTGTCAATTCGTTATTGTAGCGCGTCAATTAAAGTGCCAATATTAAATACTTTGTTGCTTTTGTACATTTTTTTTCAATTTAATTTCAGTTTATCTCTATGAAAAATTGTTTGTAAAGAAAAGCTGTTTCTTTTTGCATCTCGCCGGAAGAATATTCTTGGCATCTTATAGGACGTGACTTCATTTTTCTGTCCGACACCCGGGAACTATTCCTGAGGAAGTAAGAGTTATAAAATATGTTAAAATGGAAAATACTGCATACGATATTGAAGATGCTTTAGATACTTTTAACGATATCTTAAAAACTTTAGTTTTGGGGACGTCGCGCGTGTCTGATATTGTAGTCGGTACCTACTTTAATTTTTTTGAAGCATTAATATTATACAGACTTATTACAAAAAAAAACTTCGATTTAAATACACAATCATCACTGATTCAGATCTGATAATATGGCTCTATCACTTTATTTATATTTATGTACTGTCAATTTTAAATGATGATTTTAAATTTGATTTTTATTGTTATACTCGCTCATATTGTAAAACTTTTGCTCAGTATTTAACCATCAATCTGTGTAAGATCTCACATTTTTTTTGTTTTTAACTGTCTTTTTTGGTCCAAGGATTAGGACTGGTTATTATTATGTGAGGTAGGTATGTAAGATAAGATTTCTATATTTAGATGATATAAAAGGTATTAAACCAAAAACAAAATATGTGCTTTTAATTTTTATACCTACATCGTTTTTCCTCTAGCGTGATTTTTTACGAGAGCTTCTGTAGCGAAAAGAGCGAAAATTCATTTACTTCGTTTACATTTTTATTCAACTCGATAGTGCCGTTAAACCACAGACTTATAAAAAAAAAGAAATAAGCAGACCTAACATAATTGTCACCACGACATAGAAATATGTAAGCAATAGTTTCATCTCTTTCTCTCCCATAACACGTACAAAGTTAGTTAGTTAGTAGACTCTGTGTTAAACTAGTAGATTGTATGACAAGGGTGCAAAGTAATATTTTTTCGGCGAGGGCGTTTTTTGAATCCAGAGCGAAGTGAGGGATTCTAGAGTAGAATCCCGAGCGTAGCGAGGGATTCTTTAGTAGAATCCCGAACGTAGCGAGGGATTCAAAGTACGTCGCCCGAGCCAAAAATATACTTGCACCCGAGTGATACACTCTACTTTTCATCACCCACTATGAGAAAATAATATATAATAATAGAAAATAATAGAAAATAATACGTAAAAATGCACGAAAACTTAATTTTAATTTGAAAACAAAATCTTAATTTGATTTCTTTTTTTATTATTCAGCTATTTAAAACACTATGGCTATATTTTACTATAATAGTCCACTCCACCATATACATAGTTACTTACTTTTACGGCAAGAAAGATTTCGTCGGGTGCCTCATTAAGAAAAGTCTCCACATTTTTGACTGTGAACACTTTGGATTTTTTAGGTTTAAATCCATCAGACATCCTCTTCAGATATGCTATTAATTTCGAATATTTGTCCAGTTTTATATCGTTATTAGAACTGACTGTTGATTTAAGCATTGAGTAGATACTCCAAAGGGTGGAAGGTTTTTTAGTTTTGGCTAAGTTCTGGAAGTACGCCAAAAACACAGTTTCTGAAAAATTCTTGGCGCCTCTTGCATTTCTCCATTCCAAAAAATTATCATAGGCTTTCAAATATTTTTCCCGGGATTTCGCAGGTAATAAACTATTCATCACATTACTCGCTTCAGTTTTTATACTATCAGGAGGATACTTTCACTATCGTTGGAAGAACTCATTTTTTCAAAACAAAACAAAATTTCTAACAATACGTAAAAATGCACGAAAACGCGGGAAATAGTTCGAGCGATCCTAATTTGATTTCTTTTTTTATTATTCAGCTGGCGGGGCCCTCGCGTCGAACCAGATATTCTTTATTCAAACAATATTTGTGTTCGATTTCTTTAGCGCAAAATACTAAAATGTTCTAAATTCAAAATAGGACGGAAAAGATCTAGCCGGCAGGAAAAGTTGTATGAAAATTCATTCCGGCCCGCTGAATAGAAAACAGCAACTTTGGAACCCCTTATGTCCGAACCAAGTCGTCTTTTTCGAATAGGGGTGATGAAAAATCTATTTCTTACATAGATAAACGATTTACACCTTTTTCTATTAACCTACTTAACCTTCCTTTGATATACCATCGCCTCGATAGTAGGTATGCCTGTGATGAACTTTGCTTATTTAATACACATTGTATTAGTAAACCAATGATTTAAATATTATCTAGATTGAGCGTCGCCCTACAATGAAAACAAAAAAAACAAGGCAACATTATCAAGCATGTGTGCGTGTAGGCGATGTTTTTCGCGTTCATTTATTGTCTATGTGTGCGTAATCTGTGCATAATGATATAAAATTGGCTGCCAACTGTTGGCGGCAAATTTTTGACACGTTTTCGGGGATTCGATGTTCCATCTAGATATTTAATACATGTTTGTAGTAAACATGTAATGATGTAACTGCGTTTTGTCAATTTGATCTCTTAACAATAGTACATACTATTAGACAACTTATTTACTTACATTACACATTTATGCACTAAAAAAACACAAACACAGTAGCAGATTACTAGTTGATAAAGGCAGGCAATATGTAAAAAATACATTTATTTAACATATTAATAAACGTTAAAACATTCGTTATTCGGGCGCTTATTTTATGCGAAGACGCTCACAGACGCACGGCGGTATCCACAGCTGAGACGAAATTATTGATTTCGCGAAACGGGCACGCAAACATTTGCATTCCACTTCCAAAGAACACACAAATTACTTATCTTCAACTGTAAAGTAATATAGCGCTCAAATCAATTTACATGGAATCCACTGCATGCAAATTGCGCTCATTGTATCGGCACTACACTTGAGAGGAACTGTGAATCAAGTATGGTTGTTTGCTCGCTTTTATAAATCGTCTTTAGTACCTTCGTTAACTTGTTTGCAAGATGAAAAAATATTACACGGCTGAAGCAGGAGAGAAACTTGTTAGTTATGTTGTAAAGTTTGTTGTTTCAAGCAGCTTTGTGTTTTGTAAGCAATATCGGCCAAACATTTCAGTACCTAAAGCAATTTCAGTGGTTTATAGTCATTTCAGTCATCTAGAGTAGCAATATAGTATTTCATTTACTAATAATAAGGCTTGTACTTTTATTTCATCGTTGGACTCCTGAACCGGGGTGCTCAGGTTCAAATCCTGAGAACATAATTAAACCTACCTACCTAAAAACCGGTAATTTTCAAATCTCGTGCTCGGCAATCTTAATTATGACTGCCTTCGGTAAGAGTTCTCCATAATAATCTCAAAGGGCTATGAAGACCATCAATCAGCTATTGGCCAGAGGACTATAACCTGAAACCCTCAAATTGTGAGAGCAGACCCATGCCCAGAAGTAACAGGTCAGTTCTGGGTTGCCGATGAAATACTAATAACATTGTCCTTTAAAACTCCCATATCAAAAATTGATAGAAAAGATGGCAAGCTATTACAGTCAATACAAACAAGATCACAGGTAAACAGACCGAAAAAACATACTTAAGAAGACATATCTAATATTAAACTTGTAGTAGACAATTTCTAAGGGACATGCCTCATATTAAAAGTTGTTAGAAATTGTTAGAAGTAGTGTTAGGAAGCTAAGCACGTACAGTCTATTTATAACCATAATACTTCTAAAGAACCGACTCCAGGGGCAATGTTTCTTTGAATTTCCTCTAGTACGCGGTTCTGTTTTAAATCCATTTCGGGAAATTTCGTTTCCAAACCTAAAGGGCGTATTATTGATTAGATACGTTTACGGTTGCTTACTGTCTCCTGTTGCTTTCTTTGCCTTACCCTGAACTTCGCTCATTGCTTCATTTTACCGGTTTCGTTTAGATTAGAATCCCTACCTTATCAAAATTAAAAAAGCATTTAAAATTAAAAAAGTTTTAATATATTTGCTGAGAATTCTTGTTCAAAGTACCCTTTTTAAATATCAAAGGATTTTTACTAACTAAAGAATAGATTTCTCAAAATCAATTTTTGTCATTAAATTAAGATATTAGCAGACGAGACTGATCGACACTTGATTAATTCAGTTAGCAGGCGGTGTTAGAATGTAAGTTAGGGACATAGCTAACATAGCTAATGCGATATGAGGTCTGGGGCAGCGACTATATACATATGTACCATTAGTTTAATTAGTATGGTTATTGTTCGTAAGAGTCTTATTCTTATTCGGTCACCCATGTGTTGCTATCATTGAGGACTAAGTCGATTGCTTCTAAAAGAACTGAAACCGTATCAAGTATCAACACCTTTATAACTGGAACTACTGGGTAGAAATGGTACTAGATAACTTGGCGGTAAATACCTACTGATTCACACTTGTTTTGAGCGCAAAGCAACATGTCATTTACAATGTATTATAATATGTTACTAGCGAACATCCCTCGTTTCGCTTCGGGACCTGTACCTAAGTATCAGCCACGTAGGTCCCGCGCCCGTAGGAATCTTAGGATAAACTCCCGATCCCGCGGGATTTTCGAGAAGACAGACACAGACTTGTAACTTTTATATTAATATATTTGTTAAGAAGCTATACCCATACGCTTAGGAGTTTTCCCGCGTAAATTCGGATCCCGCGGGATTTCCGGGATAAAAAGTAAGTATCCTATGTGTTATTCTGGGTTATAAACTATCCGTTTATCAAATTTCATCTAAATCCATTCAACCGTTTTTGCGTGATCGAGGACCAAACACAAACTTACAAACATATTTAGGTATACAAACTTTCACATTTATAATATTAGTAGGATATTGGCTATAATATGGTCAAAACTCTATCTTAATGTTTCTTTTTGTTTAGAAGAGTGTTATCACTAGCGTCAAAAAATATTTTGATTTGAAACAGACAAGCAATTAGACTGTAACATAATATATATAGCTAAATGTATATTTTGTATTCAAGTCATCTTATTTAGAAACACGATGTTGTCCTTAGTAAAATTATTCTATGCAGCTTTATTCAAAATAGGGCAATACGGGCAAAGGATCTTCGCTGCCGAACATTGCATCGTGAATCCCAAGATAATGACATGAATGGCTTCATTAAGGGAGTAACGCCAGTCCGTGACTGGAAATCCTAATTAGTTTAAACTCACTGACACAAAGCGGCTTTTATGCGAAATACTTTTTACGTAACATTATTATAATGCGCTCAAGCGATCTTTTTCAGCTGAAAGGGCAGAGTGCATGGCCGGATATGGGCGTATTGTGTGTGCACGTGTGCAATTTGATGTGTAAATGTTACTCGTAGCAGTATTTTGTACAGACGTAACGCATCACAGAGATAAGTAGTGTGAAGTAACGGCTCTCGGTTCGCTTCGGGAATTCTATACCGGCGATTATTCGCGAATCTACTCGAAAAGATTAGTTGTATATAAAATACTGGTTTATACTGCATCCAAGTCATATAAGCTGTTTTTGAGATTAGGGAATAACTGGTAGACCATAAAACAGGTCAGACGAATAAACAAATATTCTAAAAGTAATTGTTAGGGAATCTAGTACCTACGTTAATCGTTAAAGTTACGAGATGAGAGTACCACCATCTGTGACTGGGTTTCTTTCAGATTGTTTCCAATGACCAGTCCCACAGTCACTATAGTCACCACAAATGGACCGAGAACTATCAATCACAAGGTTCCTCCCTGCCCTGCATTACTACTTACAAAACTACCCTTATTTCGTTTTATTCGTCTGTGTCCTTGGTGTTTACATTAAGAACAAGAGTTTCTGAAGCAAACTGATAGAGTATAGTCGTAAAAGTCTTCAGATTCAGAATATCTTTTATTTTATCTAAGTATTAAAGGAAATTTCACGTTTTTTAAAACGTGTTAAGACCCTACACGCACTTGCAGTTTATCTATGAAAATATGTACGCAACAATGTTTCAAACTAAGGCACTTCTCACACAACGCTATTTATGATCTATGCGACTGCAATGCAACCCAAAATTTATATGTATCTGACACTGACAGGAGTCGCATCGATACGACTCTTGTCAGTGAAAAGTGTCAGATACATACAAATTTCGGATTGCGTTGCAGTCGCGTAGCTCGTAAATAGCGTTGTGTGAGAAGTGCCTAAAAGGTCAAAGGGCTCTGTTGGCTAAGGGCGCACTGTCCGTATAATCCGCATGTGTAGTCTACCTACGCACATAACGTAGGTTACGTAGGTACTCTAGTCTACCGGCGACGTCGGCCAGTGCACAAATAGCAGAGGACATTGAACTTTATATCTGAACACCGGATCGCATTGGAAATGACATCGCATTTTCTTAACCTAATCAATTTTTATCTTCGAGTAAGATTATTGTGCTACGTGTGAAATTTTCAAAGACAGCCCTCATTGTAGTCTGTTTCAATTTTGTTTAGGAGAAAATTAGCAAAACGAAAGAAATGTAGAAGAAAACTTAAGTTTGAAATTTTCACAGGAATTGCAAAATATCTAGCGTATGGTGTTAGTCTCACGCGTTTTCAAACTTGAATGGTATTTTTATTATTATTGCTTCTTATTTGTCTTGTTATATGCTCATTTTCAAGGTTGTGTAGCACATGAGGTGCTTTTAGAACACTTCCTCCTGCTTTAATGGTCGAATTTGCAATCGTGTATTTTACGCATGTTAAAAATAATAGCAGATGTAAGCGTTTCATATATAGGTACCTAAATATTACAAACAAGCGCCTTTTTCGTCTATTACTACCAGAGTTGCATGACGTTTGAGGACAAATTTTACGGGAAACAAAAGCTTATAGGCGTTCCAAATGTGCGCAATGTTAGTGTAGGTACTTGTGTGTAATCTACCTGGCTGCAAGCCATTTATGGCCCACATCTGAGAACTGGTCTCTCCTCAGGATTGAGGAGGCCTGGAGCACACTTCACCATGCTGCTCCACTGCGGATTAGTGGAGGGGTTAGTGGCCAACTCAGTGTCAGAATTTTTCAGGCCGCCCGAAGGCCTCCGACATGGCTTGGCTTAACGACTGTTATCTATCGATAACAATCGGGACCGACGGCTTTAGGTACGTGCCCTCCAAAGCACGGAAGCGCTCAAGAAATTTTGAGCGCTTCCGTCTAGCGGTCACCCATCCAATTACCGACCGCGCCCGCTGTTGCTTAACTTTATCGATCGCTTAGGATCGACGCAAGTCGCCGGGCTTTGAGCGCTTCTAATAAATCAGTAATCTACTTATGTTACCTATGTATATGTTACCGTTAAAATGCATAATAAGTTAATGTGCACATTATAACAACCGGGACCGACGGCTTTAGGTACGTGCCCTCCAAAGCACGGAAGCGCTCAAGAAATTTTGAGCGCTTCCGTCTAGCGGTCACCCATCCAATTACCGACCGCACCCGCTGTTGCTTAACTTTATCGATCGCTTAGGATCGACGCAAGTCGCCGGGCTTTGAGCGCTTCGAATAAATCATGTATATGTTACCGTTAAAATGCATAATAAGTTAATGTGCACATTAACTAGGTAATCTGCAGATTCACTAATACCAGTCGTTAAAGTGTAAAATTTGCACTTTACCCAGTTAGTCTGCACAGTAACGGATGGTACATCGTTAAATTGCGGAAGACTGGCTACCAGAGTTCCAATTTGTGTTGATGTCGTGGCCACATCGTAGATTTGCTCACATCATGAAATGATCGACCATATCATTAAATGGTCGCATTTCATGAAATAGTCAACTCAGTTTGGCCAGATCGTAAAATCGTCTACGTTTCACGATTTGGTCATCAACGTTTGGCCGAATCGTAAAAACGCGGAAAATAGGGCATAACTTCGAACCGTGACGTCTCTACGGACGTGACGGGTTCTAAAAAACACTCTAGGGGTAGGGCATACATGACTACGTGGAGAAGGGGTAGGCTAATTCGGTTATGTAACCAACTCGACCTACCTACACCTGTTATTAATTTTTTTTATTCAAACAAGAACCTATTTTATAGACTTTACCGTATGCATGGTCGTTAGTATGCAGATTAACTAGGAAGTCTGCAGATTAACTAGTTTATGTAGGAACTCAATATTTTTTTCCACTTTAACTGACTCAGCCAGATAATCTGCAGTATACCTCGTTAATCTGCACTCTATCTGATTTACGCAAATTAACGGTAACAAATATAATGTAGATCTTGATCAACAATAATAAATTACTTCCCAGATGTGTGGTCAACACAAAATTTCAAATTACCTACTGGAATGGTCGTTTCTGATACATTTTCCATTGGAGTAGTAGGTATGCATTCGATTTTTGCGTTTCGCGATCATTTCTGCTTTAAGTTACGATATCAAATACATTTCCAAGCGATTTTCTATATTGTGCCGTACATAGGTACACATACTGGTATGAGAATTCGAAATAGAAAATGTTCACCTCATTTTCTACGTTGCCTGACCATTGTCAATACTTGTAATATCCGAGGTACTTTTTCATAGCGTCGCGTGATCGCTTACCTGATATTTTATCAAATAATTGCGCACTGAAAGTGATTGTTCATTACGAGGCCACATAAGGTCGTTGTTATATTTTATAAAAGCTGTGTTGCTAGATTGAAAATGTTGACACGAGTAAGCAGTGCAGTTTTGATTCTGTGATGATTTTGTGTTTTTTGAATCCTTACAAAAAGTCTGTATGTGTTTAAAATTTAACATTGTACCTACATGGTTAATTGAACTACAACGTTGATTTATAGTCAAATTACGTAATTATTAAATCGCGTTTATAAAATTCAACTTTAACAAATAATTTTCTTTAAGGTATTAGGTGGCTAAAGAAACGTTACTTGTTGTTAACTTCTTACCGAAACATTCAAGCTTGATTAAACATTGTGAAATAAATCATCCAGCTTAAAAATATTAAAAACCTCAAAATCAGTATTTATTTTGCTACTCTAGTAATTTAATCAAGAAAAACGCATCAATCATACGGGAAAATAAATTTGTTATACAAAAAATTTCATCGGGTGAACTATGGATAAATATATAAATATGTTTTTGTAAGCTAGATTTACTGCCTGCTTTGTCGAGTAGAAATTTATTCGTTAATACCATCCTGGTTCGCGGCGCAATACCCTAATTAATATTTAAACCCGTTTCAATCCGTTTAGTACCAACATTGAGTAGCAGATACATTATAGCTAAGCTCCGAGACGAGGTTAAGGGATTTTACGATCAATAGGCGTTCCTTCTAGTAGGCGTACCTGAAAACAAGCGTGATTGTTCCTTTTCTTATAAAGTTCATCTACATAATGGGTATGTACGTACTATTTTAAAAATATAGCAGTGATAGCCTAGTGGTTAAGTTCTTGGCCCCTTATTCGGGGAACCGAGTTGGAATCACAGGGCACTCACCTCTACTTTTCATTCTTATGGCTTTTTAAGTCATTAACGACTGACATTTAATGTCAGTCGCTATAACGGTGAAGGAAAACATCGTGAGGAAACCTGCATCTCGTAGGTTTTGCGAAAGTCAAAGGTGTGTGAAGTCTGCCAATCCGCACTTGGCCAGCTTGGTGGACTATCCTTAACCTTCTCAGTCCGAGAAGAGATCCGTGCCCAGCAGTGGGACAGTTATGGGTTGCGATGATGACTACTTTAAAAGCCTTTTTCTATTGAACATTTTACATTTGAAACGTCCATATTTGATCGATATCGGTTCCTCTTCGGAAGTATTTACCTGTTGGATTTTAAAAGGATATATTTTATTTTTATACTCATAAAAAATTAGTCCATACATTCATACAAACAAATCTCTAAGTAAAGTCACCGAGAAAAAAACCCTCTAAAGAATGTAATCTTCAAAGTTAACTGAGTTACTTTACTGACAACAAATTATAATTCCCATAGATGACTGGTAATGTATTTGAATACATTACGATAATGACGTAGCAATAGTATACTAGATCTTACCCGATGCTTCGCCCGCATGGTGAATGGGAATTAACAATGAGTTGTTACGTACATGACACATTTCTGGAGGATAAATAGGTGACAGTTCCAGATCCTGCAGTTGCCAATTATAGCAGTCTTAATTAAACACGTAATAGTTCTGATTGATTCAGCGATGCATTATAATTTTACCGCCAATTTTCTCCGCTCAATTGGTAGTTATGTACTTCTAAACGAGTTTTCATTGTTGGCGATCGAAGGACGGGCGGCCGGGCGGTGCACCCCCTGCCGCGCGATCGTTCGCTTTTCGCCTTAGATTCCTCGATTTTCATCCCCGCTGGTATTACTCGAATAAATTATTGTCCTCTTTTGCTGATATTTTTAAAGTCTATACTCTCAAATAACTTGTGAAATTTTCAAAATCAACTGTATTGTTCATACTGCTTTTGCAATGGATGTAGTTTTTTGTCTAAGCCGCTGTCCGAAAATATCACGAATTTTACGAAATTGTAATTCTATCAGAACCACCATTTTCATAGTGGATTTTGATTATTTTAATGGGAATTTCTAGCGAAATTGAATTCATTGGAACAATTGTCAATGCATTTACTAAAAATACGTCGGAAAACTAAATGTCAAAACTATCATGTTGTCGGTGTTTGTTGCTATTGAAAAACAAAGTTCTTGTTGAAAAACCCTATACATACAGGGCCTTTTGAGATCCAGTACGTGTACAATTACGTTGCGTTTATCATGCGTCTATACATTAGGCGGCTTCCAAATTCCATTGCACAGTTTGTTACTCCGAAAGATGGTTTTCGTCATACACATGGCAACTATCTTAAAACAGTATACTACAGAGTTACTGGATTACTGAGCTCAAGTTAAGAGAGACTGGTTAATAAGCTATGGAATAGTACCTGACTACTGACACTTGCTATTCAGAACGTATGACAGTAGAAAATTCAGCAGGTGGTGATTTGCCGGTGACTAGATAAGGCCTAGTAAATGGCCTTGGCAACGCAAGTGCAGCACCGATTTCAGTGGATTTACACAGTTATTCAGTGGTTACGGCAAGCAGGTGTAGGTTCTTTTCCTGGATCCTGTTCAGGATTCAGGTTCTTAGGGTCGCTACTCTTCAACAGCTCGCCACAAACTGCTCTGTTAGCCCTTTTATATGATTAATACAAAAGACTGCAAATCATGTTTCAAGGGTCGTATATTTTTACAGGCAAAAATATCTAGGTATACCGCGATAATGTAAACTCTTTTTTTATTTATTTGCTCGCATTGAAGGAGTAAGCGACTGAAGATTTATTGTGTTCAGCTCCGATGCAAGCAATTAATTATCCCATTGACCTATAATACCTAAGCACCTACTTCTTTTGTGGCTTTATTCCACAACCAGTAGGTACTTTATAACCTGAGTGGCTAGTGGTATCAATAAAACCTTTTTAAATTAGTAGGTACTCATTCTATGCTGCTTTTATATGAATTACCTACACGATAGAGCCAAGGTAGACGTAAGGGCGCATTCGAAAAGAACGCTGGTTACCGGCGCCGATCTGCAAGTAGGTTTGGGTAAAAAATATCGATATATCATAATATCGATATTTTTTCAGAAAAATATCTATAAAATAAAAATACATATAAAATAAAAATAAACTAATCTGACCCGGTAAGAGGGGCGCTACTGTCTTGGTCTTTGTCTGACAACAGTATAACATTTGCATTAGTTGCAATTTTGGCAACCGGACCAGATAAGTTTGTGGCACTGTATGTTGATTTTTTCTTGGCTACAGGTACATAAACATGTGTTTTAATAATAAAACTAATGTCATAATAGCCAGATGTGTATTTAGGTACTTTAAAATTTCGAATATTTTGGCAATTTTTATAAATAATTGCACATTGGGCAAAACATACCGATATATCGAAATATCAATATTAAATTTCTTGGGTGGTATATATCGATACATTTGGAAAATATCGATACGATAAATGTCGATATGTTTTTCCCATTTGCCCATCCCTGTCCCTATCTGTCAGCACGTATCGGTATAGTCTAAGATCCGAATATAAATCGACATTCATCGGGTTGAAAAGAGAATCAAAATTATAAAATAATAAATTTCGTATATATGTATTAGAAAATATATTAAAAATGGGTAGACAACAAAAATCCTGGACAGAATATTAAGTATTAGTTTATACCACTCTTTATTATTAAACAAATATTTCTTAGTATTTAAAATGATTTTTTTGTGTTTAATAAATCTGATATTCATTTATTACATATTAATAAACCTTTTTAAATACTAAGAAATATTTATTAAGCACTAAAAAGTGGTCTCTAATAAATTATTTGTTAAATATTAACAAATATTTTTAACTATCAAAAAAAGTTTCTATTAGTGTGTTTGATTCTCTTATCAACCCGATGAATGTCGATTTAGATTCGGATCTTAGACTATACCGATAAGCGCTGGCAGATCAGCGCCGGTAACCAGCGTTCTACATGAATGCGCCCTAAGATCGTAACCGGAACTATTTGAATAATAATAATAACTTAGTTACTAGGTACCTGTGTCGCGGGTGGCATGGACTACACATATAACACATTACAATTACACCCATGACCCGAGTTCAGATATTTATCTGCCACATAAATATCTGCCCCGGCCGGGAATCGAACCCGGGACCCCTCGCGTCGCAGGCAGGGTCGCTACCAACTAGGCTACAGGGTCGTCAAATACATCGTAAAAGATTTGATTATTTATCATTTTATCTAACTTTCCGAAATTGACGTTAAAGTTTTGACTAATTTAAATTTCACATCAATAGTAAACTATTTCCATCCTTAGCAGTTTCGCAAATATTGAATGTGATATCGACTAAACGAGTACGTAAAAGTTTAGCCGTCGAACCTGCGTCCAACAAATCGTTTTAATGGAAAACGGTATTCGTGTATCTCAATCAATAGAACTAGAATGTTGTATGTAGTACCGAAGCCCTACAAAATTTAATTGCCCCCTAGCTGGCCCGTATGCACACCAGCCAGCTCCGGTGACCTGACAAATCGACCGCGACACGCGATGCTTAAGTTTACACTGATTATTTATTGGTGTTATTATACTTAATTGCTGTTCAAATTGTAGGTTTTATGGACTGTATTCATTGGACTAACAAAAACAGCAGTGATAGAATAGGGGTGATAAGTATCTGGACTATGTGCTATTGCTTTATTAAATTTATTTCTGGTTAAACATACAATATATTATACGCCAATGTTATAATAAACATAATAAAATTGTAACTGAACAACGATTTTCGAGAATTATAATTATTGCTTTTTACTTTCACCCTTTGGCTTCACCCTTCTGTTCCCGGCGTGCCGTCTATAGTTTATTGGTCTGTAGTTAGTACAACAATTAAACGTGGCAATGACCTAAAATTTACTCTATCCATCACATTAACACTTTTTTGTTATAATATGCCAATAGAGAATGAAATCAATGCGAAGAATGAAAAGTACTTAATATAAAAAAGTAGTTTAGTAAATATAAGTTAACAATTACTCACAAGAAAAGAAAAATATTGTCTCGTCCATTTAGATACATGGGTGACCAAGATTACAAATAATAATAATAATAACTTCTTTATTAACCAAAAAACATTTACATAATACACACTTAATATTTCAGCAGTAGAATTAAATCGATGTTATAGTTCATTTGTATGCACGAAATAGGTCCCTGTTCAGAGCTATTCAGTGAGTAAATATCTAAATATACATGTGAGTACCTAGTTTCGATATAATTAACGTCACTGTCGTCGACTTCAATTTTAGAAGCAAACGTTCCATTGGTCTGGTTTGGCATGTGCCATATTTGTAATTACGGGACAAATACCAGTTTGCACTTTGATTATATACACGGTCAGTTTGCAGTAGCTCATTGTACAATGTTTTCGTTCAACGACCGTGCAGTGTACAATTTTACAACGCATGCGACTTGTGTAGCGCAGCCACTGTAATTTTGTACTTACGTTTAACGCCCACAAGCGAATGATGAGTTCATTAATTACTACAATTTTCACCCTCCGTGCCTTTTGTTTTATTCTATTGTGTTTTTAAATTGTATAAAATTATTCTGCAGGTGCAGTCTTGTTAGTCAGTCCTAATGTCATAATGTCGTACGACAACTTTTCTCTTTTATTCTGGGTGTTTACCCGTGGTCCCGTTGGTTTGTCCCGTTGACGGGACCACGGGTAATTTTAATTCCCCGTAGTCCCGTTGCACTAGGGGTTACACTTTTATCGACTTTTTCAACTTCTGATATCGATATAATGTTTGAACTTCCTTAGAATAAAATAAAAATCCATGATAACGGCATATTGGAAACGTCAAAAGAGCATTCTTTTGACTATACTAGATAGAAAAAAACAGTTATTTACAGTATATTTTATTCAATCTTAAGCAAATGAAATTAAAATTATTTTATATGATTTTGGTGATTAAAACAATTTTTCGACAGTCAAACTACGCCATCGCTTCAACAAAGCTCTACGGTAAGTGATGTTGGAAGAAGGAGGGGTAATAAACTCCCAAGGATTTTTTTACTCTACACACAGTTACATACTACACTTATTCCTACTTAAGGCTATAATATAACAAAGCCATGTCCTAGGTGTTGCAGACTGTTTCGCTCACATAGCCTCATCATTTTCCTTCCTTACTAACTATTCTCTAACACTTATGCTTCCTTTATATGATAGCTGAAAAACTGGATGTTTTAAAACATATCTACGTGCGTGTGTGTGTGTGTGTGTGAGTGCCCGCGCGTGTGTATAAATTTAAGCATGACCACATCTGGTTAAGATGTCTGTTAATCGCAAACGCACATACATGCACGCGCAAACAGGAACGCGACCAAAGTGGAGATGTATGATTGCATACCTTGCTTCCTCGTGGTCCCACTTCTAGGACATATTAACTTTGCACGAGGAAATTTTAATGAAATACAGATGAATTTTAATGAGGTACAGATATAGAGTAGACGTGGAAAAAGGACAAAGGATACTTTTTATCGATTAAATTATCCTATATATTATAAAATTTTCTTGAAATGTTGATACCCTGATCTATATTTTTTTTTAATTAAAATAAAAAAGGTTGGTGGCCAGCAGCGTCACTGAACCTTTCGATCTTTTCTCACAATGGAGAGCTTAATTTTCCCTGCATTCCCTACGGTTATTCAGACGTTGTTTCTCTCTCACGTGGACAAAGTTGCAGGCAGTAACTAGTAAATCTTAATGTGACAACCCTAGCGCAGCTACTTCGGAAACAATAAACAATAGGGGCCATAAACATGTCGAGTCAACAATAGAACAATAGCGCGCTTTCCCGTCTCAAAAGTACGCACGACGCTTCGACCATTACGGCAATAGTCACACGGGCGAAAGTCGGTTGCAAGGAACGTTCTCGAATCTTGTTCGAAGCGGGTCCGGACTTAACAGGAATGTTCTGGATTGCCATGAATGGTGCGTGAGTGGTATAAAAAGGGGCGATCGGTCAAGTGCGGACATTCTAGTTTCGGAAGCGAAACCAGGAAGATACCAGCGATACCTACGAGCGATACCAGTGAGAAGTGAAGTGATTTCTACGAGCGATACAGTGTTCGACGATTGTGTTTACTAGTACCTACGTGCAGAGTGTTTTAGTGTGTACTGTGTACGTCGTGTAATTTGTGTATCTACGAGTACAATAAAAGTCTTTGTGGTACATTTTGGCATTTTCTCGAACCCAGTACTCCTGACACGTAACATTAATGAGCCATTAGTGTAATGTATGTGTACATGGGTTATGAATTCAACATTTTCAGTTTTGTTTCTTCTGTATTTTTTTCCGAAGATAGAATTTAAGTGTATTTTCTTTAATTTTAGGTTTATTTTTTTCTCTTAACTTTCAAAACTTGTTCAGTTTTTTGAAGATTTTACCGGCTTTATTTTAGCGGTTAAGTAGGTTGATCTTATAATAGTGATGTCCAAATTCTAATGTAATTAAACAAAATAGGTCTAAATCTAATTGACGGTAAAATATGGTAATTAAAATAATCTATGTACCTTCTTTAAGGAATATCCATACATGTAATACCTGTGTATGGCAGTTATTGTGTAGATATATTTAAAACATCCAGTTTTTCAGCTATCATATAAAGGAAGCATAAGTGTTAGAGAATAGTTAGTAAGGAAGGAAAATGATGAGGCTATGTGAGCGAAACAGTCTGCAACACCTTGGACATGGCTTTGTTATATTATAACCTTAAGTAGGAATAAGTGTAGTATGTAACTGTGTGTAGAGTAAAAAAATCCTTGGGAGTTTATTACCCCTCCTTCTTCCAACATCACTTACCGTAGAGCTTTGTTGAAGCGATGGCGTAGTTTGACTGTCGAAAAATTGTTTTAATCACCAAAATCATATAAAATAATTTTAATTTCATTTGCTTAAGATTGAATAAAATATACTGTAAATAACTGTTTTTTTTCTATCTAGTATAGTCAAAAGAATGCTTTTTTGACGTTTCCAATATGCCGTTATCATGGATTTTTATTTTATTCTAAGGAAGTTCAAACATTATATCGATATCAGAAGTTGAAAAAGTCGATAAAAGTGTAACCCCTAGTGCAACGGGACTACGGGGAATTAAAATTACCCGTGGTCCCGTCAACGGGACAAACCAACGGGACCACGGGTAAACACCCTTTATTCTACTGCATATAATATACTAGAGAACCGCCCGCGCTTCGCTTCGGGACCCGTAGGTAACAGTCGCGTAGGTCCCGCTCCCGTATGAATCTCGGCTAAACAGTAGCCTATTATATGATATATACTCAGTATATTACTGGATATACTAGTATAGTACTGGAACATCAGATAGAACATTTGCATATGACATAAGTAAATTACATGTAGTATTTGATAGCGTGATTCAGAACTTGCAAATGAATTTTACTAACGCCGTCTATTAACAGCATCCAGAACAATTATCAAAACATCGATCTTCCCATGGGAATGAGATGTTTTTCTGCGGTAAGAAGTAGCCTACGTCACTCTCCACCCGCCCAACTATCTCTACACACATAAACTATATCATATAATAGCCATGTTGCGACGTGAAAGAGTCACAAACAAACAAACAAACAAACACACTTTCACATTTATAATATTAGTATGGAAGTATGGATGTAAAACGTTGTATAAAGTGATATATAACTAACAGTTCATTTTTTGTTACAGGTAAATAATGAAGATTTTAAAAGAACAACTGATGGGGAATGGTATGGTTACAAAAAGCATCACATAAGAGAATATATTGTCTTATATCCCAGTATGTCCGTTGAGTAAATATATTTCTCAAGAGTTGTTTATGTTTCAATTATTTATTGTTTGTATTAGCTACATAGTGATCGTCGTAGCATTACATCTAAACATCCGAACGGAATAAATTTAGTGGAAGTTGTTTCATATGAGCTTAAGTATTGCTATAAAAGGGGTT
This sequence comes from Hesperia comma, assembly GCA_905404135.1. Taxonomy (NCBI): domain Eukaryota; kingdom Metazoa; phylum Arthropoda; class Insecta; order Lepidoptera; family Hesperiidae; genus Hesperia; species Hesperia comma. The sequence goes on from FR990016.1 coordinate 12,525,517, forward strand.
TTCAGAGCCCGCCAAACAAGGAGAGAATATTACAAGTTTGATTAAATATCGTTTGGGACGTGATAAATTTGCATTCAAAATGCGGCGGGACTGGTTAGCAAATTATGTTCTATCCAAGTGGCGCAGGTATTCAGATTTCGAGGATTTATGGCTCTTGGAATTGGAAGGACGGACTTATACATTAATGCCACTTTACTCGACCGACCAACATTGCAAAAACTTTCTCAAAAGTACCTACTCCTACATAATATATTACTTAAAACAGATGAGCTTTTCAAACTCCGGCTTGAGTCTTGTGTGTCTTTCTTATATTTTAAAGTCAAGATTGTTACGAACGTCGCTCTATATCTAGAATATTTGATTAGATTATGTATAATGAAAATGAAAACCATAAAGTAAAGTGCAGTAAGAATATTAAATTAACATTTTGGTCAGTCTTGTGTACAAGAGTTAGAGGCAAAGTAATTTGATTTTCTCATTAACATAAGCTATGTTCTTTTATTGAAAAGTTATCTTTTGAAGGTAACATAGATATATTTCTTGATATAAAAATAGGCTTTGAAGTAGCTGCCCATGAAATAATTAGCTTTTTAATTAGTTAGTATCTATCTAGTCCATTTCTGACCCAAATTAAACTCCTAAAAATATTACCTCGAAAGGTAATGCAAAATTAAGCTTAAAAAATAAAAAAATATTTTGGCGATTAGAAAAAAAATATTACTAAACTGATTTTGTTGAAATATGTTGTTAGCTTTGTATTCTTAAACATCAGAACAGAAATAAAATTTTTGAACTTTTGAAATTTTAACCTTCGAGAACTTTGAAAACTTTATGAGGTCGAAATTTTCGTTACGTTGCATTGTCGTTTATTTCGATGAACCGTTAAATATTTGTGAATGACAGTCTAATATTACAATTATAAAATTTTCAGTCGTACATCCTTGGTTAAAAATTCATGGTTCTTTCAAAATATGGCTCCTTCATTCCAGTCTTTAGCCACGTTACTTTGTCGTAGTAGCTCTGTAGCTTCTTTTGAGTCCCAGTATCCAAGTTTTGTTTGGTCTAATACCTAACCCGATTTTATGACGTAACTAGGTTTGTTTTCATGCTCTCGTTTTAGAATCCCCTGCGAAGGGGATCGTCTAAGGGGATTTGTGGAATAAGGCACTTCTCACACTACGCTATTTATTAGCTACGCGACTGCAACGCAATCCAAAATTGGCTGTATCTGACACTTCTCTCACTGACAGGAGACGCATCGTAGACGCGTCGCTTTCATACATTGACAAGATCCGAGTCGCTTGCAAATAGCGTTATGTGAGAAGTGCCTTAGCCCTTATAATTTCTGCTACATATTCACCTGTAAAGAACCAGTACCAGAATTCATATTGAAATTCAAACGCAAACTTAAACCATTTATTTCAGTGTTATTTACCAATGGGCATACAATGCACATAGGAATAATTGACAAATATTTTTTATTTATTTTACAAATTTTATTGTCGGTACGAATTAAAACCTTATCTAAATCATCTGAATCAGTTACAAGCTGTATTTGAGTTAAAACATCGTGTAAGTAACGTCGATGCTAGAATCTGTATTTAGATTAATGTTCCGCAAATTTCATCTCAAGCACATGCCCAGTTAGCAATTTTCCTGTCGATCAGTATCATTAGGTATACGGTATGATAACAGGGTTGCTACTCGTGGCAGTTTAATTTGTCATTTAATATGAAATAGACCGTAATTTAAACTATTAACTCTACCTTTATTTAAAATTAAAGCGCCTTCTTTTGGAAGCGGGTGACTGAATAATGTAATTTAATTGGATAACGTGATTCTGCTTCGCTTGACCTATAATGATCGGATTTATTACAGTCATTCAGAAATTGCAATATCCCTGACAGTATTTTTAAGGATGTGTCGTAAGTTTTTGATATAACGACGATGCCTACATTTTTCTTTCATTCACGTTTCTCATGTTAAACCGTCTCAGAATTCACTTCTTTTAGGCGTGTGCGTTCTATATCTTTTTTGAAAGGATGCAAAGTCAAGAAAACCGTTATACAATTCGCCTGGGGTAGTGCCATCGTTACATAATTATGTACTAATTCAGCGTTAAGCTAAAAGCAACTTTACGTTTTGATCTGAAAGTTCAAATCGGTTTTTTCAGTGGCGACTGCAAATAAGGCGTTTCATTTCACTTCTCATTTCATGGGAAACCACTAATAGAGTTCTAATCCTGTTTTGCTTGGTTTTGTATGACTTGCAGGAGCAGTAATGACTGTCTTAAATTTGAGGTTTCTGCTCGGTTAATTTTATTTCAATATACCTAAGAAGGAAACTTTCAGACTGAATTGTTTTAGGATCGTAACTCCTAAATAAATGGGCTGATTTTAATCTTATGAATGAGAATGAGAATTGTTTATACGAAGTAGGTTTTTTACAAACATTTTTCGAAAGTTGCCTAAACTACGCCATCGCTTCAACAAATCCCTACGGTGAGTGGACCTGAACTTACCGTTTTCATGTTTAGAATGGTATTAAATATTTAGTTATAAGTGTTAAAACCACATCATTATTCTTAAATGATTGACTATTGAGCATGTCTTGCGTAGGTACTCGTAGTTTTAATGATCATACATTCCTCAGCTCAGAACCTAGAATTTAAAAATATTATGGACAGAGTTAAACCATTCGAATATGATACACCTTCCAAATAATGGACCAGAAAGTGTCAGTCAGTTCCGCTTTCGTCCCTCTCCCAACCCTACGAGCGAGGCTTATCAAAGTTTCACCGCTCCATTGTCGGTTCGAGCGCACTCCGCCGCAACGTTCATATTGAACACTTCACAACTAGTAAAATCTTTACCGTCCGTACAATTTACGCGCATTTTCAATGTATTCCTGAATTCATTCGTGGCCTATTCACGTCTTTCAAAAACTGATTAAACTTCGCCTACCCAAGGCATATTATGATAATTAATATTTTAAGGTAAGGAAAAGTTTTGTAGTAGAATGAATCCCTTGGCATGCTCATGCTTAAACAGAATTTAAAGATTGATTAATTTATGAACCGTGATGTGACATGTTAGCATTGAAATTTTGTGCTACAATTGAATGGAGTACCTAAAGATGGAGTAGGGATGATATTAACAGACCCCAAAAATTGCTTTAATGTATCAAATTTTGTGGCACGGGTATCTCCTAGGAGACCTAGAATATACATATATTATACACGCATCGAAATACATATTATAGAGGTAAATGTTAAAAAACAACATTTATAGAATAACAACTAAATACATTTAATAAAATTTGAAATGAAGCCATTGATCATGCAAATAATTTATAAGTTGGAACAACCGTCTACATGCGGGAAAAGTGCATAATGGATCATTAAAACTTTATACCCTAGTTTAAATACTACAGATGCGAGGTCTCTACAATTTGTCATGGCCGTCGTGGGGTCGTGTAGGCCACGAGGAGTGCACGAGACTCGTGTGTACGCATGCGCAGAGGTAGCTGAGAGGAAAGAAGGCAACCTTACACCCCTCCTACCTCTCCCACCTACCTTCCTACCCCTCACACCTCTGCATACGACGATATTAAAACCTGCCGTATTTCACGGGATTCAACGAGTGTCATTTATGCTTCTGTTCTACCGACAATCAAGGAATCAAAATTGAATTTGCGATATTGATTCAGCCCTCAGGTCCAATTCCATGCCGCATGTATACGAGAAGTAATTGAAACGTACGAAATGGTGAATCCTTTTATTTACCTTCCGAATTTCAACGTTATTTTCGAGTACCGAAAATTTGCCTCACTTTATGAAAGCAGTATGCAACACTTTTAATGAAAAGTTTGTTTTCAAAATGGGATTGGATGTGTTTTTATTGGAATTGACTATTTCAATGTTGACACAACTTTAAATAATATTGCTATCAGTCCTCATAAAGTTTTGTAACGGGAGCAGTCACATTACACTTACAAATTTAGTAACATGACAATTAAATAAACCTTAATGCTTAGTAAACATTTTGAGTTATTAGGCAGAAGCTAAGCTAAGCTTAAACCAGCATAGAAATAAGGATTTGGCGAAGAAAGGAATTGTGAGTTTAATGAATTAAATTACGAAATTCAATCGGAGCCTACCACGTGGAAATACATTTCTAGTAAATACTTTCCTAGTTGACAGAAACACAACTGCCTTTTCGAGGAAGTGGTTTTTATCTCGGCGTGGCCAGATATTTATCAATGGGTTTGGCACGACGCCAAATAGGGAGTATTAGGAGATGCAGGAGGAGGCGCCCTCTCTACGCTCTACTTGGTCTAGGTAATACGTTAAAATCTAAAGACAACTTTAAATGGAAATATGAGACATCTTATAAGAGATTTTTTAGGTTTCGTATGAGTTTACTAAAGGGATAGGTGATGATGCGATATCTAAATAAAATAACGTTAATTAGGGAGCTACGATTAAACAATATCTACAGATCCTACCTACAGATTATTACTAGCTTTAACCAATCATTCTTGTATTGTTATAGTTTTTTTTAGATTCATTATATTTAAAGTTACTATGTTAAAGAGTAGTTGGTTTAAACTATTTATAAACGTACATATACAATCGTAACAATACCTTTACTCGTGAAACTTTAGACATCGATTGCAAATATTATATTCACCGAATTTGTGTTTTTATTGATTGTTTAATTCAATAGTTCTTCTTAATTGACGAAAATATTATTTAACGTAAATTATCAAAAGATTCCAGAATAAGAGGTAGTTTGTTCAGCTCGTTTAATTCGTCCAATTAGTGGATTCACAAGTCAACGATCGAAGGAAGTTTGGCAACTCGCCTGAGATGTTTACATAATATGTCGTTTACGACGTTTATCTATCTACTCGTAGTAAACACTCGGAGATCTTAAACGCAAGTACCTAGTTTCATCTTAATGAACTAGTTTTAATGGACTCATTTCATTGAAGTATTAGCGCTTGATTTCTTTTTAGGGTCATCCATAGATAACGTAAGAATTTCATGATTTTTGGTTTCCCCCGTGCTTGTCACTCATTGCCACAAATGCGTGGCACCTTCTCCTGGTCGTCTCACGTTGGAATTTAAATTACCTAAGATTTAATTTCAGATTGAACACGTAAGGTCATAAAGCTAAAATCTTTTGAATTTTATTACTCATCACATCACATCTCATTAGCCCTTTTAGGTATATTAGTAACCAGTAAGTCACAAAACTTAAAGTCTTTTGATGTACAAATTCAGCTAACGTTCCAGCATTTCATAAGTCCATTTGCAGAAATTGGATTTCGGACGGCCTACTCGTATCTCCAGTTAGTTCAATTTGTTGGTATATTTTGTGCATTCCGCGCGAATCATTCCTAACACGTCCATATTACGTTATACGCGGTTCAGAGTTATGATGTATACTGGACACGTTTGGTTTGTAAACGAAAAGATTTCAGGCGGCAACGGCCCAAAACAAACAGTAAATATCTAAATATCTATGTTATTCTAGCGTTGTGTAAAAACAACGTAAGTGTATATACGAACGTTGACTCTTTGGCGTTCTGCCAGACAAGTTTGGGATTCCAATGCAAAACCTTATTTCCTTTGTTATTGTCGCAAAGATACTATGATATATTGCGGAAGACAGGCCTAAAGACATTAGGATTGATAGAACTTAGAATCCTACGAGTTCTTTTAACGGGGTCCTGCACTTCTGTCTTGCTAGCATCGCGTTGGTAAAGCCGTGTATAAAAGAGTTTGGCGATGTTTTGTTTGCCTGTTTTTATCATAAAAGTACAATTTGTATATAACACTCACTATCATTTCAGTAAAACCTTTAAACCTGAGAATACATATTCATATTGAACGTGATTTTAACAGCTGAAAAAGCGACGAGGGCTATTCCTTGTTGAGGCAAACATTTATGTTTTACACAAGTGATTTTTATTTATGATGTCTTATTAGTGGAATTGGCTATCCGCAAAGCAAGCCTTAGTAGTGTAGTGTATAAACGATAATTTCTATGTTTACTGCACTCGAAAATCAAACTTGTGACTCTTCATTAGTCAGATTGACTACAAACTCAACAACTGGGTAATTTATTAAAGTTTTAACGGACCCGTGAACGACATATTGATTTTCAATTAATATACTTTTGACATACTTTTTGATTGGAGCGACTCTGATTCGAGGATCCGCGCACATAACATTGTTGCGCTAGTTTGCATTAACGTAATTAAAAGTTTGCTTGTCTGGCTCATGAGATTTTTCTGAATACATTGTTGCATTTATTCCGTTTTTCAATTTGGACTTTAAACATTTTAATTTGGGCTAAAATTGTCTATTGACTATTTGTTTGTTCAAATCGACTTTCATCACCACAATGGACTGAAAAAAAGTCTATGGTCAACGACCATTATTTTTTTCATAGAGATAGGAATATAATGATTTTTTTTCATATCGAACTAACATTCTTCTGTATGAATTTAGTGCATCCGCTTTCGTGGCAGTGTAATAACAACGCCTTCATTTGATTGGAAAGTAACTAGGGATTAGGAAAATATTTACATACTTACTATGATGTTACCTATGTTGATAACATTTTATGTATTTACGTGCCTGCCATGGAAAGTATGAAGACTACACTATAACTAATATAAAACAGTGTTTTTGAATCGTTAGCATTTTATGTTATAAACTCTTAGACTCATAATATTTTACAATTTTAATAAATAAGTAACTAAAATTAACTTAAAATAAATTTAGGGCAATTGTATCGTGGCCCTAAGAAAGTTGAGTTAGGTACCTTTACACCGAAAACGTAAAAATCAATATTTTCCGCTTGTGCTGCCGTAGCCTAGATAACAAAGATATAACAAACCTAATGACGAAGTAAAATATAGATATTATATGGTGAAATATTAAACGAATATAAAATAAATATTTCACAGACACCATTACACATTCTAAGCGAACGACGGCTCTGAAATCCACTGCAGTTTTTCCCGACCAACAATAAAATTCTTGTGACAAGTCTAAAATGAAATATTATACTTTCATATTATGTAAGTTACAAAGGATTGACGATGGTTTACAATAATCTAATCCCGTCAATAAACGGCTTTTAAATTAAAGTACTAAGACGTCATGAATATTTAAAAACCTGGGAGTAAATTATTATGTAGCACATACTCGTAGTAATCTTCATAGACGTAATATCGAACTTTTGCTAACATGCTATACTTAATAACTGAAGGTTCACTCTGTACAGAATGCTTTATGAATTTCAAAGTAGAAATTATTATGTGATTCGTACACCGTTGTCAGTCACAGATAAGTTATTGAGAGCCCGACATGAGTTTTTAACCGACTTCAAAAAAGAAGGAAGTTCTCACTTCGACCGTATATAATATGCTTTTTTATGTTTGTTCAGCGATTTTTTCGTCTTTTTTTGTTGTAAAGTAGATATAGTAGTAAGGGGTCTTTTTAAACGGATCACCAGGATCTGATGATGGCATCTCGGAGAAATCGAGGGCAACTTTCGAAAATTGTAGGGACGACTAGTATGTTTTTTAATGTTTTCATAAGTATTTATGAAAGCGCTACAATTTCATGAAGGTTTGGAGTCGATCTGATGAAGCCAAGGGAACTCCTCAACGATTTAATGTAGTTATCTAGTGTTTGGGCTTGATTAATTTGTAGTGTCGAGAACTTTACACCTATATGTTGAATTAAGCGCCATCTGGCGAGTAGTTTTTGAGTTATCTCTGCTTATCGAAGTTGAAGTCGGTTGTTTTTTGTAAAAAGCAGTAATATAGCTTCGCACCGGTTGAACTGATTTTGATTTTGATTCTGGTTAACTCTTTTTTGTATTTATAAAAATATTCGGTCTCTTTGGTTTGGATTCCATATTTTATGAGTTCTTATCTAGTAAAACTTTGTCAGATTATTAATTGCCATTCATTCCGACGAAGGAAAACGTGGATAGGAAGCCGAGATACCTTGAACATTTCCGAAATTGTCAAGTGGTGTGTATTGTGAGCGCGAGACTGTGTAAGTAGGTAAATATTGTAGGTACAAAGTTAAGACATAGTTAAAAGGAAAACTACCACAGCTAGGAAGAATTAACAAGATAATGAACAATAAAGGCAAGGCAACAGTACGCTATTCTGTGCGCGTTAAAACACGCATTTGACCGGTTTTCCTAAGTTATATCCACGAAGGCATCATTTTTGGGGATCAGACTAGAATAGAACATTTTTAAAAATGTAACTGATCGTGTAAATCGTGTAATTGAATGTAACTGAGGGTATTCGTTTTTGGGACCGTAATAACCACCTGTAAGTGGCGATGAGCGATGTGAATTACTTTCGCTAACACAAAAGAACCAAATATTTCCTTTAAGGATTCATTTAATATATTCAAAGACTGCATAGCTTTTGTACCATATCATAGTAGCTATATTATAATCATTTTAAAAACGTATAAGACGTACTTTAATAAACTCAAGGTCTTAGCAGCTGTTAGTAACTTGGGAGCAGCTGCTACGATACTAACTTAGGTGGCAATTTCTCTTATGTGTTGCTCTTTTGTTAATATTGTGTTATAACTGGCTAACTAGCTAAGTAAGCAAATTCCTACTATAATATTCGAATATTTAGATTTAGTAAAAGCCATAGTATATTCTTAAATTCTGGAACATTATTATTTCCAAGATACTGAGAAAAAGTTGACGAAATACTGGATGGTAAGTACAGTTTAGAGGTTTTCAGTCATTCATGGGAAATTCGAGAAAGAAGATGGTAGCTAGTTAGGGAGCCAAAACGCTCTACTTGTGAGCTTAAATTTTCATACAAGTGGAAAATATGTTGATTTTGGGCATAGATTTAGCATACGTTGCGTTTTAGCTGGGGAGCCCAAGAGGGGAATCTGCGACTCACGTAAGAAAACTACAAAAGAAGAAAGTTTGAGTTCTGTTATGAAGTAGGTACCGACCAGTTTTGAACTTAAGATATCCGTGGATGCCTCTAAGACAGGCGATCAGAATAGTAAAAATTAGCTTTCTTCCTTTGTAGTTGTCTGAAGCGCTCAAGTAGGTAAGTTACAGATTCTTCTCTTGGGCTCCTGGACTAATCGTTAAAGATTAACTTGTTCTTGCCATTTCTGAAAAGAAGATATATACTGCAGGAGTGTGAGTGTTGTGTAAGCGTTAATTTATTTATTTTTACTAACTACTTACTACTACTTTGGTGATGGTGTACTAATTATATTTTTCCCTTTTTCCACGCTTTCCAACCAGTTGCACTGAAATGTAAGTATTTTAATAATAATAATAATTAATTATGTATTTTAATAATAATAAATAATATGTTTGTTTTAATGACAGTTATAACCACTTCAATGAGTATTGAAGACTTCGTAGGCGTAGGGTACAATCAGTTTGGTGGTTACTTTTAAATTAAATACGACACGCCGCTTCATGTACTTATTAACGTTGTGAATAAAATAACATGATTAATCGGGCAAATCTTAGAATTAGGTACTGTTAATATTAGCAAGGCTGAACGACTAGCTTGACCCTAATAGCATGCTGGGTTCATTACCTTATGACAATAAACCCAAGCCCAGAAATTTTACAAAATATTACTTAGGCACATGTTTTTACTGTACAACATTAAATTAGTTTGGAACAACTAAGTTAGTGAGGCTTAGCATTGTAAGTTCGTACCTACCTTCGCTAATCGGGTAATTATTTATTCAGTAACTAATCCTCAACCAGGCTTGCTAGTAGCAAAAGCGGTCTAATCTAAGCTTATGTTTACAACTCATTAGAGATAGGGTAAAGGTGACTGTGTACCTATTATAATTATATTGGCGCTTCAATGGCGATTTGTAGATGAGTAGGATACCAAATATACCTAATGCTTTGAAACTATTCAAGATCTACATTAGCTATTTAAAAGTTACATTTAAAGTGCTATATTTCAGTATGAAATTATGGATTATTGGGACTATCCGAAGTAATGGATTTGGTTATATTACCTTCTGCTCGAAGATTGATATGAACACTATTACGGGGACTGAAGTTTTCAAAGACCCCAAGCTTTGCTCAAAAATTTTACTATTAGCAGTCTATTACTATGTACCACGTTCAATATCAGCTGAACTAGAGTTAATTACAGCAATTAAGGCCATCAGGTTAACAACAGTCTGAAATTTTAACCAGTGATCTCCTATTCCACTTGTTGTGACACCCGTTTGTTTGATCAACATAAGTTAGGAGTATTAAAGCTTATATAAGTTCTACTCTCCAAATGTATTATATTTGTCGCAATTTAAATATTATTAATTTACGAGAATTTATTACCATTTTATAAATTTTGCCTTCTGAAGACGTAATAGGTATTGACGGAAATTCGTTTCAATGGTTTACTTTTGTAATCCATTTCTAGGATTTCACTATCTTATTTCAATCGTCGATTGATTGGCTTCTACTTAATTCTACCTATAAATCTCTTAATTCTAATCTCTTTGACATTTTACAACATCGGCTTAGTAAATGTTTTTACGATTTAAATTCACTTTTATGCCACATATTTCACATACCTACTTACTAGTAAACCCGCCCTCGCTTCGCATCGGGAATTCAGTCCCTCAGTAGTATGTGACTAAATTGTTAGGGGTGATTAATAAAACTGACAACTTTTTACGAACCGATTGAAAAAAAACAAAATAAATACTATTGATTAAGTAAAGCTTACCAAAATATACAAATATTAATCACACTCAAATCAGTGAAGCCATTTCTGAGATTAGCGTGACCAACAGCAAAGACAAACACAAAAATTATGAAACCATTGTTTTGGGTTCTATCGCGTTAGTAAAGATTCCCCGTAACACTTTTTCACTTATATCTTCCTTGTACAAAAAATGTTTGGTTACAGAATTATTACAAGCAAAAATAACGACAAATACTAATGAATTCTTAAAACGAATATTCCAGATACGGACAACCAGCGCGTCATAATCCACGTGAAGGACGTGAACGACGAGCCACCATACTTCATCAACCGGCCTCTGCCCATGCAGACTGTGGTCCAACTGAACGCCGCCCCAAACACTCCTGTGTTCACTCTCCAAGCTAGAGATCCAGATACTGACCATAATATCCACTACTTCATTGTACGGGACCGGACGGGAGGACGATTCGAAGTCGATGAGAGGTCTGGTGTTGTCAGAACGCGAGGCACTGACCCTTTCCAGCTCGATATGGAGTACGTGCTTTATGTGAAGGCAGAGGATCAGGTAAGCAATTTCTAACTTCTTTTTTGATTCGTACGTTTTTTTATTCCATAATTTACTGTTTTGTATAAATCTGAATTCCATCTCATGAAAACTACTACATTGTGATGAAACATATACTTGAGAGGTTTCTATCTTAAAAATGTGTGCAGCAGATATAACATTATATAGGCAATCCTTTCAAATTCTGACCAGCCCCAAGGAGGATCAAAAATAATTAATTGATTGGAACTGTTAATTTTAATCATTGGCCCTGTAAAAAGCTCTTTACTAAAACAACACCGCGTTGCTTTAAATCAGTTTTTTGTGAAAACTATGCACTTAACCAAATTTAGGCCTAACGATAGGTCTTGGGGCTTTGACTTAAAGGTCTTAAACATATTTCAATTCGGTTCGAGCTTATTAGTCACGGGATTTATAGAAGATTCAAGTATCGAAACGTTTAAAAGGATTTTCTTTTTCTTCTTAGTCATTATGCTCTTGACGGAGCAGTTGTAGTCGCTATATAAAAGCACTGTGGCAAATTTTGAAGGGTAAAACATGACAAAATTAACATACTTAGCTGATGAAATGTTTGTTTGATACTAAGATAGCGACATAACGTTTATGTTGTCAACACACCGGAGTGGTATCGTACGAGACTATTAATTTAGTCTCTGTCAGCGTGCTAAGCGGGGCCGTAAGTTACGAGAATAGCAGCGCCAAGACTTAATGTGAGCTGCTTCCACTACATCGAGCTAATAATATTCATGAAATTTGTGACTTTTGATAAGCGGAATTAAGTAGTTGGATGATTTATGTGAAAAATAGGTTAATATCTAGTAGTTTTTTTTGTCGAAACTTAATTTAAACTTTTTTTTACAAGTTTAAATTGTAGGAATATTAAACACAACTGCATAACTGTTTTATAGTCTGTTTCTGTGGTTTACTTTATGTTCTATTCTATTGTCTATTTTTGCACTCACTTGTTATTTTTCCTATCATTCCAAATATAACGTTTTCATGTTTCAATTGCTATCCGCGTTTTATTTAATATTACAACAGGTTATGGGCCCAGGCCATAACTAATAGCAATCCGAGAAACAATTCTGAATTCTGGCGAAATACGTAATCGGAAGTTCTCTGTAACAATTTATTACTCCGGCCAAATGGCGATGTCAAACCCTCAAATAGAAAAATTGTCCGGCAGAGAAAATTACAACACGTGGAAGTTCGCCGTGAAAACGTATTTAGAACATGAAGAACTATGGGACTATGTAAATCCGCAAGGTGCAAAGGTGGTAGACCCAAAGTTGGATCTGAAAGCTAAGTCTAAAATAATTTTGTTGGTGGACCCAATAAATTACGTGCATATACAAGATGCTAGTAGTTCTCGGGAGGTCTGGATTAACCTACAAACCGCATTTGAAGACTCCGGGCTGTCCAGGAAAGTTGGATTATTGAGAGATCTCATTAACACTTCTTGTAAGAGCTTGGTTTTAATAAAATCTGAAGTAATCTTTACACCTGAGCTTTCTATTCCCATTATCATAGGTCTGTTAACTCCCATGTGTTGTTGTCTAACAGGGCCTTATATTCTTCATTCGCATTTGAAGACTCCGGGCTGTCCAGGAAAGTTGGATTATTGAGAGATCTCATTAACACTTCTTTGGATAATTGTTCTAAAATTGAGGAATATGTGAACAAGTTGACATACACCATACATACACCATAACCGAAGCAGATATTCTGTATGACGAAAATGGGGTTATGTTTAAGAGGGAGGATGTAGGAATATTAAACACAACTGCATAACTGTTTTATAGTCTGTTTCTGTGGTTTACTTTATGTTCTATTCTATTGTCTATTTTTGCACTCACTTGTTATTTTTCCTATCATTCCAAATATAACGTTTTCATGTTTCAATTGCTATCCGCGTTTTATTTAATATTACAACATAAATAAATAAAAAAATTAAGCTTTCTGTTTTAAAAAAGGTATTGTCATCCGAAAAAGTTTAACCCTCCTTGTGTAACTATTTCAGAGTGGTCGAGTAGACGAGCGTCGTTTCCAGTCGACGCCCGAGGAGCGTCTCAGTATTGTCGGTGGCAAACGGGCACCTCAGTTCTACCTGCCGAGCTACGAGGCGGAGATCGCCGAGAATCAAAAGAAGGACTCTGAGTGAGTAATAAACCTGCACCTATCTATTTATATGCTTTACTTTGGAAAACCAACGTACGTCTTAGTACGGACAATTTGAAAAAATGGAATGTTGAGTTTTAGTCTTCTCGATCTGGATATGGGTTTTGTCCGAGCAGAGTCCATGATAATCACGACATTGGGAATCTTGAATAGGGCTTTTAATATGATGTAGCAATATTATTATTTGTTTCCACTATTTTGTAAAAAAGGCTGATAATTTTGATCGATCGAGCTATTTATTATCTCTACAAGCTATTCAGAGGTGAACTTGAACACGACGTGTTGCTTGTTTATATTATGTAAATATTAATATTTACTGTTGTGATACCTATCCAACTGTACATTTTCTGTACAGGTTTTTATTTCCTATTCTGGCGATTGATTGCCTTTTTAAAGAATCACATATGAGGTAGTGGTAAGTAAGAAATAAACGAAATTCCATGCTCTTTCATCAGCAAATACTGGAATAAATTAACAGCAATAACAACTAATTATTATTGTGTTTTATCATTAACGGCTGGCTTCACAAATTTTAAGCTACAATCAAATCAGAAATATCTTACTAAAAATATGTACACCCTACCATGGTACACAACAGTCCAACTAACCGGTGTAATTTCTGTATTTCAGCATTATCTCAGTAAAAGCGAAGTCTTTCGCTGACCGCGAGATCCGGTACACGTTGAAGGCCCAGGGTCAAGGAGCTGGTACCTTCAACATCGGGCCTACTTCAGGGATCGTGAAGCTTGCAAAGGAACTAGACTTCGAAGACCTTCGACAACCACACGTCTATTCTCTGGTTGTTACTGCTACAGAGGATTCTGGAGGATTTTCGACGTCTGTTGAGGTACGTGTAGCGAAAACATATTGTACGACGAATATAAATATGTATCAAAGGTTTGTTTTCCGCATTGGCTTTTAACTAACTAATGTAGCTGTTAACTTATATGAAAATTAAAAAATAGCCTCATTTGTAGATTCACAAATTCAATCATTAATGCAAGTGAAAAGTAGATCATAATTGACAAAACATGTCATGTAAAAGTGCCTTCAGTTAGAGGAAAAGTTGTGGCGCGAAAATCATCAAAATTACCTACACAATTCAGATTCAAGTAAATAAAACATTACGCCAACTCTACGCACACTAACATGCATTTACACGACGTGACATCTACTGGGACTTGTTGCTTGTTGCTTAACATGCTCCCCAAATCACAGTTGAATTTAATAAATAGTACCCATTGTCGTTCATCACTCGTCTTGCGAGAGTTAATACAATTCAAGACAATTTCATTGTCGATGTAAAATTTTGTGGTTGGTATAACCATAGATATATAGGTATAATAGATACAATTTTCACTTACTTTCTACTTTCTTATCATCAATAAAACCTCAGTGATTTCTTTGATACTATCGATGTTTGGGCGAGGGTAACTATTAATTAAATAAATAAATAGAATTCTAAATCAACTTGATTTCTCTCATTTCAGCTAACTATTCGAGTAACGGACGTGAACGACAACGCGCCCAAGTTCGAGCTTCCAGATTACCAGGCGCACAACGTTGACGAAGACATCCCTCTTGGTACAAGTATTCTTAAAGTGAAGGCTATGGATGCTGACTCGGGAAAAAATGCGGAGATTGAATATCTAGTTTCAGGTAAGTTGTTTGTTATAGGTATTTGATCTTTCATATCATCATTCATCAGTTTTCACATGCCCATTTCTGGACGTAGGACTTCTAATTTGTACTACTCTGACTGCTGTTGAGCTTTCTAAGAAAAAGCCCGCTGTGTTCTTCAGGTCTTCGGTGCACATCGCTTCTAGTTGCAATACTTGTGCCATATGCAGTCTTTTTTACACTTACGTTTGATTTAAACTTGATGAATATTAATTTATTGACTTTAACTGGTTTGTGATCCTTACTAATATTATAAATGTGAAAGTGTGTTTGTTTGTTTGTTTGTTTGTTTGTGACGCTTTCACGTCGCAACAAAGCTATTATATGGTAAGGTTAATGTGTGTGGGGATAGTTAGGAGGGTGGAGAGTGACGTAGGCTACTTTTTACCGCGGAAAAACATCCCATTCCCATGGGAAGATCGATGTTTTGTTAGTTACTAGATATTTATTTTCGGAGTTGCCAATAGATGGCGTTAACAAAATTCATTTGCAAGTTCTGAATTACGCTATCAAATACTACATGTAATTTACTTAAGTCATAGGCAAATGTAATAGGCTACTTTAGCTCTGCCTCGAGAACTCCCCGCTCCGGCTGTGTTCAGTGTACCGCCCGCCCGCTGGCACTATCCTGTTGGCTGATGTCCGCAAGTTGCTGGACTCGCCGACACCGGTGTGGAATAGCCTAGCTGCCAACAGAAGTGGAAGGCTACTTTTTGATGCCGCTGAACAGCACGGCTACACTGTCGAGTGTGTTGCACACCGTTACCGCGGCTCTGAATAAGAGAGAACGCGTGTGTGCAGTATTCCTCGACATGGAAAAGGCGTTCGACCGTGTTTGGCACGACGGCTTTCTCTACAAGATCTCGCAGCCGTCGGCGCCCCGGAGTGCCGTTAAGATGATCTCCAGTTTCCTCGAAAATAGAAGCTTCAGAGTAGTGGTTGAAGACGCCGAATCCACCGAGCGTCCGATCGCAGCCGGCGTCCCGCAAGGGAGTTGCCTGTCCCCGGTCTGCTACGCCTGCTACACCGACGACATCCCGGCGGCAGGGGGGGCGTCGCTTGCCCTGTATGCCGATGACGTGGCGTACATCACCACGTCGTTGAATAGAACCCACGCCATTGTCAAGATGCAGCGTGCGCTTGATGCCCTCAACAGGCGGGACCCTACTCTGGAGCTTCATGGACAAGATATCCAATGGGCCCCACAGCCCAAATACTTGGGCAAAATCGACGGAAGACTCTCGATGAAGCCACAGGTTACGAAAGCCGTCGCGAATTCCAGAAGTGCGATGGCAGAAACCAGTGCTCTCCTCGAGCCTCCCTCTCGGTCTGAAGCTCGGGGTCTACAAGACCTACATCAGACCCCGCCTCACGTACGCGGCAACGGCGTGGTACGCGCTCGCCGGCGAACCGCAGCGCAAGAGGATGCGCGCAGTTCAGGCGATTGCGCTCCGCCGGCTGACTGGTGCGCCGAGGTACGTCAGGAACGCCGTCATCCAGAGGGACCTTCGAGTCGAGAGCCTGGACGACTTCATCGAGCGATTGGCACGCAACATGTTCGGGCGTGTCGACGCGTCGCGGTTCCCGCATCTGCAGGACCTGGCGCCGCTCCACACCCGTCCACCGGACCGCTGGGCTGACTACTGCTACTGCTGGGCGGACTGATACTGGGGCTTCGTAAGTCATCGCCCGACGCTGATCGGCTCCTGCTGGGCTTCCCACCAGCGGGATTCACCCGGTAGGGGCTCGATCGCCTGGGCGGCGCGAAGATGAACCCCATCCCGTTTAAGACTCTGTGGCCTGTAAAAAGGTCACCACTCACCGGACTTGACCTATTGGTTAACCACAGATGGACAACCAAGGGCCTTAGGGCCCAACCCAAGGACTGGCCCGTTTTAACGGACCGCGAGAGACATCCCCAAAGGGGAACTAACTGTCCCGAGGGCTCCACACACCTCAGACAGGGTGGAGTAAAGAGAGCGAGTAGTAGGCTACTTTTTAGCCTAAATTCCTACGGGAGCGGGAACTACGCGGGTGTTACCTACGGGTCCCGAAGCGAAGCGCGGGCGGTTCTCTAGTTTTTAATAAATTAATATTCTCTAGACAGCATATACCTACCATGTGTACATATTATGTTTTAGCATTGTAAATCACTATTTCACAGATTCAAAGATAGTTGCATTTTACACATTCACATTAATCACACACAAAATTTTAAGAGGCAAATTTTAATGAATTTTATTTTTATGTTACAGATGATCATTTTAGTGTGGATTCTAATGGTATTATTACAAACAATAAGCAACTAGACGCCGATAACAACAATGCCTACTATGAATTTGTCGTCACAGCCAAGGACAAAGGAGAACCAGCTAAGACAGGGACAGCAACTGTTAGAGTGTATACTAAAAACAAAAATGACGAAGAACCTAAATTCTCTCAGCAAGTGTACACTCCAAACGTAGATGAAAACGCTGGCCCAAATACCTTAGTAACTACTGTGGTAGCTTCTGATAAAGATGGAGATAATGTTCGATTCGGATTTGTTGGGGGAGGCACTAGCTCAGGTCAATTTGTTATAGAAGAAATAACGGGCGTAATACGTTTGCACAACAAAGCTATTTCACTAGATCGAGACAAATATGAACTAAATGTGACTGCTATGGACGATGGTGCTTGTTGTGTAAATGGAGATGCCACGATACATACCTCTACGGCTGTCGTAGTAGTTTTCATAACTGACGTCAACGATAACAAACCGATATTTAAAGATTGCCCTACATATTTTCCGAAAGTTGAAGAGGGTGCTCCCAACGGAAGTCCAGTTATCAAAGTACATGCCACAGATGAAGATAAAGGCGTTAACGGTCAAGTTAAATATTCCATAGTTCAACAACCTAATCAGAAGGGAACTAAGTTTACAGTGGACGAAGAAACAGGGGAAGTATCTACGAATAAAGTTTTTGATAGGGAAGGCGATGATGGAAAATTCGTTTCGGTAACCGTGAAAGCAACCGATCAGGGCGAGCCATCCCTGGAAGGTGTCTGTTCCTTTACTGTGGAAATTACTGACGTTAACGATAACCCACCGTTATTCGACAGACAAGTAAGTTCAGTTGTAAATAGATAAAATTAACTTTTCTTTTATTGTAGTCACAAGTTAATTAGAATGTAGCACACACTTGCATCTTTTATATTAAGTAATATTTACGATTGTTTGGTAATTGTGTATTACAGAAATACGTGGAGAACGTCAAACAGGATGCCAGTATAGGCACAAATATTTTAAGGGTTTCGGCATCTGATGAAGATGCTGATAATAACGGAGCCATAGTTTATACTTTAAGCGCTCCTTATAACCCTGCAGATATTGAATACTTCGAAATTCAACCTGAATCAGGTTGGATAGTTTTAAAGAAGCCGCTAGATGTAAGTATGAATTATTTTCAATCATAGACTAAGAAATACTAACTGATGATAAGATTGACGAATGAATGGGTTCAACTCTTAAAAAGTTTGGTGGATGAGTGCTACCTACAAGCCCTAGGATTCAATTGGCACATATTTAAGTTTGTTAAATGTAAATAGTTCTAAATTACCGCTGCTGTAAATTGCTGTGGAGAGGGGTCAATCCTGGCTGTGAGGAGTAGTTGTCCATTGAACGGCGGCGCGGGGCCGCAGGCCACGCCGCAGCCGTTGGGGGCTTGTTCTTCTTGCAGCACAATTAGTTTGAGTTGCCGCCAGCGCCGGCTCCCGCACTGAATCTTCGTTCAGATTTATTTCTGCAGCACCATCTTGCATTAACTATCTTACCAATAAATACGACTTGTGTATAATACTATGATCGATACGATACTGCTGTAAATATTTCACTGTTGAAACTTATGTTTAGTTCTAAAACATGTACAGTATCTATAACAGCACTTCTGTATATTCCGCACTGAATAGTTTTGAAATTTATTTTATTGTAAGTAATCGGTTGATTGATTTCAGAAGCTTACGCTTTTCAACATACCTATCAGTATTATGTATGTACATGTTTTGTTACTAATCTGATATGTTTTGCGGAGTGCGCTCCCCGGGCGGTTCGATCCTCGCCCGCTAGATCGTGTTGCGACGCTAGACGACTACTCATGCTAAGGAACATCATCTTGTCCTAGTGTAATCATCATAATTATGAATTTTTTACAGGGCGCCAGTATTATCATATAAATTGTTGTAATATTTAATACTATCTGAGATGGTCAGATTGCCCCCGCGGCAGTTTGGCCATCTGGCCAGTTGTGACATTATTCCTTCTGTGAAAGGGGCTACGTTCTCAAACCAAATTTTGTACAGTTGACCGTAACGTCCATCGTTTGTAATATATTCATTACAATGAGTGTCGTTTTGTTGTAGTCGTTATGAGGTCATTAAACCTTCTTATGACAACCTGACCTTTCCGCCATGTCTTGTATGCAGAGCTGCATGCATTTGCCTGCTTTAAGTTTTATTTTTTTAATTTTTAAAAGTTAGTTTAGTTTATATACCTACTGTAAAAAGTATCAATAATGTACAGTTTGAATCTTTCTTATTGTACATACCAAAATGTATAATACCATAAATATATTATTTCCAATTTTATTTCTTGCACAGTCTTATATTGGCTACAATACAAGTAAGTAAGCTAGCACGAATGACGCCTGAGCGCGGGAGCGGACGAAGTGAGTGGTCGTAATCTAGCTGTATCTGTATCTTTCTTCTCTTGTTTTAGTTTGCTTCTGGACTGTGTGGGGGGACGAAAGACTGATTGTTTTGTTTATATCTACAGTAAACAGTATAATATTAGACAATATCAATTAAATTGATTAATTGTCATAAATTATGAAAGTGGATGATTAGATTATTTTTTTATTAATTGTTTCAATTATTTATTAGCCGTCATAGCCATATGTTATGTGTTTATATTTGAGTTGTGTTATTTTTATTTGTCCCCGCTGACCTCTGACCCGTGTATGTGTAGCGGGACAGGTACCGACTGCGCGTGCGCGCCTCCGACAGAGGCGCCCCGCCCTCCTCTGCAGACGTGGACGTTGAATTAGACGTGGTAGACAGGAACAATAAGCCCCCCATCTGGGACATGACCACGTATGGCCCCGTTCACATCAAAGAGAATGTCACAGTGGGTACCGTAGTGACCAGTGTGAAAGCCAGGTTGGTATAAGGCGCAGCGGGCTCCCGGGCCCGCCGCTCCTCCACTCCCTAACACTACTAACGACGTGGTTTTGTCTTTTCCATCGACTCTTTCCCCGATAGCGAGAAACGTACAAGCTGGAGGCTATGGCTCAAGACAAGGGCTTCCCGCCCTTGTCCAGAACCGTGGAGGTCCAGATAGACGTAGTGGATCGCGCGAACAATCCCCCCGTGTGGGATCACACGGTGTACGGCCCGATCTACATTCGAGAGAATTTGCCCGTCGGTGCCAAAGTGGTGTCCGTTAAAGCAAGGTGCGTGTCTAACTGTTCGGCACGGGCACCGCACGCAGCCCCGTCACCCGCACGCAGTGTGCCGTCGTCGCGCCGCACCCGACACGCTCTTACATCTTACGACTCTACATCGTATAGCGAAACTTCACTTTACAGGAATGATCCAATCTCCTAACTTTTACACAATCTACACGTATTTAAAGCCTAAAAATTTACAATCAAAAACCACATCAGCTCGTAAGTCCTTCCAGAATTTGTTTCATT
Organism: Hesperia comma; assembly: GCA_905404135.1. Lineage (NCBI taxonomy): Eukaryota > Metazoa > Arthropoda > Insecta > Lepidoptera > Hesperiidae > Hesperia > Hesperia comma. Next base: position 12,546,439 of record FR990016.1, read on the forward strand.
ATTTTATTATCTGTACAGTTAAGTTCGCTAGCTGTCAAGATCGAATTCGGCGCACACACAATCTCGGGTGCTCTATAACTACGGAGGATTCGCAGTTTGAATTCGAATTTGATAGTCAAGAGCAATGTTGGATGCGGGCGTCGCGTACGTTCTCAAATTCATGATAATTTGCCTCTCACTTGGTGGTCTCAGTTTGATTCTCTGTCCGTGTATTCATGCATCGTCACGAACACACGGCATTTGCGAAACACCAGCGTGCATTACTGGGCTCACTGCTTAAAGGAACGGGGAACACAGTGTTGTGAAACTGCTCAAAAATATCTATTTTCGATTATTAGGAATTAAAATAACGCTTTAACTCTGGCTTAGTATATTAAAACTCGTGATGTTTCGAGAAGTTAATTATCGAAAAGTATCTGAGTAATACATTTGACGACCAATTAGGTACATAATCGATTCCTATTTTCTGGAATTTTGCATCTCTTTTATAATAATGTGTGAAATGGCTTTAAACTGTCATAATTTAAACAATCTTATCAAGCTTTTTGTTTATTTTACTACTTACTAAGAATATCAATCTAATAGGGACCTCTTGGTCAGATTGACAAGAAATGTTTCTAGTAATAATTACGAACATTCATTTCAGTTCTCCAGATTTTTTTGTATTGAAATCCTCATTCTTCAATAGATATTTTTGAGCGGGCGTGGAACATGTTATATGATAGGATACGTATTTACCAAATATTTGTGTCCAATGTTATTGCATGTAGGCTGATGCATCAGTGCATTATGGATCATCACATAAGTTTATCTCTCGATTTGTCTGCGACTGATAACGAATCAGTCATGGCATGGGTAAAATATGTGTTTTAATTTCGTAGATTAGAATAGGTCTTTTGTTCTATCAGTTATTTTTATATTTACTTCCGACATATTTGTTTCGTAGTGCTTGCGGTTCTTGATTTTATTTAATCGTATTGAAATCGTGTTTTTTAAATAATTATTTCCATGAAGGCTATAGAAATTAATTTATAATTTTCTCATAGAATTTCAAATAGTTTGTTGGTTCATTTTATCTTATGACATAGGTTTTTTGTTTTGTAGTCCCTTATTATAATAGGATCTTAAGGTAAGTTTTAAGAATACCCTTGGAAGGTACCTACTCCTATATGAGATAGTTTATTTGTGTTGTCTTGGAGTAGATTAGGCACTGAGCAGAAATGTGTGAAGCTGCGATTTTAGAATAGTTTTTGATCTCATTATTGTTGTAACGTCTACCGTGAATTTATTTATCTTCCAAATTGTCCATAATAATTTATGGTCTCAAAGTTTTAACACATTTCGTATCTTTTCCGTAAAAGTTATTTCTTAGAGAGCTTAATATTGGAGACCGGTCTAAGTTTTCCAAAATGATTTAGTAAAGAAAAATTAAAATTGTTTCTCAGATTATTTAACCTGAATTTACATAATTTTTAATTAGTTTACTTTTAAGACTAGGCCTTTGCGAAGTTTATCTTGTCATTTTTAAAAGACTAGACTACTAAAGTATAGACTACTATACTATTAAAGCCGATGAATATTAAAAAGATAACTTTCTGTAAATGCGTTATAAGTTTCATTAGGTATATAAATGAGAGTCATATAACCTATTTGCTTTTGTTTAGAATTTTAAACATGTATGTTAATTATAGCATAGGATGAGGGCATACCGGTTTATAGAGAAAAGAATAATTTTTTTGCCTTTGTTTAAAAATAAATACAGACGGTCTCCGAAGGGTATCCACCATCATAAACAGCATTTTAAGTCCCTAATTTATGACGATTTAGTATATATTATGTATCCAAGAAAAAAAAAATTGGTTAACTAAGTAGTTATTTACTCATTATATAAACAAATTCGTTTGACTATCGTCATATTACTTATATAAAACTTAATGTTATGTTCTAGGTTAAATGTAAGTATAAACGAACGTCAAAGTCTCGAGAAAATCAACAAATTAATATGCGATATTAATAGTTTATTATAATTATTACTAATAATATATCTGAATGTGCATCACTTATGTGCCACGGGCTATACAAGTACGAGTAGTTCATGCAATGCATAGTCACTTTCATAGTGCATCAATCACTGAATGTGTTATCGACGGGCCTGCCTTGGTTTGTCTAGTCTATCTGTTCGTCCTAAATCACACATTTCAAACTTACAGATGCGAGCAACGAATACACTAACTCACTATACTAACACACTACCTATGTTAAGTTGAACTTTTCACGTTAGGGCAGGATTTCTGGTCGCGTACAGTGAAAAATATTATTCCTCGAAGATTATTAAAAAAAATTTCATGAAGGAATAAAATAAATGGTTATTACCAATAAACTTTATTTCATTATATTTCCATTTGTAATTAAAATAACTATTTAATGTTAAAATACTAATCAATTTGACACAGTGCATTAAGATGTCTGTACATGCTGAAAGAAACAGAAATTCTGTCCCAATTTTAATGGTGGATGTAACACGATGTGCAATCCTCAACTGTGAATGCAGTTGTTCCACCAGAATACTTACATAAATTAAGTAATTTTTGGAAGTTATGATTAGTTTCTCGTCCAAAAGTTTATTTATCCCGTACCTATTACATATATTCGTGATAATTCGATGTTTTAAAATGAGCCTTTCGTTAGATATCATACTACTCTAGAGTTAATTTTATTACATTTGATGGCTTTACATTCATTGCTGGAAATATTGTTTATCGTTATAATCATCCAACTACAACGCTATTCGTACTAACAGCGATAAGCTCATTTTGCTTTTAAAACTAGAGTTTATTTAGCTCCCTTTCTTAGCAAGAATTTATATCTGCATTCGATGTTGTCCTGTGTTCATAGTTAAAGGCTTTTTGTTTAGTTATGGCCGCAGACTCTATATCTTGTCTATACTTTCAGCTCGGGCATCGAGAACAATCCTACCGTGTTTTATCGTCTCATGCCCGGATCGACAGCGCAGACGAATAAATTCCACACCTTCTATTTACAACAACGGGCCGACAACGGCTTCACTTGGGCCGACATTAAGGTTAACCATCCACTCGACTACGAAAGCATCAAGGAATACAACTTGACTATTCGTGTGGAGGTAACGTTGTACTGAATTGTACTTATTGAAAATTTAATTTAAAAGGTACCATTTGTTATATTGTAAATGTTACTGGCACCTTAAAACACCACCCTAAAATACCATGGCGCATCGTGTTCAGGAATTTTATTAACAACAGTGATAGGCGAGTAGTTTAGACGTAGAACTCCCGAACAGGGATGTCTTGGTTCGAATCCGGCACATACCACTAATTCAGAAATTATGTTTGAGTTTATCACTTATCATCACTTGTTTCGGCGAGGGAAAATGTCGTCAGGAATCGACCTACACATCCTAGAGTTCTTAATATGGTGGTTCTATATAAAGGTGTGTGAAGTCCACCGATCCGAACTGTCTAAGGGTAATGGACTTATATTGTGAGAAGAGACCCATGGCAGCAATTTGACAGTTATGAGTTGAGATGACGACAATATTATAAACAAACCGACACGTCATACCTAGTATTAGCTAGTGGAAATAAGAAAGACATTCCTAAAACTGAACGTCACAAAATTTGCATGTACCTACCTAAATAGTTCACCATAAATGTTTGGTACAGAACAACGGCGCTCAACAACTGGCTTCAGAAGCGACGGTCTACATAATGCTGGAAGACGTCAACGATGAGATTCCGCTATTCACGGAGCGAGAACAGGAAACGGTGCTTGAGGGGGAGCCCATCGGAACCAAGGTCACACAAGTCAACGCTATTGATAAGGACGGCACGTTCCCGAATAATCAGGTATATTAATATTTGTGTTCAGCAACCTATTTGCTTAGGTTACTTACATGTCGCTCTTCATTATAGACGAGGCGTACAGCATTCGTTCAACCATGCTATTCTACTCCAACCAAAGGATCGTAAGATTTTGTGTCACTTGAATGTCTTCGACCTGATTAAACGATGACGATCTTTTTTTGAATGTAATAAAAAACGATCAGACTATCCATCTGGACATTAGTAATATCAAAGGTATCACCGTAGCGTTGTCTGCCAAGAATGAAAGAAGTAGAAAGAATGTACAGAGTCCCAAGCTCCTATCCCTCGACAGGCATATTTGGTGCTTGTCGAGTTAGAGGGTAGTACAAGTAGGTGGGGCATGAGCAATATGATCATCTATAATGCAAAATGCTTGATTAGAAGGGTAGCCTTAGCTATTGCGAAGCCCGGTGCTGTAAATCCTTGGTGTGTGATAAATTAGTGTGGTAAAGTAGTGTACACACCTGTGTACACTACTGATTGATGAGGTGCAACCCTGGATACCTATCCAGGGTTGCCCCTCATTAATCAAGTTCCTCCAAGCATGCCGCCCGCGCGCGATGCACGCTGTGCACGCCCGCTTACGGCGCCCTTGTATAGGTTGAGTGGCTACAATCCATTAAGGGCCCACTACTGAACACGGGTCCCTCCTCATTGTTGAGAAGGCCTAGGACATACTCCACCACGCTGCTCCAATGCGGATTGGCGGAGTGGCGCCCAACGTGGGGTGTATAGGTTGAGTACGGTAGCGACATCTTTGTAATATATTACGCAACCATTCGTATTTCTCTGAACTGTTTAGTTCTTATTCGTAGACACTAGATGGCGACGCATGGAAAACCTATTATTACACTGTCACCAGAGGGCGTAGTTTGGTTAATGAATATTAGTGGCCATTTTAAAGGAGAATGGGCATTTTGGTCTACAGTCCAATAATAATGAGTAGCACATTTTCAATTACGGATAGAAGAGTACATCAATATTTACTATCGGAAGTTTCCCCAAATCTTTGTCCGTTTGGAGATACAGCCATGTGAACATGAGTACTTTTTATTTCAAACAACATTTCCAACATTTTGGTCTACAGTCCAATAATAATAAGTAGCACATTTTCAATTAGGGATAGAAGAGTACATCAATATTTACTATTGGAAGTTTCCCCAAATCTTTGTCCGTTTGGAGATAGAGCCATGTGAACATGAGTACTTTTTATTTCAAACAACATTTCCAACATTTTGGTCTACAGTCTAATAATAATGAGTAGCACATTTTCAATTAGGGATAGAAGAGTACATCAATATTTACTATTGGAAGTTTCCCCAAATCTTTGTCCGTTTGGAGATACAGCCATGTGAACATGAGTACTTTTTATTTCAAACAACATTTCCAACATTTTGGTCTACAGTCCAATAATAATGAGTAGCACATTTTCAATTAGGGATAGAAGAGTACATCAATATTTACTATTGGAAGTTTCCCCAAATCTTTGTCCGTTTGGAGATACAGCCATGTGAACATGAGTAGGTACTTTTTATTTCAAACAACATTTCCAACATTTTGGTCTACAGTCCAATAATAATGAGTAGCACATTTTCAATTAGGGATAGAAGAGCACATCAATATTTACTATCGGAAGTTTCCCCAAATTTTGTCCGTTTGGAGATAAAGCCATGTGAACATGAGTACTTTCTATTTCAAACAACATTTCCATGAATGTAAGTATTATTTAAAATAACAGTTTGGCGATGACAAGGCTACTATACAATGCAGTAGCAAGAGCGGGAAGGGGAAGAAACGAGGTAAGGGCCGCGAGGGGAGGGTTTCAATCGGTCTTCCCTTCGCGGATGCACTTGCTATCCTTCCATCTGCCGGGTCAGCTAGTAATAGTAACATAATTGTTTCATTATTTTTATACAAAATGTTTATTTTAAACTAGCTGTTGCCCGCGGCTCCGCCCGCGTGGAATTCAGTGTGTCACAAAGTTATTTCTGCGTTAATCCCGACTCCACACATCTTAAGAACAGTTGATTTTTTACTACGTTTTAGTCATACCGTACATCATACCGTACAAAAATCCGTTATGTAGATCTTGAGAAAATCGATAAAAAGACTTTAAGATATAAACGTCGGGGTTTTTTCATTCCAAACTATTATATTTTTAAACTACATTGGTAGTTTTTCATTCGGGTGCCAAAACATAAAGACTAGCTAAAGCGATGCTGACCCTCGAAAAAGCAACATAAAGTTGATCATGAGAAAAAAAGCCGGTTCGATTTCCCGATATATTATGTATAGATATCCCGATATATAGATATTAATGAGCCCGCGACTTCATTCGCTCATGGAAGCTTTTCCCGCGTAAATCTCGATCCCGCGGGAAGTCCGGAACAAAAAGTAGCTTATATAATGCTCCATAACCTCCTCTACCTCCCACTGAAAGTCCCATAAACATCTGAACCGACGACCTCATTCCCGGGTATGAGTTTTTACCGCGTGAATCCTAATCCCGCGGGAATTCATGGATAAACAGTACCCTATATGTTGCTTCAAAACTTCCTCAATCTCCTAGTAAAGGTCGCATAAAAATTTAAGCCTGCAACTACGCGCAGGAGTTTATTCCGCGTAACTCCAGATCCCGCGGGATTTCCGGGAAGACAGACTTCTTAGTTTTATATTTAGAAGCTATTTATACCCCATACGCGCTGAAGGTTTTCCCGCGTAAATTCCGATCCCGCGGGATTTCTGAGATAAAAAATATCCTATATGTTAATCTAAGTTGCCCTCTATGTGTGTGCCAAATTTCATGAAAATCGGTTCAGTACCCCATACGCGATGAAGGTTTTCCCGCGTAAATTCCGATCCCGCGGGATTTCTGAGATAAAAAATATCCTATGTGTTAATCTAAGTTGCCCTCTATGTGTGTGCCAAATTTCATGAAAATCGGTTCAGTAGTTTTTGCGTGAAGGAGTAACAAACAAACAAACAAACAAACAAACAAATACACAAACTTTCACATTTATAATATTAGTAGGATACTACGATGTTCAATGTTTGGCACTACCTAAATACTGTCAGATTCAATGTAGTACGAGTATAACTCAGATCCGACAACACTCAGAGACATGCGACCTAGTACATATGCAAATACATAAAATAACCCTTCTATTAACATATGTCTCATTTTTATTGCAAGGTAGACCAGCTTCCATACATTTTTGCCCATCCTCCTTTAATGTTATGTCTAGCCATAACACATAATCCTCAAAAACCTGCCTAGCAACTGCCAAAATGTCATAATTATGTATATAGCATGAAGCAAATATAGAGAGGAGACGTTGTATGTCGATTTCTCTATGAAAGATCGCGTGACGCTTTGCGGGGCGAGGGGGATAAAGAAATGGGCGGGATCTTGTTAGATCCCAAATACGGCAATTCTTACCAAATACGGCATTGTGTTTTTGTTCTTGTAAGTAGTTGTCAATAGATGGCGGTGTTTACAAAATGATTATAAAAACTAGAAAAATAATATTTGGTGGTGAAAAATTCTTTAGGAATTAATGTAGGACGAATTTCAGTACGTATGATTATCAAGATAGAGTAATTGTTAGCTCTACGCACCTATGCATTTTTATTTCCCCTGATACAAAGTGTCGCCATCTAACGTCGAGTAAAAATTTATTTGGTGAGAGCCGTCAGTAGACTGACTTAAAGGCCACGCCCACTGTGATGATGTCAGGACCTAGTTGAGTCACAGTGCACAGTTGCTTAGGCCGTCTCCATACGGTTCAAAGCAAAGATGTATTAAATATCTAGATGGAACATCGAATCCGCGAAAACGTGTCAAAAAGTTGTGGCCAACAGTTGGCCACAACTTTTATATCATTACGCACAGATTACGCACACATAGACAATAAATGAACGCGTAAAACATCGCCTACACGCACACATGCTTGATAATGTTGCCTTGTTTTTTTTGTTTTCATTGTAGGGCGACGCTCAATCTAGATATTTAAAACATCATTGGTTCAAAGATAGAATATTGGGTACGACCGAACGACAAAACAGTACAATTCCTTTTTCTTCTCTGTTTGTCCGCCAATTTCATTTGGTCGATTTTTACTTCTATTAACGTTTCCAGAGTTATTTTCTCAAAAAATAGTGTTGTAATGATGTAATAATAGTTGGGAAATGATTCGATTTGAAAGATATATTAATCAGATTGGTTATAATCCTTTGATATGATTATGAAAATCGCTAAAGTTCGTTATTAAATAACAGGATCAGTATTATCATAGACATAATATTCTAGTAGACTAGGTACGGTGACACATGTCAAATTAACTCTGTAGTGAGGTGACCATGCATAATTAATTTATGTGATTCGATTATCCAGTACAATTAATTTCAATCGATTAAAGTTTAACCGCAATTATTGCGGTTAAACTTTAATCGATTGAAATTAAAAATCTTCATATATTCTACGATTCACAAGTTGGCCGTTACGATTATTCGTTTTTGCCGATTAAGTACTACGTGTCAATCCCTATCATTAAACATTTCGTTTCATGCATAGGTTTCATGCCTCTAATTTTAAGTTATTATCTTTTTTAATTTGTTTAAAATGTAAAAACGCATACCTATTTAAATACAATTTCATTACCATTCATCTAATCAAGCGTTATTGTTAACTTTGGAAATTAATTGGTGTATCTGATTTGTTGAAAATAGTGAGCGTGTATTGGAACATAAATCAAATGTCACCGTACCCATCCTATGTGAAATGAAGTCTAATGGCTCGCTGGATGGCGCCCGGTGTATCAAAATCTTCCTTTTCTCCAGAATGTAACCAACTCGACTTTACAAAAGGACAGCCTAGATGGTGCTGTTTTCAAAGATATTCGTTGTTGGTAATATTGATATTGTAAAACCAATCCATCATTTACCATTTCTGATGACAACTTTTGGAGTCAGAACATCAACTCTTTAACCGATAGACGGTATCGAATCGTGTTTACAATATGTATCAAAATATTGTTTGTTGGTAATGCTGACACGTTGACTAGTCGATCAACAACCACTTCTGAGGGTCGGAAAATTTATTAACTGTACCGAATATTCCCCAGTATAATTATTTAAGGATACATATTGGTTGACGGTAATATCAACGTAGTATAATAAATCCATTTTTGAGTATGTTAGCTTGTAACGGTGTGTGACTGTTTGTGACGGTATGTGAAGACAGTGGGTGTGTGAGAACAAGTTATATAATACAACGGCTTCAGCATGTGGGTGAAATTACGGCGTAGTTACTAAAGTTTACTTTATCAAGAGTTTTTACCAGTTTGTGGTCATTGCGGGTAATTTTGCTTCGGAACAAAGGTTCTGTAAGTAAAACCTGATATTACCTATTATTCTTTTACATTAAAATGGAGCAATGGGTGGATGCTATTTTTGGCTTGGAAATAGTTGAAAAGCTGGAGAGTGACATAGGCCGCTTTTTGTGCGGGACAATAAATTATGTTATTTTCATGGTAAAACTAAATTAAAGTAAATTTTACTAAAATAAGCGCTATATCCGAACATTAATAAGCGCTTTAGATGGCGTTACGGGCGCACTTATTAACTAAATATTAATAAACATGGGAATAGCTTTCCCGGAGCGAATCAAGTGCGATTTTACTCATTATATAACTCAATTATAAAACTCTACGGTGGCCAATTATGCGATTTGCTACAATTAGGTACCTCTTAAACAATTTATTGTCAATTCAGATTAACAGAACAGTTCATCGCATACAGTAAGGAACAAACAGATCTTAAAACCAAAACACAATTGGTAAGTTTTCTTAAATTGGGTAGTTTTCTCTCAGTATTTTTTATTATCACACCTATACTAGCGGCACGCTATGATGGCCGGTTTGACACATTACAACAGTGATGTGGAATGTCAATTTATTCTCGAACAAAAAACAATTAAGTTTTGTTTTTGTACCTGATTAAATAGGTTTAATAAAACAAAAATGTAAATGTTTATTTAATTTATTTGAACGAACTGAATATTTGAATGAAAATGAATATACATACTTTATATGCACACAAGAAACATATGAATACAAAAGATACCAAAAAAGGTGCCACAAAAGGCCATAATTAATCAGATTCGTCCATACTACTATTTTCACTGTCGTCACTGCTATCATCACCTACATTAATAATTATATGTTCAAATTAACGAGCAAGGGTCAACAGTAATGCAGTATCAATATTTGAAATCCAAAGCCAGGTCAAAACTATATCACAATCGCATTGCACTGACAGTTTATACTTTTCGAAGCAACGTCAATTCGAAACTGCTTTGTTTTGCATTGAGCATTGACGCGAGTTTGCCGGAGGTAGTAGTCGTGCTAGCCAGCGATCCTATGTGACGATCGTATTAGATTCCATTTTTAAAAATTTTCAATTTAGAAAACCAAATGCCGAGTTGTGGTATATATCATATAAAAATAAAAATTTTACCTTTTGTATGAAACAGCTGATATTTTTTTGCGATTTCAGAGGTTTGTCCACATAGTGAAAATTGTTCATATTCACAAGTACATTCACCCCTTAAATGGTGCAAACTGATTTTTCTACACTTGTATACATTTTACAAATCAATTTAATAAATAAATTTTGAGTCCTAAACCTAAAACTACATTCGATAAAATTTATGAATCTCTGCACATCACTATCGTCAATAAAGTAATACAATTATTTCCTTCAAAGTCGTTATCAATTAATACGGAACTTCATGAGCGGACAAACGTCAAACCGGCCATCATAGCGTGCCGCTAGTTTAGTCGCTTTTTTGTAATGGCTAAAATCAGATAGTCAAGGAAACAAGAATAACTAATTTTAAATTAAAGGTGGCCATTGACGATGCGTCCGTTTGGAGTCCTCCCGAATGGAAGACATCCAAAGGAAATCTTTGTGCTCGTTCATTCTGAACTTGCGGGCGCGGTGGCGGGCGCAGTCACGAAATATCAAACATAAATGGCGTCATATCCAAGTGTTCACACTGAACCAGCGGCGGAGCGCGCGATTCAGTAGCGACAATATGAACACGAGCTCGCCACGTACACCGCGCGCTCGCCCGCCACCGCGCCCGCGTGTTCAGTATGAACAAGCACTTTGAAATTTTGGAAGCCGTTGACGATACGTCCATTTGGAATGCTTCTAAATGTATGGAGGCACTTCCAAATGGAATTCTTCCATTTGGAAACATTCCAAATGGACATATCGTCAATGGCTACCTTTATATGAAACTTTATTTTCAGAATGTACAGACTCAAAGAGATTTTGATTTTTTAAAATGAAGTTTCACTTACAAAAAAATTCATAACATTAAGTTAAACGTACAAATAGCTTCATTTTAGCAGTTCGCCTTCCATTATACCTTCCATATTTTACATAACAGATCATTACCAGATCAAAAAATTACAGATATTAGGTATTGTAGCAACAAACAAATGGCGGCTATAAAGGATTAATTTAGCGATTGATTTCGCTTGGATTAGGGATTCCGAAATTGAAAGCAATCGCTTTACGAGATTTTTCGCTTTTATTTTAAGCGCCTTTGTGTTAAAATGTATTCTAACTTACTTACTGGTAATCCTATAAAAGCTATTATGTGTTTGATTTACTATATGTGTTTGATTATTACCTACGTCTGATTGTTAAAACGGATTGCATAATAGCTTATTATGCTGCTAAACCTTTCATAAAAATAGAAAGTATACCTACATAAATAAGAATGCTTCTTCTACTGATTTGAAGCACTGCATCAATCCGCACTGTAAGCGTGGTGAAGTATGGTCTAGGGCCTAGGCCTTCTGAACTATGAGGATAGACCCGTGCCTTGCTGGGGGCTATTATACGTTTGAACTTAATCGTGACCTTATTGTGAACGTTGACTTATAAAAAACAGTATAGGTAATGAAATGAGCGCAACAATAAAAATGTTTTTTTTATAGCGCAGACTTTTTCAAACAACAATGATTCATATTTATATTTACTATATTAATAAAGCAATAAATTTTTTATCTCGTGTTATTGTTAAACACTGCTGTTGCGGTTAATTTTAAATTCTTGTTATTGTTCATGCGACGTGGTTTTTCGCAAAGTACTCGTAACTGGTGCGTAGTTTATTATTTTTATGTTTGACTAGCTATTTCCCTCACTTCGTTGGCGTATATAAAACTTTATTAATAATTGTATTTTTTATTAGCGTTATAAAAATATCCAATTTTCTCTACAACGATATAACCAACTTCTATGCCGAATTCCGTTAAAATGGACGAATTTTTCGAGCGTCATTGAAGGGAAACACTGTTTGAAACGAACACTAATTATAAGGTACGAAAACAAATTACGAATTAAAACTACCTAGTCTGTAATTGGGAAATTCCTAGAACTATTTATTTTCATAAATTACCGTCAATATTTTTTTTATTGTAACTCAGTACCTGTTTCTACTCTGCATTTACCTACAGATACTCTTTTTAGTTTTCATTAGATCCCATTTGTGTCATAACATCAATTATACAATTTGCTCCTCGTGAATATTGTATTTAAGAGCTTTAATTGTTAGAATAAGCTTCTCAGAAAAAGCCGCAAAGCATTAAGCTAAATTGGTTCCGGTCTACAGAAAAGTGTAGAACTATTTCTACCCGACTGCTTTAACTTGTCCATTGAAAGCTTGGGATCAGTAAATTATTTATTTGGAATTTGCAATCATTTTTCCTGATGTTACTTCTTATGCACCTGAGTTATTGCTTTAAAAAAGCTTATCTATGCTCATATGATACGAATGTAACTTGGTTATATCTATGCCTAGGAGATATGTATTTAAGAAAAAAAATATGAAGGATCTTCATAGGAGCTCTTCATAATATTATGGAGCAATACATGTCAAAAATATTATTTTTATAATTTCTTTCTGTGTGTATACTAGCCCAGGTATCACGTTATTACAGTTGTATTACTGGAGAAGAAAGTATTGTAGGTATGTTTAATTTTGAAAGTCCTATTGCTTAGTAACGTACGAGTATATCTACTTGTAGATAAATAATACTATCAAAGCAACTTTACCTTTTGATACTCACAATTTGGCGCTTTCAGTTCACGATTCCTTTACATAGAGGGGAATAAATCTGTATACAGAGATGTTGTCGAACGCGGGAGACGAATGTTTCAACAGTCTGATAATTTTGCATTCAGTTTAAAATACCGGTGCAAGTGGCGCGAATTTCACTGTTATGATGGTCGTAATATTCGGCAGCCTGTGGACATAAAAATGCAATTACGGTTCGCTGCAATTGCATTTTGGATTGGTGTGCTTGGATAAATAATTATAAGCATCCCCTCGCAACTTCAGCGTTAAAAATATTGTTTTATATTCATACTCGTATTTTGTTACGTTGGACTCAGGGTCTCTTTCCGCGCTTTAATTTAGTGGTTCTTCAGTTTAGTTATGAGTAACTGTATGTTTGTTTTTATATTCTTCTGAGTTATGTTAATATTCTAAATTAGCATACCACAAGGTATTTTATGCATCTACGTAAAATGTAATAGGCAAATTCAGCTCTTATTGAAAAATCCATGAAAATACATTCCTTTTTGGGCATTGCACACTGGTATATTAGGGAATCTTAAGTTTGAACTGGTGTTTTAAATGGATAAATTGATCTATGGTCGTGTAAATTTTATATCTCTGACATGCACCTTTCATGTCTGTAACGACGTAGCTTTGTCTATTCATGACTTATTTAAGGAAATTTGTCTTAAATGTAGTTACAAAAGTGAAAGCAGAAAATCATACATACTTCTTAGGTATCTACATACTTCCAAGTTCAGTCCTAAATATAAATGATACAAGAGGTATTTAATATTTTTAATACATTTTACTATGCTGCTAACAATCTAACATCTAACTACTTCCGAAAAATATTCCAAGACACATTATGTAGGTATAACTGATATATCTAATTAAAATATTAATTCATGACCATGAGCTATGCTCCATCAAGTAATTCAACTATGTGAAAATAGCTGTTACTGTGGTAACTCAAAATCATGAACACTAGCAATTTACGAACGAGCGAGTCTGGCGTAATATTTACAACATTTTATTCGTCACTTGTTTTTACGGCATATTAGTCAGATATCGTTCCTATGCAAAAATATATGCTGCCATTCGACGTAAAGAGATTTCTCCGTAAACACGCGACTAGGATGCATGCTTTCATTTACATATCACAGACTACGTATATGCTTAAGTTACCTCGCAGCCTCTTGAATATGTAATCGAAATTCTGCTAACCACTGGGACAACTACTAATACGACCGGGAGATTTTGATCTTGTGATGTGAAATAAACTTTTGGACGGCATTTACGGAACAAAGTACTCGTAACAAGTGCTTGGAATCACTTTTCTTACACCAAATTGTAGTTTAACGTCCGTTGTTTTAAATTTATAGACGTATAACGTGTACACAGAGATAGCTAAAGATACTTACGTTACGTTTTTAGCGTCAGCTTTTTAAAGAACCAGTTTCTGACCGCATATTTGCCCCCTGGGCTTTGGCATGTTTCACATTCGGCCTTTTCAGGGTCTTAAACTACCTCCATACAAATTTTTATGTAAATCTGTTATGTTATGTGTACATGAAAATATAACACGTAGACAGAGCTACTTTCGTATTAATAATACATATTAATGAGGGTAAAGTTCTCGTATACCATTATTGATAATATTCTACAATTTAGAGATTGGATTGGCAAATGGACGTTTGGTTCTTCAGTAAGACTTAAGACTAAAATATATAATATTGACTCTTTTTAAACGTAACTTTTGTTGTCGTAGGTGTACTACTACATAGTAGACTCACCGCGGAACGAAGGGAAAGATTTCTTCGAGATCAGTATGCAGACCGGCGAGATCTTCACAAAAGTGGTGTTCGACAGGGAGAAACAGGGAGCTTACGCCCTCGAGGTGGAGGCCCGGGACGGAGCACCCTCAGCGCGGCCCAACTCCGACAACCAGCCGAATTCAGGTCAGTCTACCAGCTATACCTAATTGGGAAATGTCATTCCCTGCTAAAAACAAATTTATTCGCTATGGTCACAGTTCAATTTACATTGAAAGAAAAATGTACTTACGGCATTTTAAATTCTCGCCGTCAAAGCACTTTAATCATAGAGGCGGAAGCTGGTATTTTTTTGGGTATGATATAACATCTAAAACGAACGCGAACGCAGTGTATTTATATCACGAATCACGAACCTAATGATAGAATATCTAAAAAGGAACTAGCGTGCGGAAAGTGGGACTTTTCTTGTCCTACTTTTCATGTTGTGTCTTCTGCGCCATGCGTTTCTAATTGTCTTTCGCATACATAGTTGCTGTAATGTCTTCGGCGCGGATCCAAAAGTGCAACTTGCGTTGTATGAAATCAACGTATCTACGAGTATAGTTTTAATATCTTTAAACATACAGCACATATATTATTCTGCTTGGTACCATAGCCGTCCGTGGAAACAATGAACCTCAACAACCCTTTTACACAATTAATCATTGATCCGTTCAAGCGATCCCATACTCCTTCGGGACATAGTTGTGTCCTCTAAAGATAGCGTTATCTGATAGAGGAATTCTTTGATATGATTTCTCTGAACAACTTCGAACTTTCCCTTTCGTCGAAAAGGCGTTACAACGTATTGTTAAAGTTCTGACGTTAATCTAGATAGCTGAAGTCTTCAGAAGATGATGTATTAATTCCGCTTTCAATACAATAAGACTAATGAATGTAAAACAAAAAAGATTAGTGTATCAGTCATTAAATCGTTTACTCAAAGGTATCCCGTACTTTTGAGAAAACGGAATTGTTCTAATTTGTGATAAATCGTCAACCGAAAAATATATATGTAGTAATTTCTTTAATTGTAAAAATGTTTCTGACGCGTCAGGTTTGTTGTTTTTTCTATGATATCTGTAAATCTATTTGCGTATTTTGCTGCTGACGTCCCTTTTGTTAGCAGTCTAATTGTACCTGGAGAGGGCTAGGTAAATATTCCGCTCCCGTCACGCCATCTACAACAACGTTTCATCGTCTTTTCATAATGAGATTTTAATAACATTGCGTGGAAATTTTGTTGAAAATCCAGTATTATAAATACAGTCTAAGGCGATTTATTATCCAGTACGCAAGTTATGGATGACAGATTTATACGCTTTATTCGTCTATCGCAGGGACACTACTTTTACCTTTACCTTTTCAATTTTAAGACGATCGCGAAATACTTTTTGCCTGAATAATCCCCTCGCCCTTCTTACCAACGTTAATTGTGTAAGTATGTAATGTACGTGGCTAATAATTTAAACAAAAATAGAACAGATCTCAAAATCGAAATTATATGAAAGATATCTTATTTATTGGATATGGGATAACATTAGAAGCAGGTAGGCTCTTTTAGGAAAAGGATGCAAAAAGTTACAAAAAAAATTAGTTATACCTAAGTACTTATATTAAAATAATAAAGGCGTCGAACGTCCAAACTCCTTATTTGAAGTCGGTTTAAAAAAGTAGGATTAAAGAAACATTCATTCAATTAAAATAGGTACCTGTAAAATAATGTTAATTAATATCTACGCAGGTTACCTACTATTGGCTACCTATTGGCTAGTGTTAAACCTTGAAGTATAAAGTTTTTTCAACTAGGTAGTAAATAATTTTGAATCCCTACGAATTAATGATATTAGCGAATTCGTGGGCAAACCATACATTTGAGTCCTAGTCTATTGAAATGGTCCTAAGGAACCTGTATGACACAATGGTGACCATGCCGGCCCAGCATTCAAAGGGTCTGGGATTCGATTCTCTGCGAGACAGAAATTCAATGACTTTCAATTTCGGTGTCTATTTATATAAAAGCGAAAGGTCACTGACTCACTCATCACGAAATCTCAGAAACCGCTGAACGTACTCGTATTGAGATGAAATTTGGCCGGGAGGTAGTTTGTAGTTAGACGGTATCCGCTAAGAACGGATTTTCTGATATTCGACCCCTAAGGGCGTCTAATAGGGGTTCAAATTTTGGTATGAAAGTCCGTCAATTGTAAATCAGCTATTAAAATTGGGATTTAGAATTATGATAAGAAATAATGAAAAACCTGTGTCAAAGTTTTATAAAAATCAACCCCTAAATAGGTAAAATAGGGGTTGAAAGGTAATTTTAATTGTCTCTGTACACGCTAATCTCAGGATCGGCTCAACGGATGTTAATAGGACTTTCACTAAGAGATGGAGGAGGTTTTGAAGCAACATATAGGCAACTTTTTATCCCGGAATTGCCGCGGGATTAGGATTCACGCGGGAAAAACTCCTACGCGCCAAATCGCGGGCTTATATTTTTATGGGACTTTTTGTAGGAAATTGTGGACAAACATATCAATAGGCAATTTTTTATCCCACATTCCCGCGGGATCAGGATTCGCGCGGGAAAAACTCCTTCGCGCGAAGTCGCGGGCTAAGATTTTTTAATTTATGGGATTATCACTGGGAGATACAGGAGGTTATGGCGCAACATATATTTTTACCCCGGAATTCCCGCGGGATTGGGATTCACGCGGGAAAAGCTCCTATTCTCCAAAAAAGTCGTGAGCTCAGATTTTTATGGGATTTTCACTGAAGCGTCATACAGGTTATACTTTTTATTCCGGACATCCCGCGGGATCGGAATTCACGCAGGAAAAACTTTGTGACACACTGAGTTCCACGCGGGCGGAGTCACGGGAACAGCTAGTCTGGGTATATGAGGGTGAATTGTATTTTATCTTGTGCAAAGCACTGAAAACACTTGGAATCCTATTGTAGGGTTAGTTATGAGTATGTAGTGTAACGAATATTTATTAATATCTATACCTAAATATGAAACTCAAGTCTTCGATTCGATTATAGTACCTACTTATCATTTTTTAACCCGATCTATTGTGATTACACTGTTTCCTTAACAACAATGGTTTTATAAATTACGTCAACGGCTGGCTCCTCTTATATCCTTGTTTTATGGTAATCTGATATGATAATGGTTATGCACCGTTGTTTCATTTTCCTCGAGCCTCGTATCCAGAATTACGTTTACCGTTAATATCGGTATAAAATACGTTGGTCATGAACGAGATCCTATTACAATAAAAATATAAAGGGAGCGTCTTTGTTATTAAATTAAAATAATAATATGAAGAAGCGCGCATATAAATATGCGCTAGCTTAATATAACATGTAAACATTTTCTAAATTAAGAAAAAACGAATGATGACAATGATGAAAAAAACAATGTATTTTAGTTAAGCACTAAGCGAAAAAAGATAATTAAACTCAAATAATTTTGACGTGAAACTTCTTTAGCCATGCTGAGAGAAAAATTTAACGTCGTGACACCCGAGTTGCGCTGTTGAACCTCAAAGTTTTTGTTGTAGCACACATTTTTTCTAATTCTTTCGTAAAGGGGGTTAAAGTTAGTAACAAGACAAATTAAAGTTGCGGGTGTCAGCTGGTATTATAATGGTATGATGATGCGAAACAGTTTCTAGATAATTCATCTTTGTTTTTCGACTAAAATTAATATTAATGCTTGGGTATTTCAAGCGTGTCTAGATTGCTTCAGGGAATCTAGTTCACTAGATATTTTATTTGTTTCTTTAAAGTTAGATATGTATATTCGGTAGCAACAAATAGTACCTACCAGCGCCGGATATAGACCTCGGCGGCCCATTAGGCAGAGCGTGTGGTGGAGGCCCTCAAATAGTTTGTGGTTTTAAATGTTCAACTTTTCCCGCTTAAAAAAAGATTTTCGTCTATTTGTAACAAAACTCAGTATTTTTTTCTCTCTCGCTCTACTGAGCCTCTATCGATTTAATTTAATGTTTTTGTGGTGTGGTGGCGGCCCACTTGTGGTGGCGGCCCATAGGCAACTGCCTATTGTTGCCTATGCTTAAATCCGGCACTGGTACCTACATTATGATACAAGTGCGCGAAGTTGGTCATTACAGTCGAGGCGGTATTGCACAGCCCGAGCCGCAAGGCGAGGGCTGTAATAGAGCCAAGACTGTAATGAACAAAGCACACGCGTATCATACGACGTTTTTCAACACACTTGCGAGGAAAAAAACAATTAGGTAGGTATAAAATACATTTTCAACACACTTGCAATACCGCCTCGACTGTAATGACCAACTTCGCGCACTTGTATCATAATGTACTATTTTCAGTCACAAATCAGCAAATTATAAACCAGCGGTTCTTAACCTTTTTGGCTGGCGACCCAAAATGTAAAAATATTAGAAGTCCGCGACCCTGACATTTTATTGATTTTCCAGTGATAATAAAATAATAGGAGTAAAAGTCCGTAGTTTGCTCAAATTGATGTCATTACGTCGAGTAGCTTAGTGGCGCAGCGGTAAGCTCGCTCAGTTTGCGATTACGTTTGCTAAGCAACTTTCACAGACTCTGGTCACTGGATGGGTGACCGAAATCCTTAATATTTACTCCGTTAGGTACGTTAAGCCGTTGGTCCCGGTTGCATTTGCAATCGTTAACACCCACCAATCCGCACTGGGCCCGCTTGGTGGGTTATGGCTCATTCTCCTTGTGTGTTTCTATCAGAAAGGACGGCCTGTGCCCCAGCAGTGGGGACATTAGAAGGCTGGTGATGACGATGATGTCATTACGGTCTCCCTGAGAGGTTATGCAGTTGGGTAGTCAGCTTTCTGTCTGAGCGACATATAAAGATCGTAGTCGACGGTTGTTGCTCAAATTTGAAACCCATAAACGCTGGTGTTCCCCAAGGGTCTGTGCTGTCTCCTACCCTGTTGATTCTGCATATCAATGAAATGCTGGAGCGTGCAAACGGTATTCATTGCTATGCAGATGACAGCACGGGAGATGCCTATTATACAGGCTCTGCAAATGCCTTTCGTTCACAAGTGGAGGATAGCAGAATCAAACTTGTGTCTGAAGTAGAGAATTCTCTGGAGCAAGTCTCGGAATGACGTCGACTCAATTTAATTTAGTTCAATCCCACGAAGACACAAGTTTTCCGCTAAGAAAACCCCATTTGTCATGGCGCCTCAATTCCAGGGCCCCAATTCTGCTAAGTTATAACGCTTCAATTATGTCTCGATTGAATAGTCAGCCACATTTTGTATACAGAATGTGCCAAAATAGCGTCGAAAACAATTAAATTTTGTACACAAAACGTACCACAATATGTGGATCAATTCAATTCTATACCTACACGACATGTGACAAAATTGTGTCAAACTTTTCAATTTTGGATAAAGAATGTGGCAAACAATTCAATCGAGATACTATTGCAGCATTATAAATTAGCAGAATTGGGGCCCAGGGTACCGCGCTCACCATTGGTAAAAGTGTTGAGATTCTGGGCGTTGACATTTCGAGCGACGTGCAGTATCGGAGTCATCTGGAAGCTAAGGCTAAATTGGCCTCCAAAAAGCTTGGTGTCCTAAACCGGGCGAAGCAGTACTTCACTGCGAGGGACCTACTTGATGCTCTATTAAGCAGGTCAGGCTCACATGGAGTACTGCTTTCATCTCTGGCCAGGGGCGCCACAATACCAGCTTAGTCCATTTGACGCCCTGCAAAAGCGCGCGGTTCGAATTGTCAACAACCCACGTGTCACTAACAGGGTAGAACACCAAAGTTTGAGGAGAGACATGGGATGCCTCTGCGCGTTCTACCTGCTTTACAACGGTGAGTGTTCCGAGGAATTGTTCGATTTGGTGCCAACTTCACCCATCCATCAACACACCACTCGTCGAAGATTGAAGTTTCATCCACATCCGCGAACGACTACGGTCCGTTTTTCACGATCGTTTTTGCCGCGAACGTGCAAGATGTGGAATGAGCTTCCTTCTGAAGTATTCCCGGAGCGCTATGACATGGGGTTCTTCAAGAAAGGTGTAAAAAGAGTTCTCCTTCAGGGCCGACGTTGCACTGGTGACTCCCCTGGTGTTGCTCGTGACCATAGGCGACGATGACCACTTACCATCAGGTGGCTCGTTTGCTTTTACGTCAGCCCTTCAGGCTGTAAAAAAGGCCGCTAATGTCTTTTCAAAATTCGCGCGACCCATCCCAATACCGCCCGCGACCCGGATTTGGGTCGCGACCCGAGGTTAAGAAACGATGTTATAAACGAACAAATGTTTGCACAAAATGGCGCGGAGGTTTATTTTTTCGCGCGCCGTGTCTTTGGTTGAATAACTATGCGCGCGCAGGTTAAGACCAGAGGTACCGAACACCGCCATTCAGCCACAATATATTAAACTAAATAATTATGTATTTCTAATAAGAATTTACGGTAATTAATGATTTAAAATATTGTATTTTTTAAATGCTTTAATAGATAATTAGATGAAGTATAATCTTATCTTATCAGATTTTGACTACAACAAGTTTATTTATTTACGAAATAATAAATCTTGTGGTAACAACCTCTTTACGGATATTAAAAAATAATGTGGTGTCGTGGGACACCAGGTAGAAACGAAGTTCCTTCGGCTAATGTAGAATCGACACAATTTGCAAAAAATATTAAAGTGGACAACTTTTTGAGAACAACTCATATACATGTGTGTATGTGTACGTGTGTAAATATAATCTCTATGAAATTTCGTAGTTTTTTTCTCAATTGTTCCGTATGACCCTCAAAACAGCAAGAAAGACAACCTTACAACCTTACAAAGATTTTAGCATGTACACACAATATTAACCAATGTAAAATCTATATAAATAAAAATGAATTGCTGTTCGTTAGGTGTGATAAAACTCGACAACGGCTGAACCGGTTTGGCTCATTATAGTCTTGAAATACTTATTTGTGGAAGTCCAGGGAAGGTTTCGCCGATGTGCAAATATGGAAAAATTGCGAGGACAATACTAAAAACGACAATTTTAATTTCCCATACAAACTGTTCTTACCTGTCAAACATTGATGTTTGCCCCGTCGGTTCGGTATTTTAAGAATAATAACATGTAGATCTGGATTAAATAAGGGGTTGGAATCGACAACATGTACCTATCCATAATATTCAAATTATCGCGTATTTAGATTTAAAACATGCAAAATAACATATTACTTTATTACGAATATACCATATTACGAATGCATGAATTGGGAAAGATAATAGGAAAAATAATGACAGTAAAACGTAACAACATAATATCCTTGGCAACCATATGCCAATACGACCAAATTACATTGGTACAATAATGGAGTTAAATCCATTGGTACAATGCACTCACAAATTGTTCGGTTTATACATTTCTAACAAAAGGTCCTATGTGATGCGGATTTCGAACACGCTTACGCAAAACGTTTGCAATGTTTAATAATTTGCAGTAATGCGGGTGATTTCTTATTACACAGCACTTAGTACTTCGGTTTTTTGGTCTAGAATCAACGTTTCACGCAAAAGCTATTACACTTCCTTATTATTGTCGCGCCTGCGCCCTAGATAACGCTTTTATGTAACGCATATTTTCTTACGGTTTTACTATCACATATTTTTCAGTTCGGTCGCACAGCAAAATCCCTATCTCCTCCAAGCCTGCCGTAAGGAACTTCGTTCCAAAAAAAAGTGGAATAAGAAAAACACTAGTGCGGCAATGAAAAGTAAAACGCACTAGTGTGTAATAAACCGCATTCCGGGCGTAAAACTAAAGAAAAAATAGCAACTTTACGAGAAAGTGTGTTGAAAATATAATTTTGATAGCTTACCTGTCTCTCTTAAACCGCCTTTTGTGAGAACGATTTATTGTTTCCATTACGACGTATTCTTAAAACATTTTTAAATCGATTATTACATTATTGGTAAGTACCTACTCGGTGTATATTTTTTCTGAACATTTGTAGTTACTAACTCGCTACACGAAAACTTGCTTATTTTAACAGGATATGAGAAATATTCTTTTTTATAGAGACACTCCTTCAGATCTCTTATCTTTCATGATTTATTTTTTCGTTTATTAAAGAACTAGTAAATCCGCCCTCGCTTCGCTTCGGGAAACCAGTCCCTTCAAAAATCTCTATAAATTGTAACAAATTAATGTTATTCCGATGTCTAAGCTATATTACTGCAAAGTTTCATGAAAATCCGTTCAGTAGTTTTTGCGTGAAAGAGCAACAAACACACACACACACACATACATCCTTACAAACTTTCGCATTTATAATATTAGTAGGAGTAGGATTATTTTCTTTGAATGTTTCTTAGAAAAATAGAGTAAATTCACTCTGAATCGGACCAAAACGTGTACCTACAGATGATACTTAATAACAACATAAATTAATGTTAGCCTGTTCACTTTTCCTGTCGACCGTTTTCCTTTAAATGTACGTTTAAAAACTTCTCCTTTGATTTCCTTCGCTTTTATCTCTCTGTGGCATTCAACAGCTAAGTCCTATAAAAAATTAAACCTTAATAAAATGATTAGCGCTAGCAACTGTAATAATCCAGTTGTCCGTATTGCCTCTCTTATAGAAACTTGGACTTTTGTATTGATAAAATGGTCAATGGGAGTAGGATCCGCTCTAAGGTTCCGTACCATTGAGTGAAAGTTTCTCTAATTATTTGGTTTATAACAAAATTTATGACAATTGTAAAAATAATTTTCTATCTAGAAAAGTACCTATCTAAGAAAACTTGCACTCAATACATTGAGTACACTTATGTTACAAGTACCTGTAATCATAAATTATCGCTTAGTAAATAACAGCTAGATGTTCTAGTGGAAAATGGCCGCGCGTCGTTCCTCAATCCCCTTTAGGTATTTTTTATTTTATTGCTTATTTATTACTTAAATTTTATGACTATTTTATAAAAACATAATATTTTTATAGATTTATTTTAGTAAAGCGCGAAAGTCGACAGCGCCTAAGTTTGTTATTGTTATAGGTATTAGAAATAACTTTATTGACTTTTTGTTACTGTGATGTGATGTTTGTGGAAATTTCAATTATTTTTTAGTTGACTTTAAAAAAGGAGATTCGACTGTATTTTTTGTGTGTTACCTCCATAACTTTGTACTGGGTTAATCGATTTTGATAATTCTTTTTTAATTCGAAAGGTAGTGCCAGTATTCTGGTCTCATATAAATTTAAGTGACATTTAGCTGGTAGTTTTTAGGTTATCTTTACTAGTCGATGTTAGAGTCGGTTACTTTTTGTGAATAGTTAGTTATTGTCTTATTGAGTGATCTTTGGGCCCTATGTTTTGATTTCTTTTATTATTTGTTATATAGCAGCTAGACCAGAGGCATTCTAATAGGGTAAATTTTTTAAGCTTTTAGATACAGAACCCTAAAAATTTGCTTTCAAACTTCCAGCCGTAATACTACTTGTATTACGGCTGCTCTTTTGGCGGTTCAAGTAACATAGACTACCTTCTTCCTAAAGTACCTTCAGAATTAAACTAGATGGTACAGAGCGTAGCTACCTCTGTAAAGAAGGAACTGATGCCATAACCACGTCAAGTTTTAAGCAGGGAATACCACGAGCAAAGAATGTCGCACTCAAAGATGGTTGGAGCCACCATTTACGATTTTTATCTTACTTGATTCGAAATATCTATCCATCTATCGTGCACTTAATCTGCCGAACATGAATTCTCTACACGACGCACCTACCTAATCGTAGATTTGGCGTAAACGTCTAATTTACGAAACTATGTTCATAACCTCGAAGGAATTCATCCATGATCATTAACATAGCGCAGAACTATCCAATTAAGAGTAATTACTACATTCTAACTTACTATTATCTATTGTTATAAGAGTTATCTATTGTACCTAAGTGATCAATGTCTCTGATTGGAAGCTATTGAGAAAACTATACTTACATTTAATTGAAGGAATAGATTCAATAACAGTAGTTCTTAAAATAATAATAACTATAGGTATTGTACCTACGTCAGATCTTGTCCATTAATCTACTCGTATTGGCCTGTTGTTTGTCAGTCTGTAAGTTTATGTGACCGTTTATTCACATTTGCAAAAATAAAGAAATAATACAGTTGACGTCACATTTATCATAAACTGTAAAGTTTAACGTATTATTAACATTTATGTGAATTTTCAAGTCCGTTACGTACGTACCTACACATTTAAAACAAATAGGTATAAGACTCAAAAGCAGAATTTCTCGTTCGCCTTTTCTAAAGCGAAAACTGAAAGCAATGTAAAAGCAGCGTGCTTTGTGACTGAATGATGGCTTTAAATGAATTCCCGGAATGAATATTCTACAAGCGGGTGATGTAGGGTCGCAGGGTTAGACAAGTAGACAAGGGTGGAGCGTCTTTCGTGGGGTGAATCGCTCTTGCTAATCATTGCCGTGACCCGCATTTAAACGAGCCATTTTTTCTTAAGATCTGCGTCTAAGGATGCCTTTTGTCATCATCCCAACGAAAGCGTAACGTTTTAACTATCCGACCCTTCTCTTAATGGCTATTGACAGATGAGGGTCTCATATTTCACCCTGTTGTCTCGGCAGCGGGAATTGATTGTATCGGTACGTGGAACACCATAAATTGTCCGTTTTCAGTTAGGTAGTGTATAACGAAGGCGAGGCGGCGACGCGGTGTATCGCGTCATCGTAAATCAAGCGGAGGCATAAACAGCCGCTATGTGGAACTTAATCCCGCTAAGCGCCTCATCCCCACATCTGTCTTATATGTAGGCAATAGGTAGGTAGCCTTAGTTTAGCGTTTACTTAGATCTTGGTATAAAACAATTGCTTTGATGGATTACGAATATATAACGAACGACTCAATAAAATCGAATCAACTACTTCTCGATCGTAAAACCAAACCGTTATCTTTGTTGACGTGATCCGGATGGTAATGATATTCGCTGTTTCGCGTTCGACATTGACTCCAGGCGAACATTAGTTTAATTGTTATTTTGATAAGGTTAATTCTATTCTACAGATTAAAAGCCTCCCTAATAGAAAGGCATCGATTAGGTTCGTTATGGTAATTGCATTGTATTCGAATCAAAGAACCGATAGCTACATAGCTGTATTTACACTAGAAGAAAATGGGAAATTGTCAACATCGTTTGTTGAAGACTTTGTTTTTCTGCATCAAAGTTAAGTTACTGGTACTTAACTAATCGCATCGCATAACTGTCCCTCTGCTGGGCATAACTAGATCTCTTCTCAGAATGAGAAGATTATGGCCATAGTTCACCACGCTGGCCAAGTGTGGATTGGTAGACTTTACACGCCATTGAGTTTTGCGAACTCTCGGGCATGCAGGTTTACTTCTTGCTATTATGATATTTTTCCCTTGAGAGATAAAAACCAGCCAATTGGTTGAAATCACCATCGCATCCCATAACTGTTTCACTGCTGGGCATGAGTTACCTCTCACAATGTGAGGGGAACAGGCCATAGACCATTTGGCTAAGCGCGGATTGACGGATTGTGTGAGATAAGCGCATTATAATAATATATTTATGACGTTCCGAAAACGGAAATATTTCCTCTGTAATAATAAGAGCGGACATAATAAAGTACATTTGATTAATATATGAAACCCTAGTGGGGTCAGTCGTTTATTTGACAAGTTCTTAGATGGTACACCGTTACTGCCCTATATGGACCTCTAAGGATATCCTGTCTGACTGTGTACATGTTCATTTGTAACTCGGGATTTTTTCCAAATTTGAAATGGTAAGATTTACTATTTAATGATGAGGATAATCCTGAAATCTCTCATTTGGTTTTAGGCTTAATGCAGATTTTTGGAGTTTACTCCTTAAGAAACGATTTGAGTTATAAGGCCCGGTACGGGAATTTTATGAGGAGTAAAATCAAGTGTTAACAAAAGTTGAGGCGTTATGTAGAAAGAGACAAACATATAAATCTGTAGGATTGAACGTGTAAAAGAATGAGATGGAATACATTACACAGCGTATCTCAATCTCGGGGTCTCCTCTTTGCGCGATACTTCGTAGTCTCACTGTATAGTTGTACTGTGCGTATGTTTGTACGTGTGTGTTGCCCGCCTGCGTATTACGAAGTTCTGCCACAACTTGTATACTGCTGCCGAGTACAGGGTATGCATGCTGTATAATAAATGCATATAGTAGCATTTATTATTATTATTTATTTGGTCGTTGGTTAATAGGTTGCACGGCAGTGTTCAAGCCAAGTTTATATGAAATACAATTGATAAAAAAAATATACATATTTCAAATTCGAATATTAGCTTCATTAGAGACACGGTAGTGTCTAAGCCAAGTTCCACAAAAAATACCCCTTTTGTTTTGTTGTTCATTAAAATTATTTGTTTCCTATTTCTTATAATACTTGGTGCACCTCGCCAAGTTCGAAATTTTAAATAAAGTTTTATTTCGTTTATTATTATTTATTTGGTCGTTGGTTAATAGGGTGCACGGCAGTGTTCAAGCCAAGTTTATATGAAATATATAATATTATAAATGTGAAAGTGTGTTTGTTTGTTTGTTTGTGACTCTTTCACGTCGCAACAAAACTATTATATGGTATGGTTTATGTGTGTGGGGATAGTTAGGAGGGTGGAGAGTGACGTAGGCTACTTTTTACTGCGGAAAAACATCCCATTCCCATGGGAAGATCGATGTTTTGTTAGTTGCTAGATATTTATTTCCAGAGTTGTTAATAGATGGCGTTAGTAAAATTCATTTGCAATTTCTGAATCACGCTATCAAATACTACATGTCGCGAATGCCAGGAGCGCGATGGCAGTCCTGAAACCAGTGCTCTCCTCGAACCTCCCTCTCGGACTGAAGCTCGGGGTCTATAAGACCTACATCAGATCCCGCCTCGCGTACGCGGCACCGGCGTGGTACGCGCTCGCCAGCGAACCGCAGTGCAAGAGGATGCGCGCGGTTCAGGCGATTGCGCTCCGCCGGCTGACTGGTGCGCCGAGGTACGTGAGGAACGCCGTCATCCAGAGGGACCTTCGAGTCGAGAGCCTGGATGACTTCATCGAGAGATTGGCACACAACATGTTCGGGCGTGTCGACGCGTCGCGGTTCCCGCATCGGCAGGACCTGGCGCCGCTCTACGCCCGTCCACCGGACCGCTGGGCCTTCCCGCGCGACTTGCTGGTTGCGCGGGACGGGCCTAGCACTGACTGATATTGGGGCTTCGTAAGTCGTCGCCCGGCGCTGATCGGCTCCTGCTGGGCTTCCCACCAGCGGGATTCACCCGGTAGGGCCTCGATCGCCTGGGCGGCGCGAAGATGAACCCCATCCCGTTTAAGACTCTGCGGCCTGTAAAAAGGCCGCCACTCACCGGATTTGACCTATTGGTTAACCACAGATGGACAACCAAGGGCCTTAGGGCCCTACCCAAGGACCGGCCCGTTTTAACGGGCCGCGAGAGACACCCCCAAAGGGGAACTAAGTGTTCCGAGGGCTCCTCACACCTCAGACAGGGTGGAGTGAAGAGAGCGAGTAGGAGGCTACTTTTTAGCCTAAATTCCTACGGGAGCGGGACCTACGGGGCTGTGACCTACGGGTCCCGAAGCGAAGCGCGGGCGGTTCTCTAGTATGAAATACAATTGATAAAAAAAATATACATATTTCAAATTCGAATATTCGCTTCATTAGAGACACGGTAGTGTCTAAGCCAAGTTCCACAAAAAATACCCCTTTTGTTTTGTT
Source organism: Hesperia comma (assembly GCA_905404135.1). Taxonomy (NCBI): domain Eukaryota; kingdom Metazoa; phylum Arthropoda; class Insecta; order Lepidoptera; family Hesperiidae; genus Hesperia; species Hesperia comma. The sequence continues at coordinate 12,575,112 of FR990016.1, forward strand.
CATTAAAATTATTTTTTCGTTTCCTATTTCTTATAATACTTGGTGCACGGCAGTGCACCTCGCCAAGTTCGAAATTTTAAATAAAGTTTTATTTTTATTATTTTGTAACATACTTTATGTAATACGCTTTATTGAAGTAATATAAATAATCCGAATAATTACAGATATATGTTTGTTTCTCTTATCATTTTAGCAGATGCGTTCATTTACCCTTTTTTCTATTCGATATATATTATAATTATCGTTCGTAAGGAGTAAACTCCAATCGTGCGTCGTAGCTGACACACACTTTATTTTTATATTAAAGCTTAGATATATAATTTTAAACACATCAAAGAAAATCATTAAAGTTGACCATCTTCGAAACTACTTAAGTAGGTAGTTCGAAGCTTAAACGGAACGCAGATGTCCAAGAATTTTTAAATTTTAAGAGGAATGGGAATTTCACTGCTTTTATATAAGTATGTGCTGTGTGTAGTCGTGTAGTAGGTATGTAGGTATTTGTATAAATGAGGTAAACGTAAAATGTGTATGTCTTGACAGGGCTACACGCACGTAGTCAAATAATGCCAAAAACTTTGATTATATACACGTCTAGATTCCGCAATTCAAACAAAATGTCACTCAAAAAACGTCCTCAGTTTTCCGACATGTGTGAGTACCGCTCGTGTACTTATTGTAAGTGCACTGTCAAGGTGTGCGTGTGTAAGGGATGCCTGCTTCAAATTGTTCACATACCTACTTTTTCCCTATGATCTTTGCAAATTAAGGTTGAACAGAATAGGTTAAAAAGTTATTGTTTTGTATTAGTCTTATATGTATTTATTTTATTTTATGTAAATTAATAAAATTCTACAAAAAGTAGAAAAAATAATAAAGTAACTGGTATTAAAAAATTAAAAAACATGACAGGAATTGAAATTATTGTTTATTTCTATTTTATGGTGTAGCGCAGCTCAGGACATCAGGAACTCAAGGACTTGTCGAAGAATACCAAAGGAAAAACATTAGGGTAAACCTTAGAATAATATTATAATTAATTATAATAATATTATAATTAATTATAATAATATTATAATTATTCTAAGGGGTAAACTAAATAATGTATGTACTCAAAATGACAGAAAATAATAAAAAGTAAATGGGAAAAAGGAAATAATAAGTAAATAGATTTCAACATTCATCTCTTTGTGTTTGTTTTTGGAACACTTTTATTGCTAGGCCACGATGTCTGATCTCTAAAATAAATATGGTGACATCTTATTTGCAAATATTTTTCTATAATAAGTTTTAACAGGCTTTTTTGATGAAGTTGACAATAATCACCAATATTTTTAAAATAAGTAGGTATGACCGACAAACTGACTCATTATTTTAAGAGATATCAGTTCATAACCAGAGGACGATGTTGCATTGTTGCCATATCACCCACTTTTATAGTCCTTAATTACGTACTCAGAACTACTCAGAATTACGTACCTCAGGTGCATTCGGTTTTACACTAGTAGCCGACGCCGACCAAAACATGCGAGTCGGGATAATGCTGCCTAAGGGCGCATTCAAGTAGAGAGACTGTCAGCCAGCTCCTGCTTATACAAGCTTGCTTTATGTGGAGGTTATCTCGACGGACCAGTACCGATAAGCGCTGGCAGATCAGCGTCGGTAACCAGCGCAGCGTTCTACATGAATGCGCCCTAAGACGGAATGCATAATAAAGTCAATTTTTTGATGAAATAAATACTGTCGTGTTTAAATAAACATAACTTAATATATTAATATAAATAAACTTTACCTAATTAGTATTAACATAGATGTAGCATACTGACGTTTAGATAGATTGGAAATGCGAAAGAGCAAAACATATGATACGCGTAGTGCAGAGCGAGATAGATAGACGAAACCAATTTTTAGACGGCATAGCGGGCTTAGCGGGCACTTGTCAAAAATTGTTCCTCAATTTTCTCAAAATACTTAATTTAGTTTTTACATTTCTGTGTGGAATAATGTCCTTTGTAGTCTTAATTAGTGATGGTTACTTGTGCGGTACCTGGATGTGACTCCTCTAGATATAAAAACCACCAGGAAGGCGTCGCGCTCGGCGGTGACATTGACAGCGGGCGATTCATTTTTGGTTTCGTCCAAGTGATACAATTGCCGATCTTTAGTTATATAATAAATCTATGGTATTAACTTATTAGGTTAACTTTATTTACAGGATTTTATAATTTAATACTTATTTGTAATTTATCTCCCGTAAATTCGGCGAATCCCCTAGTAATAAACAGGCAACACTCGCTAATCAGAATATAACGAAATAAAAATTCATGTTTTCTTTAAACTTTGTGATTTATTTAAAAAGCTTACTTATGAAGAGTAATCTTTTTGTTATTACAAGGTTTTTCCACATAATTGCGAAACAATTTCATTGCACAAACCGGCATAATTTATGTTTTTTCGGGAGCACTTTGTCGCTAAGCAACACAAATGACACTGACCTACGTGTCAAGCAAGTCTAACAAATTTGTTGGACTTTGTAGGAGCCGTTCGGTAGAGCCGATTGCGGAATCTAGACCGTGTATATAATCAAAGGCCAAAAATGTATCACACAGGCAGTAGAAGCAGTTTTTTTAATTCTAATTTAGATAGTATATTCTTAATGTTTTCATTTTCATACTGACATCTTCAGACCTTAAATAAGGTTATAGAATTCGCATATTATCACCTATTGTGTAAGTACTATGCCTACATAACACATTGTGATTACTCGTGTCAAAATGCGTGACGTAAATATAATCTAAAATTTGATTATAACATTCTGAATGACATTTCTATTATCTTAGTCTATTATGTCTTGTAATAAATAGTTGATTATTTAAAGATTCCTGTATAACTACTTAAAAATTTGCTATTGTTACAATATAACACAGACTTCACTTAACACGGACTTTCTTTTTCTTTTAATGTAGGTTGACCTTTGATTATATACACGTCTAGATTCCGCAATTCAAACAAAATGTCACTCAAAAAACGTCCTCAGTTTTCCGACATGTGTGAGTACCGCTCGTGTAGTTATTGTAAGTGCACTGTCAAGGTGTGCGTGTGTAAGGGATGCCTGCTTCAAATTGTTCACATACCTACTTTTTCCCTATGATCTTTGCAAATTAAGGTTGAACAGAATAGGTTAAAAAGTTATTATTTTGTATTAGTCTTATATTTATTTTATTTTATGTAAATTAATAAAATTCTACAAAAAGTAGAAAAAATAATAAAGTCACTGGTATTAAAAAATTAAAAAACATGACAGGAATTGAAATTATTGTTTATATCTATTTTATGTTGTAGCGCAGCTCAGGACATCAGGAACTCAAGGACTTGTCGAAGAATACCAAAGGAAAAACATTAGGGTAAACCTTAGAATAAAATTATAATTATTCTAAGGGGTAAACTAAATAATGTATGTACTCAAAATGACAGAAAATAATAAAAAGTAAATGGGAAAAAGGAAATAATAAGTAAATAGATTTCAACATTCATCTCTTTGTATTTGTTTTTGGAACACTTTTATTGCTAGGCCACGATGTCTGATCTCTAAATATGGTGACATCTTATTTGCAAATATTTTTCTATAATAAGTTTTAACAGGCTTTTTTGATGAAGTTGACAATAATCACCAATATTTTTAAAATAAGTAGGTATGACCGACAAACTGACTCATTATTTTAAGAGATATCAGTTCATAACCAGAGGACGATGTTGCATTGTTGCCATATCACCCACTTTTATAGTCCTTAATTACGTACTCAGAAGCCTCAGGTGCATTCGGTTTTACACTAGTAGCCGACGCCGACCAAAACATGCGAGTCGGGACAATGCTGCCTAAGGGCGCATTCAAGTAGAGAGACTGTCAGCCAGCTCCTGCTTATAACAGCTTGCTTTATGTGGAGGTTATCTCGACGGACCAGTACCGATAAGCGCTGGCAGATCAGCGTCGGTAACCAGCGTTCTACATGAATGCGCCCTAAGACGGAATGCATAATAAAGTCAATTTTTTGATGAAATAAATACTGTCGTGTTTAAATAAACATAACTTAATATATTAATATAAATAAACTTCACCTAATTAGTATTAACATAGATGTAGCATACACTGACGTTTAGATAGATTGGAAATGCGAAAGAACAAAACATAATTATGATACGCGTATGGCAGAGCGAGATAGATAGACGAAACCAATTTTTAGACGGCAAAGCGGGCTTAGCGGGCACTTGTCAAAAATTGTTCCTCAATTTTCTCAAAATACTTAATTTAGTTTTTACATTTCTGTGTGGAATAATGTCCTTTGTAGTCTTAATTAGTGATGGTTACTTGTGCGGTACCTGGATGTGACTCCTCTAGATATAAAAACCACCAGGAAGGCGTCGCGCTCGGCGGTGACATTGACAGCGGGCGATTCATTTTTGGTTTCGTCCAAGTGATACAATTGCCGATCTTTAGTTATATAATAAATCTATGGTATTAACTTATAAGTTTAACTTTATTTACAGGATTTTATAATTTAATACTTATTTGTAATTTATCTCCCGTAAATTCGGCGAATCCCCTAGTAATAAACAGGCAACACTCGCTAATCAGAATATACCGAAATAAAAAATCATGTTTTCTTTAAACTTTGTGATTTATTTAAAAAGCTTACTTATGAAGAGTAATCTTTTTGTTATTACAAGGTTTTTCCACATAATTGCGAAACAATTTCATTGCACAAACCGGCATAATTTATGTTTTTTCGGGAGCACTTTGTCGCTAAGCAACACAAATGACACTGACCTACGTGTCAAGCAAGTCTAACAAATTTGTTGGACTTTATAGGAGCCGTTCGGTAGAGCCGATTGCGGAATCTAGACCGTGTATATAATCAAAGAGGTTGACCTTGTAATTTATTTGAATGAAAATGAGTACAAAATGTAACCTTGTAATAGGATTATTAGGTACTTCAGATCATTGAAAATTCGTTCACATTTACATTTTGAGGAGTAATCTTATCCTAAGATGATAATGGGCTCTGACTTTACTCCGGCGTTCAGAACAAGACAAATATATTCGTATTCCGTACTAAAATACCTACATTCAGATGTTTCGTCGCTAAGACTCTTGGACGTTAATGCTCTGAGTTTGCTGGCATAATCCGGACTCTGCAGTGCTATGTTTTATTCGCCAAGATGGTTCTACTACGGAATCCTTAGGCATTTGATTGCAAAAGGCGTCCGTCTCTGGTCTTCTTGCCACTTTTATATCTAAACTTTATTAGTTTGCATTATTTCTTTAGCGCTAAATTAATATAATAAAGAATGATTTATTTTGGAAATCGGGGATTTTATTAAGTAACACTTTTTAATTCTATTTTTTGAAACAGAGGTGGAACATACATAGACACTTAATAAATGTTGAGTTTAGTATGAAAAGTGAAACAATTCAACGCAAACTTTTGGTGTGAAATATACACGTTGAAGTTCTAGGTACGAGTATTTCCAATAACTAGCCTTAGAGTAATATAACGTCAAACGAATATTAAAGTAGGAACTGGCGCTCATAACTAGACCTTGGGATCACATGATGAGGGTGCTTCTGTGCAGCTGTCGTCCTTGTCATCGTAATAACATCGCTTTAATTGTTTTTCTTTTGTTTAAAATATACCTATTCCGTTTTTAAAGGTTTAATTTTTTTAAACAATCTTGAAATTTAAATGGTCAAATATTGTTTATTTCATTCCTCAGCCTTTAAAAGATGACCTCTGAATTTTGTTCTCCAATAATTAATCCATTTTAGGCACCTTAATCCATTGGATAGGTAGGTAGGTCCTCGCTGTCTTTCTCGGACCGTTTTTTCTTTTGGGTATCTCTGTTTGTTGTAAGTGTAGCTACAATGTTACCAACCACGTAATACATGGTAATACTGTTTTCTTTAAATCTATTCAATTATAAATCAATATTGTAGCAATAGTGAACTTGAGGTTCCCTCAGAACAATTAACATAGTTTTGGTCAAAACAGTATGGAAAGGTAGCGGATCCGCAAACAATTGACTAATAGCAGAACAAATTAGAGTTTTGAAAGTTGTTGGAATTGGAACAGTGTAGATTCAAGTCTAAACTCCAAGTATTTCCAATTACTTGGGCTTAGGAAGCATTGCGATGTCGCTAAGTGACAAAGCAATATCGGAACGGGGACTTGGCGCCTACATTCAGCGCACCGCCGCGCCGGGAATACCTAACGAGAACGCTTCTTGCACCTGTCATGTTGTTTCATATTGCATATTTTTATCTAAACATAATATCTTAAAAAGTAAAGTATGCGTGTCCGTATTTGGAAGAGAGGTACTTACGCCTGGTTGTTAAAAACAGAGAATACACTTCAACATCAATAAATAATGAAATAAGAACATCAACAACGTGATAAAAGTTAATAAAATACGATTAATGAGGATTACTCAAAAATTACTCGTCAAATGTCGCTCAAATTTAAATGACACTCAAATATAAAAAGATCCAGTCGAATTGAGAACTTTCTCCTTTTTGAAGTCTCGTGGAAATATATGTACCGACTTGTATGTAATTTGCCGACAAATGAGCAGACACGCAACGAAAGTCAAAAAGAGAAAATATAGATATATAAGAGGAGATTTATATAGATAATGAAATTAGTTAAATAAAAAAGTACTTTTCAATCCAACTTGAAATATGCAACTGGAATGTTGGATATAATGAGTTATACTTAGTAGGTACTACTGTCGTACTTTAAAAACTGGAACCAGCTGAAATTCCCATGAGGCATTTTCATGATAAACATTTTCGCTGCTGTATTTACGTAGGTAGGAGAGGGTAGAGAAATATGTGGCAATATTTACGTTCTAACCTTATTACTCAATTAAGTTTATATTAAATTACAACCTTTTTAAATAGGTTGATGGTATTATTTTTTCTACATTGAAATATAACAGTTTCAAGTGAGTCCATTGAATAAATAAATAAGTTTCAGTTTATCACCTATTTTATTCGCTAGGGTGAGAATTTACCCAAATTCTCTCTTAATGCTCTCTTACACTCCTTAAGGAACATAATATTATGTATATGTCAAACTTCAGCTTCTTGCGTCCAGTAATTTCGGCTGGGCGTTCTATCCATACTAATATTATAAATGTGAAAGTGTGTTTGTTTGTTTGTTTGTGACTCTTTCACGTCGCAACATGGCTATTATATGGTATGGTTTATGTGTGTGGGGATAGTTAGGAGGGTGGGGAGTGACGTAGGCTACTTTTTACCGCGGAAAAACATCTCATTCCCATGCGAAGATCGATGTTTTGATATTTGCTAGATATTTAGTTCCGGATGTTGTTAATAGATGGCGTTAGTACAATTCATTTGCAAGTTCTGAATCACGCTATCAAATACTACATGTAATTTACTTATGTCATATGAAAATATGATATCTGATGTTCCAGCATATCATATATAATAGGCTACTGTTTAGCCGAGATTCCTACGGGAGCGGGACCTACGCGGCTGTTACCTACCGGGTCCCGAAGCGAAGCGCGGGCGGTTCTCTAGTTATGTAATAAATAAAAACTTACATCGTGTTTTGTGTTTTTATTTTAAATTTAGCATACCGTAGAATTCATTCTGAAACACTGTTTACAATCTTGTTACTTCGATAAATCCCTTTATTTATCGCGCAATATTGTTTGCAAAAGATTTTACTTGTCATTACGAAGGCTATTCAGTAAATGAATTCCGGTAATTTGAAAGGCTCTTGTAGCCGATGCCCGCCCGGAGAAAATAGCTGTAGCGAGGGATGGAATTTTCTTAAAACGTCAACTCAACAAGAGCAGATTTTATAGACGCCATAAGATCCAAGAACCATCCGACTTAGATGCTATAAAAAACACCTAACACTGCTCCGCGCTGAGATGTGCCTATTTCCACTGAGATTTATATCTATGAGTGCGAAAGTCTCTCAGATTTTGACATGTCGAAGTATAAAAAAACTCGCTCATATTCTGTACTAGTAACAACTTTCGCTTCACTTTACGATGCTTTACGCGTACTCGTATAAACGTTTACTCGGGATCCTTTACATTGGCATCTTACTGTTTTATTTCTGAACCGATTGAAATACTCGGAAATACTAATTGTTACTCTAAGATTGTGTCAATAGTGTCAATACATCAGTAAAAACCGCGTCTTAGTCAGAGAAGCAGTTTCAGGGATATTTAAATATAATGATTTATGTAATGAAAATATTATTATGGTACTCTTTTATCCATATAATTTAAAGTTAATGCTCCTACAGTGTTATCAGAGTTATATATGTATATTATATTATGTTATAAAGAGAGAGTAATAACTATAAAGTTTTGCTTACGGTTACTCTTGTTGGTAGAGCTCTAAGCTAGTCAATTTATTCACAAGTGTACTAACTACTAATAGACATGATAGAGTATTGATGTTTATAACGTAGGGTACCTTATACTGTCAGTCGCTTGGATGTAAGTATGCGGATACGATTTATGTTAGAGATTTAAACTGCAGGTGGTGTCCATTACTAATTTGATTTATATTCATCGGTCAGCTTGTCTATTCTTTTTATTAGACTTATTAGATTGACAAATTTCGGAGATGGTTGCGTTATACAACACTGTAAATATGGGAATTGGAAAACAAGGACACGGTTGCGATGATTCAGTTGTAAATATCATAGTTGTAATATCATATTTCATCGCTCGAATACAGTAATTAAATGAAGAACCTAATTTACTATCGTAAATATGAAGTAATTATAGAAAAGATGAAATAAGTAAAAAATAAAAATAACTTCTTCTTTTGAAGTTCATAGTTTCACTTCACCTGCGAGTAGGGACTCCTTTTCCGCTAGGCGGTTCAAGGAAATTATAATCTTCGCTGAAATAGATACGTATGATGAATCTCCATGTATCTTGTAAATAAAACAAGTCAAACATGTCACCACGCAACATAACTTTTTTACTCAGACTTATGTTGCTGAGATAGCAATACTATTAGCTCCCGGGTACAAGACTCGATCACGCGTGAAGTCAATTCTTTACAAAATTACTTTTGGCCCCAATGGAGGTTTTGTTTCACCGCAAATGGTCATTCGATTGTCGATTCATGGAGCAAGTTTTTGTCTATGCCATTTTTCTCTTCATGGTTCAAAAAACATAGTGAACTTATTTCTAACTTTTTGTGTTATTTAGAGAGCCGTAAAAGTTGTATTTTATGTCAAAATGAGACGTTTGCAATCGGATCTTAAGGGTGCCTTTCCACCAGAGATGTGCAGCTATGCTACGTTGCTAAGGATGCGTTTAACATCCACCAATCACATACTTTGGCCCGCCTAGAAACCCCCTAAGGGCTAAATGTGATTGGTGGATGTCAAAGCATCCTTAGCAACGTAGCATAGCACATCCCTGGTGGAAAAGCACCCTAAGGCTTTTATGTACTGATCCATAAAGATTCGTTAGTTAACAAATCCTCGCTTCTCAAGTTAATGACTATTAGATGGATTAAGTTGGTTGGGGTACAAACCAAATCACTATCTAGTTGATTCAAATATAAACGCCGCTTTTATACCTAGATTGCATTTTATAGTATAAGTTTTATGTTTTTTCATGTAAACCTAATCAAATAAATACGTCGATCTATACATAGGCAAATGAAAAACTATTTGCTCAAGTGCTCATATAGTTTACACGGTGTCAAAACATAACTGAACCGAAGTAACTATTTTCTAATCTGTCACTGACCTTTTTTTTATTTTGTCCATCTGTTTTAATGTTTGTACGAGTAAATCGCACACATAATTAACTCACAGTGTAAAATTCTACCTTTACTGAGTGACTGCCTGACAGTCAACGCACAGCCGAAACTACTGAACGCAAGAAGGTCCTGAATATTCTTTGAGCAGTAAAGGGTACGGTGGGCCAAGAAAGTGGTGTACCAGTTTTCATTCAGTTTCCTAGCTATCAAAAGTTACATCAAAGTTCATAGGAAATATCACTGAAAGAGACGCATAATAATGACGTAAACCTAATTGTTAAGAATACGTACATCATATGTCACATTATAGGTGCAAGACATTTTAATCTTTATTAGAAACGGATAATGCATTAATTTGTTCAAAGAAGATTTAAATATTCTGAACAAAAGCATAAGAACTATTTCAATTGACGAAATAATTATTTTTAAAAAGAAAATTGACATTTGACATTTAAGTCCTACAACGATCTTTTGGCGCGTGAATGACGTGTGATGTGAGTGACAGAGACAGTGCCTTACAGTTTGCCTTACCTATATGGCACTGTCTCTGTCAGCCACGCGCCTGAAGCTCCTTGTCCCTGTATAATGCAAGTAATGTAATAGAAATTGGCTAAGTGCGAGTCGGACTCGCCCATGAAGGGTTCCGTAGCAGCAAGTAACATAATATAAAAAAATATTCGAGTAAGTAGATTGAATGAAAGGTAAGTTGCTGTTTACGATTTATGACGTATTAAAAAAACTGCTTACTAGATCTCATTCAAACCAATTTTCGGTGGAAGTTTACATGGCAATGCACATCAAAATATGTTTTTTAGTTTTATCATTCTCTTATTTTGGAAGTTACAGAGAGGGGGGCACATATTTTACCACTTTGGGAGTGCCTCTCGCGCAAAGTATTCAGTTCAGAAGAAAATGATATTAGAAACCTCACTTATCATTTTTGACGACCTATTCATAGATATTCCACACGTATGGGTTTGATGAAAACAAAACTTTTAGGGTTTCAGTTCTAAGTATGGGGAACCCCCACGGTTTATTATTTTTGTGTGAAAATCTTAAAGGTTCACAAAATATACCTATTCAATGGTTCTATCAAGTTTAAACTAAGAACAAAACAAATGTCACGTATTTATAATCGGATAAAGATGGCAATAAAAGTTTTCAAATCGATCTGCAAGCGAAACTAACCTTTATCACCTATGAATCTGCAAACGGCATTCAACCTTAGGGTGGTAAACCAATTCTTTGGCCGACCGTACCTATCACTAAAAGAGAATTTTTGATAATTCCCGCTCTAAATGGTTCTTACCATTAGAGGATAAAGAGGATAGGTAAACTGTAACAAAAAATCCATGCGAGCAAAGCTGCGAAGGGACTGCTAGTCGAATAGTAGGTAATAGCTAAAAACTGAACAACAACAATTGATAGCATAACACTGGAAATAGTACATTATGATATAAGTGCGCGAAGTTGGTCATTACAGTCGAGGCGGTATTGCACAGCCCGAGCCGATAGGCGAGGGCTGTAATAGAGCCAAGACTGTAGTGAACAAAGCGCACGCGTATCATACGACGTTTTTCAACACACTTGCGAGGAAAAAAACAATTAGGTATCGACATTTTTCAGTCACAAATCAGCAAATTATAAACGAACAAATGTTTGCACAAAATGGCGCCGAGGTTTATTTTATTTTTTCGCGCGCCGTATCTTTGGTTGAATAACTATGCGCGCGCAGGCGCGCAGGTTAAGTCCAGAGGCAAAGAGCACCGCTATTCAGCCACAATATATTAAACTAAATAATTATGTATTTCTAATAGGAATTTACGGTAATTAATGATTTAAAATATTGTATTTTTTAAATGCTTTAATAGATAATTAGATGAAGTATAATCTTATCTTATCAGATTTTGACTAAGTACAACAAGTTTATTTATTTACAAAATAATAAATCTTTTGGTAACAACCTCTTTACGGATATTAAAAAAAAGTGGAATAAGAAAAACACTAGTGCGGCAATGAAAAGTAAAACGCACTACTGTGTAATAAACCGCATTCCGGGCGTAAGACTAAAGAAAAAATAGCAACTTTACGAGCAAGTGTGTTGAAAACATTGTTTAGTTATGTTTTAATTAAACACAATATCGCGGAGTTAACGGATCGGCTTGTCGGCGTCCCGCCGTGACTCAAAAAGGGAAGGGTCTGTAATTAAAAACACTAATAATAAATTAATTCGTGCTACAGTATTCATGCCAACAACTACGTTAGGAACTTTAAAATAATTACGGATCCATGATGTTTAATATTATCTTTTACTAGCTTCTGCCCGCGGCTTCGCCCGCGTGGAATTCATTTATATCGCGAAAGAGAATTTTAATACAAACTTTCATCCCCTATTTCAAGCCTTTACGGGTTGGGTTTTTTAAAAAAACGTAACCTACGTGTGACTCTGTGTCTTCAACTATTTTTATTCCGAATTTCATCCAAATCGGACCGGTGGTTTTGCCGTGCATTCGTCACAGTCATACAGACAGACTTTCGCATTTTTAATATTAGTATGGATAATACATTTTTTATGATTGTAAATTCAAGATGGACGCCGATACAAAATGGCGGGTTACACATTAGGACTTCATAACAACCGCAGAGTGGGTATCAATTAATGGGATTGATTGGTAGAATACACCTCATTCCGAAAAACTGATAACTTGAAACACATCGTCAGACCCTAAAATGGTCAAATATGGACTGGTTTTACTATGCTTATATTATTACCAACCACCAGTATCCTTAACCACTCCAATTTATTAAGAAGTTCCACTCTATGTTTTCAGAACCCGTCATCAGACCTTCACCATCTTTAAGAAGTATAGGTACATATATTTGAAATCCATTTAAACTTAATAGAAGAAGAATATGAAAATTGTTTAACAAATAAATGAAATGGAATAATTGTTTACTTAATACCCACTGCTCATTACGGAGTGGGAATTATTACGAAACTCAAACCAATAAACCATAAACGGAACGCCGGGAACAAAAGAGTGAAGCCAGCAAAAAGTCAGCCTAGCCTTGTAATACACACGGCGGCACTCACACCAAAACGACTTTTGTGTTCTAAATAATAAAAAATGAATGAAGCTTTGTGTTCCAAAAAATAAAGTTTAAATTTGTTGCGTTCAAACTGTCAACATAGGGCATTCAATTGGTTTCGATGTGAGCTTTCAGCTGACTTTTGCCGGCTTCACTCTTTTATTCACAGCGTTCCGCCTTTAGTACAGAGTATCTCAATGCCTGTAGACTAAATTTCATGAAAATCTTTGTTGCTCGGTTAGGCCCGATTCCCACTATACCTAGAGCAGGTCACAGTTCTCGGTCCGATGTCGGTACGGTAAAGTATAGGTACTTATATTTAGAAACTATGAGTATGAGGGCATTCATACTATCGTTCCGAGTCATGTTCCGGTTCATCACTCCCCGGCAACGAAAGAAAGAATCTAATTTGTAATGATATGTCTTGATCTTGATCTTATTTTCACTATTACTTTAACATTACGTACTCTGTTATAATGACGCCCGGTATATGTGGTATGACAGAGACGGAATAAACAATTACAGTAAGCGAAAGCGAGGCAACGCTATGTAGTTTTTCATTTTTTTTAGACAAATAGAATTAAAATAATATAAGGCCGAACTAATGGCTCATTTATGTCTTTTAAATCTCTGCAATAGATTCTACAACGTGACTGAACCGAAGACAGATTGTATGTGAAAATGATAAAATTTTGCCACACCGATACCGGACCGCGAACAAACCGACCGGCAGTGTAGTGAAGATCTGGCCTAAGTATTAGATGGAAGACGTCATTTTGTACTTCTCTATTGTCAAACGTCTAATCAGATCTTCTCTCTCTTTCGTGTCGACAGTAAATCTTATATCCCGCGGGAACCGATTTGATTTTTGAAAAAAAAAGTAGCCTATATGTGACTCTGGGTTTTCAACTATTTTCATTCCGAATTTCATACAAATCGGACCGGTGGTTTAGCCGTGATAACGTCACAGACAGACAGACAGACAGACAGACAGACAGACAGACAGACTTTCGCATTTATAATATTAGTATGGATTTATGCGCTCCTTTAGTTTCGTTATGGTACGTACGTGAGTAGGTACATACCAACTGAGTTCTTGAGAACTGCATTGCATAAACTTTATTAATGTATTTCTCTAAGTTTTATACATGAAGCAAATACATATAGAGAGGAGACGTTGTATGTGTATTTTCCCAAGAAAGAACGAGTGACACTTTGCGGGGCGAGGGGGTTTTAGATTCCGCCCACTTCTTTATTTTCCATCTAACGGTCAATAGAAAAACTACTCGCTTCGTTCTATATCGATTTTACTTTGTAGTTTAACTGTCTCACACTAGATGTCAATAAATGTAGGATATAACAGGGACGTACTCAAAGTATAAGAATAGTGTCGCCATCTAATCTCGAGTAGTAGTAGCACTTCAGCCTTTTCTTTGAAAATGTGAACGTCCATAACGCTGTGCACAGGACGGGCGCCGACGGTAGACTGACTTTAGGCCACGCCTACTGTGATGACGTCAGGACCTAGTTGAGTCACAGTGCTCAGTTGCTTATGCCGTCTCCTCTCTATATTTGCTTCATGGTTTTATAGGTACATTAGGTAATACGTAAATACAAGACTTTGCACCTATCGCTTTTTAGGGTTCCGTACCCAAAGGGTAAAACGGGACCCTATTACTGAGACTTCGCTGTCCGTCCGTCCGTCCGTCCGTCCGTCCGTCCGTCTGTCACCAGGCTGTATCTCATGAACCATAATAGTCACACAGTTGAAATTTTCACAGATGATGTATTTCTGTTGCCGCTACAACAACAAATACTAAAAAACAAAATAAAATAAATATTTAAGTGGGTGCCCATACTTTCGACGCCTCAGCGATAGCTAGTTTAGTTACCTTTCGGTCCAAGAGATGGCGTTGTGCGTAATACGTGGCTACAATAAAACTATTAAATATTTAAGTGAGGCTTTCATACAACAGACCAGATTTTTTTGGCGTTTTTATACATAATGGTACGGAACCCTTCGTGCGCGAGTCCGACTCGCACTTGGCCGATTTTTTTAATATTGCTAGAGAAAGCATTTGCTATACCTACTTAGTTCAAGTTTATATGTAAGAAAAGTGCAGAAAAATATTTTTTATTATGTAACAAAAGTAAATATCTTAAAGAATAAAAAATAATTTATTATGTAGGTACATACCTACTTACATGAGGACTTTGAAAACTGCCTTGAATATTGATAAAGTGACTTAAACTAAAATGAAAATAAGAAGTTAGGGTGCATTCCCACGGAATACGTCTTTGACGATTCGGCAAAAAACACGATACGTCTTGACGGATGGACGTTCACATTGAATACGGAATCGTGTTTTTTCACGATTCGTCAAAATATCCGCATTGAAGTTCACACACAAACGCATACTAAACTGTGCGCGGATCCGTCATAATCATAAAACATTCACGATTCGTGACTTCTAAAAGACGTATCCGTATTCGTCTATTTTCACGATTCGTCAAGCGTGTGAACATGAGTATTTAAAAAGCATTGCTGCCGTCAAAAAAATAACGAATCGTGAAAAAAGACGATTCGTGAAAAAAAACGAATCGTCCTCGTGTGAATGAGCCCTTACGGTAGACTTTCGAACGTTGAGCGCACACTGACTGCATCTGACTGTATTCGTTTTATCTCATGTAAACAAATCATTTTCAAACACAAATCGACCAAAGCTTTAATTCTTCGTTGTGGAATTACCGAAAATGTATGATTAATGACATGAATGACATAATTACAAAAAACAGGGTTAAATTGACTTTAATAACAAAATCAGTCAATCCGTTTTTATTTAGGTGTGAAATGTGTACCTGTAGGTATATAGGTATAGATAGATACCTATAGGTATATAAGTATAGATCTCGCTTAAGAGGCGCTTCTCTTGCAAATTCAATTCGTTCGAAAAGTAATTTTGAGTCTCGACATCGAATGGGATATTGAATAATCTACATATTAAGGCACTGGCCTTATTTCTATCAAATTCAGTTAATCATTGAACGTTAGACCTTCGGCGAAGAATGTAGTTTAAAATTTATTTAGTATTCCCGAGGATTCCTTCTATTGTATTTATTTAAAAATCGCATCAGTGAAGTAAAATAATTTGATAATTCATTGTTATGGTGGGCAGAGAAAATCAGTACTGGGCGTGGCTTCATGAGTAATGGTAGTTGAGCTCGCATGAGGAGGGTCCGCTTTGTCATACGAAATAGCATGATTGATAATACTAGCTCAAGTAAAAACACTGGGCCCTTTGTAGCATTCTCGGATAAAATATAACGCAAATAGGTATACATTGTGTATTCAGCTATGTCGTTATAACGTTTTGGATTGAATATGGATGCAATTATGTACCTATTACATATCGAAGCGATTTGATTGAGGCTAAACAACCATTTCAACTCCAACTGCCGTAATTTAATACCAACTATTTGTACGACGAGATCGATGAATTACAGAATCACTAATAAAGATGGATGTAACAGGGCAATATTAATAGATTTAGGTCTGTTTAAACCGAGGGCGATAAGGGTTCGGTGAGGAAAATTAGCTGATGCTTAAAGTTTCAAGGTTTGTTTAATTATTTAGGTTGTTAACAGGCTACCCTTGAGTGGGTGGACGTTTAAAGTTTTGTTTAAAATAAATTGTTATTTGCGTTTATTGTCGTTGTGCTTTTTATTCTTCGATGAGAATGTTTGCTACGATTTTAAACGGACATAACTGTGAGTCGCATTAAAATATTGTAAATGCAGTTGACACGAAAATACGGTGACCTGTTGGCTTTGTGTCTCATATCAAAGAGTAATTAATTTTATTTCATGATATTATCGGACACCTGTAATTTTTAAAAGTAAGTGAGTGTTATAAAATATGTTTCGGAGGCACTAGTCAGGATGGTGGTATAATGCTCCGATCATCAGGTTGCAAGGTGCAAAATAAAACACAGTAGGCGTTCAATACGTGTCTTCATGATTTAAATTAGGTTTACACAGTTTAACTTAATTTGATTAAAGCTTTTAGGTTATGATAAAACGTGGTACGACTGAAATACACTTAGAGAAACGTTATGCCGTCAGGCATAGGTACGACGCAGTATAGGATTCTATTACAAAGTACACTAGTTAACTTAATGCGACCGTTCAGCTCGACGTCTGCTCGAGAAGTCCCCGCTGTTCGTAGCCGACTCCACAGGTGCCCTCTGTTGGGTTCCCCCTCCGATATCCCATCGAGACACGTTTACAATTCGTACAGTGTTGCCATTTAAATTACAGTTCCGGATTTACGTTTTATTCAAAGTTTAATGATTTATTTAGTTTGATTCTAATCTAATTTTATTTCCGTCTCCGACACGGCCATTCTGACTAGCACACGTCCTCGTGTGATGCCTTTTACTTTAGGTTACAACAAAGCTCTAATTTTATTTTATTCAGCAAAAGCTACTAATTTTAAACGAGACTACAAATTTAATTTGAGCAACAAGTTTTTAGATTACTTAAAATTTCTTTGATTGAACGCCAAGTTAAAGTTAAGTTAAGTTAAGTTTTTGTTTAAAGTTTTTTTTGCATTTATTTTTAGCCCTAACTACCTACACTCCCGCCGCGCCGTTTCCGGTGTCGCTATGGAGAAGAAGACGGCTAAACAAACTCCATAACATGACACTTGTTTAGAGCAAAATTACCAAATTTATTATTAACGCGGGTTTGTTTTTAACGTTTAACGCAATACGTCGTCGTACAATCGTCGTAAAACTGGATGACTCGATCGGCTGTGGTGTCGGAATTTACCTGTAACAATAAACACAAACGAAAGTATCTCTTAAAGCTCGGCCCTTCCTGACGTAAGTGGGCAGGGAATAAAAACAACTTTATCAAATCATTAGAAATTTTGAAAATCATAACAGATTATTTCTCTCAAAAGGCCAAAGCTGACATGTCGATCAACACCCATACTCATTCAAATAAATAGGAAACTCATTGAAATATTGCAGTGCTCGCACCCTGACCTCCATCCGGTTCTGATCATCACCCTTATAACCTCCATCCAGTTACAAGCAACAACCCAATAGGCAACCTCTATCCAGTCATCCCCGCATGCAACCTCCATCCGGTTACAAACACTACACTACCCAGATGATCATTTCGAGCTTTTATCAAAAATAATCTTAATAAGGTTTGTTCAACATGTCGCTTTATTTATCCTATCACACTACAGATTAATCCAAAACAAACTCTACATTTCTCTTTAAAGCTACTTTTCTTAAAAGGTTATCATTTCTCGAACAGGTTGACTTATCGAACGGTACTCAAGCACAATCATGCACTTCTCTCAAAAATAACAACCGTATACATAGCTCTCATCTGCATGCAACGTCCATCCACCAATAACAGCACAGAACACTTCTTTCCAGTGCTCGTATAAGGGCCATGCATTTTTCAAAGTAACAACACCATTCAATTACAATTTCAAAAGTTCCGTTCGACAAGTTGACCGAAAACTAAATCTCTCAAAAATAGTCTTTTACCAAGTGAACTACGTCTCGAAAAGAAAAGTTAATTTACTACTTCTTTAAGCTATTACAAAACAAGTATGAACGATACAGATCACCTGTTTCGCTGCGTCCGATCTGCGGCTGCCAGTTGCCAGAGCTTACTCCTTCAATGTCACACGAATGAACTCCAGGAAGCCCACGAGTGCACGCACGCAGCCGTCGATTCGGCTCCAGACAACACATGTGTAACCTGTGTGTGCTGCTGCCTGTGCATCCTCGAAAACTTATCTGAAAACAGAACGATGCACATTGCATCGTCACATGTGAGATTACTTCTAAACTCATTGGTTTCACCAGGTAAACCAAAACAGTCGAAGTGTGCTGCACTTGTAAAAATAATTGGGGAACTGATTGTACCCAACTGCTACTTTAATTAAAAATTTCACTGAACTTCCGATATCTTAATTGTTATCTTTTGTCATTGTTCATTAATTGCAAGACACAACAAAAGGTCATATTTTCACAAGGAACAAAATAAAATGGAAGTTATAAAACTACAACACACCAGATGTAACCAAATAAAACTTTGTCATACCAAAAACGCCGTTTCACTTTTACCTCGTCTAGCCGTTACTATATCTAGGTAATGTCACCCTTGGTTGCAGATAGGAACCAGAAAAGGTCTTGGTCTCCAGTTCCTTATACCCTAGAAACGCTTCCTAAACGCATCATAAATCCGACGTAAACACTTACGCCGACTTTATTTATTTCGAAAATATAGTGACTAAAGCGGGTAAGAATCCAACTAATTCGTCTGTAATAACTCTAACGACAATGTTTTGGATCATTAGATAACGCTTACACAATATTTAAAATTAACAATGAACTACGCGGGTATTTAGAACATCGAAATTATTTTGTCACATAGTAAACAAAACTTATGAAAATTGTATTGTGTTTCATTTTTAAAACAACGCGAACCAATGAGCAACTAATTCGATCGACGTCACCAATGAACAACCAAACCGTTCACCTTTTAAAAACTAGCTTACGCTTTTATTGTTATTATTGTTGCAGGCTTTTATTATCGTTGTAGGTACTCGATAAATGGAATAAATACTTCGTCAAGTTGAGCACAAAAACTATTTTGTGTTTATCTTTCTCCAACTAATCCTTTTCAGCGATAAGCGGCGCACCAAATTATCAAAAACCAAAATAACTATCACGAACATTACACGTTTGATAAAAGTCACTGCTCTGTGAGTCATCTCGTTATCAATTAAAAACTGTACCAACACGGAATGCATAATAAAATGCCTGACTTTAAAACGTTTGTTTTTCTTTTTCGACCAGACTACAAAATCTTATCCACCAAAGGGGGTATCTTTAAGAATTTTATGAACGTAGATTAATTTTCACTTCGGAACACAATAATTTTACTTTAAAATGACTCGAGTTACGTTACATTTCGACCAAATTAAATGAACAAAAATGCTTACCCAACCAAGTACCATTGTTATCCAATAACTTTCATCAACTATTATCATCAAAGTATCTCAAAACAAAGCATGAATCAAACTCGTGGCCTGTGGCTTTTCGCTAAGCCCAACCAACAAACTACGTTTGTTACACGCGCATTCTTCCGAATGCCGTACGGGTCGCACGGATTCCTCCGTGGTCTAACCTGGACCCCGACCTCCGCCAGAGCCACCCGCGTACCGCGTATCCACGGTCTACTTAAAGTAGTTTCGTTTCTACTTCAAGCAGATACCGACTTCTAACGGACTACGGCTACGAAATGTCTACTGGTACGGTCCGACCAGCCGAGCTAAGATTCATCGCTATCACTCTACTCAAATTCACTTTTTATATCACAACACTTCAAATGGTACTTAGCTCTTGGGCATTCTAACAAACTAATACCACAAATCTACCCACATTAAACTTCAACAAAATGATCGCATGATAAAAGTGTGTTCCGATGTTATAATACTTGGTTAAATTACCTACACTAAAATCAAAGGGTGTAACTTTCCCTTCTTAATAAAAACAGAGGTCATAATAAAAACGATTTCTTTTGTTTTTCAGCGATTAAACATCAAAATAAGATTACAATGAGGAGCGATTTGTTTTAATTACGGACGACGTTAAATGATTGTATTACCGGAAATTGATGTCTTTATTTTTACTCACGATTATCAAACAAACTACTCACACACAATACAGTTTACACAAAAATTAAAATTTAAGCAATGAAATTGTATCACCTCAGACGTAATGGAATAAAAATAATGCCATACCCATACTCGCTGTGTTACTTAGCTTTACCAAAATTCGACGCCACATTCCATCCATGCCATGTGAGATGTAATGGCACATGTCAACTCGCTTGCCATTTATGAATCCAGTTCTCATCTGAAAATTGCTATCTGAAAACCTGGAAATAACCTAGCCAGCCATGTGTGGGACGTGAAGTTACATCCAACTTCTGATTTCGGAGGCACTAGTCAGGATGGTGGTATAATGCTCCGATCATCAGGTTGCAAGGTGCAAAATAAAACACAGTAGGCGTTCAATACGTGTCTTCATGATTTAAATTAGGTTTACACAGTTTAACTTAATTTGATTAAAGCTTTTAGGTTATGATAAAACGTGGTACGACTGAAATACACTTAGAGAAACGTTATGCCGTCAGGCATAGGTACGACGCAGTATAGGATTCTATTACAAAGTACACTAGTTAACTTAATGCGACCGTTCAGCTCGACGTCTGCTCGAGAAGTCCCCGCTGTTCGTAGCCGACTCCACAGGTGCCCTCTGTTGGGTTCCCCCTCCGATATCCCATCGAGACACGTTTACAATTCGTACAGTGTTGCCATTTAAATTACAGTTCCGGATTTACGTTTTATTCAAAGTTTAATGATTTATTTAGTTTGATTCTAATCTAATTTTATTTCCGTCTCCGACATATGTATATTAGAATTTTGTAACGTGGCGTAAAATCTATCAATCTTCTCTTGGTAGGCTTAATGAGCTTCAGACGATTGTTAGGTACAAAGAATGTTATCACAATATGATCTTTCCTTTTTTATCCTATTTCTTATCCAGCATGTGTTCACTTATAAAATCTCAACTATCACCCCGTGGTCATCGTTTTAAGAAATAATTATAGTAATTCGCAAGTAAAAGTTGTTCATGAAAAGCTTAACACGTTTTTGTTGAACTAATGAATACGAAGCCGAAGTTTGGTAGCAGCCAAACAGCATTTTGTAGAACACGTTTTAGAAACTTGGAACAATTTTTTATCGTATTCCGATTATCTTAATGTCGGGCATCTAGACTTTGAGCACTACAGGACGTTTTTAAAACATTAAGGATTTTCGTTTTTAGTCTGAAAACTATCTACAATGGCAATATAAAACAGAAGCGAGTTTAAATGATTATTCATTTATATTTATTATGCCTCCCTGAACTTTGTTCCTTGATGTCCGTCCGTATTTAAGATTCCGAATACAGTCGTTAATTATTCGTGGAAGCTCTTACTTTCCACTTAAGCTTAGGCTAGATCTCGTCAGGTTAAAAGTAAATTTAAGGGATTGTTTTAATTGTTTAAGGCAGTACGGCGAAAGTAGTAGAGGCTCGTTAATCCATGGGATCCTACCCGTTCACACAACCTGAATACTAACGGCTATGGATTTTAGAATTGTTGGTTTTTGAAGCCGCGGACTTGGATTTCTTTAAGTATTTTAGTTCTAAACACTTAGAAATGTAACTTTGTACAAGTGACAAACAAAGAACAATTAATTGAATGTGTTTTGGTTCGAGAACCATTGAGACAAGATGCGGTTTGTAACTCGTTAAAAGCGTTCGGAACAAGTCGCTACTCAACTAAGTAAAGCGTAAGAAGTAAAATTTGCTCAGTTTTCAGCGCACGTGCAATTGTAATGTGCCTTTGTAACTGATATACTGCTAGTTGAAATAGTTTCAATACAATGCACACCTTCAACTGCATTTTGAACAGTAAGAACTTTCATTGAGTTCTACCGGGGTATACTCCGGTAGTATACCTAGCTTAGGTATACTACTGGATTCTATTATTTATAGTACGGGAGGCCATGATGCTGAATGTGGATTTACTCGAGCGTCATAGAGACCTATAGGGTTGCAAAGCTTAGATGATAAGAAGAAAAAAATGTTATATAATGTATACCTTTTCATCGGTGGGGGAAGCGGCTATAGATCTTTAAATATGTAAAAAAAAACTGCCGCATGGACATACTCGAGCGCGTCAGATATTGATACCATCAATGGCCTACGTATTTTTAATAATGTACGTATGTTAATCTGACCGTTTGCATGATGGGGGTGATCGTACTTAAGGGTTGAAAATTATTAAAAAAAAAATTTACTCGAGCGCGTCAGATTTTCTAAGGGGGTGTTAAGTGCACCAAAAAAAGCTCTTATTCAATAATCTGACGATTTGGATGTGACCCAAACTCGCAGCCATTATACTAATATGCAAAAAAATCGCCATTTTGAAATACTCAAGCGCGTCAGATTAAGATATATCATCTTTATGTCCTAGACTTGCTGTCTCTTAATCTGACGATTATCTAGAGGGATTTCCTTAATCTGCCAAAAAAAAAAATTAAATAATTGAACTTCATTAATAGAAAAGCTCAGGAAATAGCATGCAAATAAAAAAGTGTATGTTTTTAAGTAGAATACTTGTATTTACATAATATAAGGGCCGTAATATCAATCATAGTTTAAACTATGCTTCAGAGTTTAGTCACGAATTATTTCTTATGATCAACGGTAGATAATCGATCAAGTCCAGTTTAAATTATTTAAACTCTCCCGAAGGTTGGTTAAAAACCTCCTTGTGAGATTAACCTTTCGTTTAATTTGACGTTTCTTCAAGATAGTTTTTGAGTTATTCATAATAATGTGTATTGAATTTATGGTAGTTGCCTCATAACTTTTGACTGGGTGTTCCGATTTTTATAATTTTTTTTTATTCGGAAGCTGGTGCTTGTCTTGTGATATTGTATAAAGGAGATCCGCCAAATTCCATACAAAAAAAAAACCAGGCCCGGCGCTAAAGAAATGTATCTCAGTTTTTAGAGTAAATATAGTAAAAATATTATATATATTCGGTTTTGCTAAATTCACATGCCAACATGTTTTTTTGCTCGTTGAATTCTCATAGGCGTTCTATGTAAAAAATACATTTTTAAGAGAAACGTGATTATTCATTGTACAATAACATTGTAATACTGTGATTATGACATATGAGCATGTAAACAATATAAATAAATAAACAAAATCATAAATTTTAGATTTAAAATTTTTATCGACTTTAAATTGTCGTAGATACGATTACGTATTGACTTCTTTTTTTTTCGGCAATGTTTGATATAGGCAAGTGAGGGCAACTGCAGATTGTCATATCGGTAAATTCTAACAATAGAACTTTTATCTATTGCATTATTTTGCAGTTGTCGGTTGGTTGATATCTGCAATGAAATGGTCACAGAATTATTAGCGAAGTTCAAATTACATTGAAAACGTTAATGAAAACTGTCAACAATGCAACTTCTTCAGCGAATTACTCCGGGATTTGGAGGTACACTTTACGTTAAGAAATCTTTCGGTTATTCCTATAAGCAGTTCGTATTTTCGATTCCGAAGTCGTTTTACTTGAACACGGTTGCCCGCCCGAACCCTTAAAACCGTTGGTAATGCTCCGTGTAAGCAGGTGTTCCAATAAACGCTGTCGCAGGCCCTCTTTCTACTCACGTCCTCGCTAACTCGTAACAGCACGGCACTTCGCCTATATGAAATACCGCCTTTATGGTTACTTATTGTCGTGAATACGCTATTCGTGTTGCGCATTTAGGATTTCTTCCCTTATTCCAGTGATGCCATGTGTAGGCATATTACGACAAATATTATTAGACATAAAGTATGCCTAAGTTTCAAAGTTACCGAGCACATTAACGATGAACATTTATACGATGTTTCCTTGAAGTTTTATGGAATGGTAATAAAAGCATTACAGCGTTAAATTTTCTATTACGTTATGTATAAAAAAAGTTGCAAAATTGCTCTTGAACTTTCATTCAGAACACGCCTTGCTCTGAAAGTTTCAATGTAGACTAGGACTACCTTAAATATTTGTTCAAATAGCTAAGGATTTACTTTTCATAGAATTTCATCATTATTTTCATCGGATAAAAAATATAACTTTTCCATTGCAGTGGTATCCCTGCTACACCTGCTACTTTTCTCTAGAAACAAATTTGTTACAACTGTAACGACACTGTAATTTCATAAATGTAGAATAACATTATTTGCTACACAGCTTCCTAAGTCTATGTTTACAACTTTTCCTTACAACATTTTCTGGGTTTATCTTTGTTCTCATTCATATCTTATTTTAATGAAATTCTGCATTATCAGGCGTAGTTTCATTTCAACCTGCTCAGCGACCTTACAAGCTTAACGTTTTATTACTCTGTCTGACTTTGTCTGGCATTAAGCAAACCTTCGGAACTTTAATCCTCGTATAACTGATCTCTGAAAAAGGAAACCCGTGACGCGTTTTAATTTTGTGCCACTTAGTTATATTTTACCGAAATCTCAGTGAGTTTCAAATTCAACGTTTTAAATTCAAGGATTTTCCAGTCTGAATCGTATAAGTATACGAAATTTATTAAGCAATCTGGATCTGGATGTTATTTATTTAAAGTCAAAGTTTATATGCGTTTTATATCCGACATTTTATTTCTTTTAGATGCACTCGCGCCCGGGCGCTAACTCGGTACGATGGAATAAAAAGTAATTCTCAGGCAGTTCCTTCTGCACTTGAGTAAGCGTGCACTGTAATAGAGTTACGAATGAAAGCCTCGAAATTGTTGGATTTGGATTCGAGTCTCGTACATTTGCTGGCAAATCTCGTGTATCGGGTTACAAATAAGCTTGCGCCGTCTCACGGGCTCCAAGTTTGCGTCTCCAAATCCTTTTAAGCCCACCGTAATCCGTTCATTCAACATACCTCGCTATGCTTATTTTGATATCATCTGACATGGCTCATGGAATGAGGTATTCTTGCCGGACGCATAGTTCATGTACCTAAGTAAACAGTTGTCCCTTTACAGAATAAAGGTTAATCTAAGTACTGTGCAACAATCCGCGAGCAAACTCCAATTCAGTAAAGTAACGCCTGATTTAATTAACCAGTTGTCCCTTTGTTGATTCTTAAAGAGTTCATTTAATTTATGTCATTCCCGGTATCTACGGTTCCACGAAGTTAAAGAATAAATTTAAAACGTGGTACATTATTAATCATTCTAAAAGCAATTAACCTTATTCCTTTACTTTTGGAGACATGGGTATCCTAACCTGACTAGCATACCTAATCAAATATTTAGCTTCATTTTGGGGCGATTTGTTCATGTGTAGTTAATACGCTCTTAGTATTTTCACTTTTATATAAAATCAATGATGTAGCAGAATTTTTCAGTGCAATTTTCAACGTCTGATTAGTTAGAGGATTTGTTCATGTAATAAGAACTGATGACAATATACCTAGTAATTTTTTTGAACTGAGCTGTTTAGAAGATGGAACTCAAAGAAACTTTGAACTACCGACTAAGGAGCCGTTTCATTAATTGCTTAGATTTGTCTTCATTTAACTGAAAAGAAGCCTAGCATGAGATTTTTTCTTTTGACTTCGGTGTAAATAAATATGTAATGTAAAAGAATATTCATAAAATGTAATGAAACTTGACTCGTTTTTATCACTTTTACAAATTCCCCCCAATAAATACACTTCCGGTCTACATAAGTATGGTAAGAAAATATGGAATGTGAGGCGAGAAAAAAAACAATTGGACTCTTGTTGTATTTTCAGTAACAATTTTTTAAAACAACTACAAAAATACCTACTCAGAATTTAATAGCGAATATCACTGACAAAACCTCGTAGTTGGACGGGGGACTGCTTTCAACACGCGCCATGCATCGTGTCCATTTCTGCATGTCAATTTCAACAACGTCGACTATTTTGTTTAGAAGAATATTCTCTAGTCACAGTATTGCTAACGTAAAAATTTGCAAGTATTCGTCCGTTGAATGAAACATTGTTATATAGAAATCGGGACATTAGATATGTCAAGAAACATTGGAAATAATGTTTATTTTAAAAAATCATTATAAGTTATCCCTAATTACTCTAAAAGCAAACTCAAAAAGGACCTGTCAGATGTCAATTAAATTAAATTTAATCGGTAACACATAACTAAAACACCAACTAAAACCTAATATTTTTATCAATTTTTATCAACCTTGGAATTTAAAAATAATTATCAAAATCGGCTTCCCCAGTACGTATAAAGATTAAATAAAAATCTGTAGAACTGAAAACCTCCTTCTTTTTTAAAGTCCTTTTAATCGAGACTTCCTTCTTCGACTTTGCACAGAGCAAACTTTTAAGTTATTCACTAATGCCGTAAGTGATTCTAAGAATAAGAATCTTAAACAAAGCGTTGTGATAAAAATAATAAAAATTGTAATTCGCAGAAAATTGATAATAATATTAAATAATGTTACTTTGCCATTATTATTATTGATACTACTGTACGCGACAGGTTGACATGGCAATTTTCTAGTGATGTGGCATGATACACTAGATTTATATCGATATTTTTTTTCCACGCAAAAAATAAGAGTAGGTACCTAACATTAATTAAATGAGGTTTATTATAAGTAAAATGAAAATGAATCAGATTTATTCAGTTTAGGCTATTGTGTTACTAGCACTTATGACTACACTAAAATTAATATTGTTGATAGACAGACAAGTAAATATCTAAATCATTTTCATGTAGATAAGGAATGAGCTAGTAAGAATATTTACAACTATGTTGTTATAGAATTAAAATATTTTATTCATCACAATAAATATCAAATCAATATAAAATCGATAAACGCGGTCAATATGGGCTCGTGCAGTACTAAGGAGCGCGCGGGGTAAGTACAGTATGTGGGGTGTCCCTACCCCCCGCGCCTCAACTCATACCCCGACTGCCATGTCGACCTGTCGCGTACTAAATAGGTACTAGCTTCCGCCCGTAGTTTCGTCCGCGTGGAATTCTTTTGAAATTCACCCCCATATTTATGTTGAAGTTTCTTGTTACAATAGTTTCGGCTGTGCGTTGATTTTATAATTAAGTGAGTCAGGTTTGCCTTTTATATAAGTAGATCTCACAAAAATATAAATAAATTGGTCAGGGCTTTAAGTGAGTTATATAACTCATGTTATTCTCTGAGGTATCTACAATACAGTAAAGCTTGTTTCATAATACAATTTACATCTTTTGGTAGTAGGTTCTTATCGCTAAACACGCTATTACCATACTTGGGGCTTGCAGCAACAAGAGCTTAACGTTGCAAACATTTTACAAAATGACTGTGCATACTCATGCTCATAGTTTTATAGTCAGGTGGAGGCGATCTCGACGTCGGGTTATGTTTACTGTTTACTTTGGTTGTTACGTTTACCCCTGTTATCCTCAAATTATTATTCAGGTCTTAAGTGTGACACCGGTAGTTCGCTGATGGGAAACCTACAGATTTTGCAGTTTATGTTTCATCAGATTTTATATTGCTTCCGGTTGTTTTAATTTAAAACTTTGGATATGAACCTAATAGATTTGCTGTCAAATGTAACATACATTTAGTGCAGCAATTGAGAGGATAAATGACACAGAAAACTTTTCTTAAACTTATTATCTAACTTTTCTTAAATTTCACTAAAATATGTAAAATTTTACAACATATTTATGATCTTTTATAATTGAATATTTCGCATTCAATTATTATAAACATTTTTAGGTCGCTTGACTGTATGTACATATACCTATGTATCAGTTTCACGTTTTTCACTTACAGGAAATTGGACGTAAAAAACGGGTAAAAGTTTAGATGCCAAGGCAGATAGATACACGACAGATCCTATAAGGATCCGTATTATTCAATTTTATAAAAATGCATTGTTTTTAACGCTAAAATTTCAGCGTGAATACTGAGTAAAATTCAAGAAAACCAATTTTCAGCTACCAACTGCGTCGTCCTGTAACTTTCACCGCATCGCATACATTGTAGACGCGGTTTCTATTCTAAGGCATTAACTTCGACGGTTGTCAGTTCCGCGCCATCCCACTGTCACTTCAAATACCAATTCTTCACAGCTATGCCCGGAATTTTGCTCCTCATTTGAATTTATTTGCAACTTATCTTTTCGAAGACACAACTATTCACTTCCGAAACAATATCTTTTACTTTATTGACGTTATCTGTTGGTTACTGATAATGGTTAAACTTTATTGAAAAAGAATAACGCATTTTATCAATTGATATAATATTTGAAAGTCAGTGCATTGTTATGACTCCATTTAGCTAGGAAATTAAACAAAATAGTTCCATTCAAACTTATTCCTTTGTAGGTAAGTTCTCGACATACTCGTTGTTATTAAATTATGTTTAGTCAATTAGTGTTGGAACTCTAATACACCCAGACTTCTGACTGAGTAAAGAACCTTACGTATGACGTAAATATTCTCGCTACAGGTTTATAACTATGATAGTCTAAATGAGACTAATTAGTTACAAAACCATTTAGAACATAATTAAATACTAAATCATTAAAAAATGAGGAAAGCTTTTCCATTATTAACTCATTGATTATATCAAGTTGAATGAGAAAACCTAGACCGAATGGTATAGCATTTGGTGCCGTAGTTTCAACCGTAAGAACAACAAATTCAAGGTTTTTACGACTTGCCCAGGTGCCTTATACGAGCACCTATTTTTAGGAGAGGGATTTAAAACAAAATACGGTTAGCACGTTAAGTCGTAACAGGATTCAATTTTATGTGTTTGTCGTGACAACACACAAGACAAGGACACATACCCAGACCGAGAACGGAAATTTAAATTCATCATTCAAATTGCCGCCTCGCTGGGAATCGAACCTAGGATCCTCAGAACAGCGATCCGGCGTGTTAACTATTGCGCCATTAGGGTCGTCTAACTAATTGATAAGTAACGATTTTTTTTTGTGGAAATGGTTGTTCGAGATTATTAACCGACTTCAATTATTATAAAAACAAAAAACCCGACTGCTTACAAAAGAACTCAAAAGAAAAATACAAGGGTCACAATATCAACATAAAATACTTCATGCTGCAGCATGCGGTGATAAACGTAGTACTTGTGATAAATCTTTTTTTACCCGTAGGTAACAGTATTGTTTGTCCCCGCCTGCAGCACCATGAAGTACTTTATGTTGATATTGTGACACTTGTTTTTTTCTTTTGAGTTCTTTTTTGTAAGCAGTTCGGTTTTTTGTTTTTGTAATAATATTTTTATTTCACAATTTTTAGTGCTTTCACCGAAAAATTCTACTTTTTGGGATTGTTTTTGACAATTTGTGTTAAAACGTGTGCCTAAACGTTATATGATATATATAATTTTGAAAAGGTCTTTTCACGATCTTTCATTTGATACCCATATTGCTAAGATAACAAAAAAACTCAAGATTATCCCCTCTTTTTCTTCCACTTTCGGGCGCCATTTTGAAAATTCATGTAGCCCTTGACACTTTCACAGTTCTGACGAATTCAACGATACCTCATATGTCTAAATCCGTTTAACCGTTTGGGCTGTGGGGCACCACAAATAAATGGACATACATACAAACATACATACAGAATAGACA
Organism: Hesperia comma; assembly: GCA_905404135.1. Classification (NCBI taxonomy): domain Eukaryota; kingdom Metazoa; phylum Arthropoda; class Insecta; order Lepidoptera; family Hesperiidae; genus Hesperia; species Hesperia comma. The sequence continues at coordinate 12,605,347 of FR990016.1, forward strand.
TAGAAAATAGACATTTCCAATTCTTTTGTATGTATTTTTTTCTTATGTGTATATGTGTGTGTTATAATAAAACAATTGAGCGACTCCTGGCGGTCAGTTTTTAGGTTACCTATTCTCAATAATGTGAATTAAATTTATGATAATTTCCACATAACTTTTGACGACTGGTCTTCCGATTTTGATGATTATTTTTTTGTTCGAAAGGTAGAAAAAACAGTCGAATTGAGAACCTCCTTCTTTTTTTGAAGTCGGTTAAAAAGAAGACAAGTCATCAAGGAGAGATGTTCGGTTCCCGTACTGAATAACTTATGTAACGCAATCTGATTATCAAACTTATAATTTGCTGTATTTAAAGTTTGCTTTGAATGTTCTTCGCCTCGTTCGTAGTATTTAAACTAAGAGAATGTTACTGCTAATGGTTTCTCAGGAAGAGCTATAATATTTGTATAATCATAAAGTATTGTGAGTTTCACAATTTTAACTTGATTAAAATAAATAAAAGGTTGCTTTGATAATATTACAAACTAGCGAACCGCCCTCGCTTCGCTTCGGGACCCGTAAGTATCAGCCGCGTAGGTCTCGCTCCCGTAGGAATTTCGGGATAAGCTCCCGATCCCGCGGGATTTTCGGAAAGACAGCCTTGTTACTTTTATATTAATATGTTTGTTATGAAGCTATACCCATACTCGTCGAAGTTTTTCCCGCGTAAAATCGGATCCCGCGGGATTTCCGGGATAAAAAGTGTCCTGTGTTATTCTGGGTTATAAACTATCCGTGTACCAAATTTCATCCAAATCCATTCATCCGTTTTTTCGTGATTGAGGACCAAACATACAAATCTTCACATAATATTAGTAGGATGCCACAGAATTCGCATTGTGCGAGTATTTTTGGCGCGCGAAAATGTTTAATGAATTTTTTCACAACTTCTACAGAGCAGTTGAGTGGAGGGAGTTTTTCCCGTGTAAATCTCGATCTCGCGGGAAGTCCGGAACAAAAAGTAGCCTATATACTGCTCCATAACCTTCTCTACCTTCCACTGAAAGTCCCATAAATATCTGAACCCGCGACCTATTTCCCGAATATGAGTTTTTCCCGCGTGAATAAGGATTCCACGGAATTCCGGGATAAAATTATCCTGTATATTGCTCCAAAACTGCCTCTATCTCCCAGTGAAAGTCCTATAAAAATGAAACTCGCACCTTCGCGCATAGTAGTTTTTCCAGCGTGAATCCTGATTCCGCTGGAATTCCAGGATAATAAGTGGCCTATGTTTTGCTCCAGAACCTTCTCTATCTCTCAGTGAAAGTCTCACAAAAATCTAAGCCCGCAACAAAAATGACAAAACTTAAGTCAACTCGAATAAACACTGCACCTCTAATTGTACCAACTTTATCCCCATTTTTGCATCCTTTGCTGGCTATTTTTTAAATACTGATTTTACATTGAAAATTACTTATTTCACTGTAATAATTTTTAAACATGGGGTTAAAATCATTTTCAGTTTAGTCAGAAAGTTACCTTAAAAATTTACAAATTCCCGCATTCTTTTGTGTTTTTTTTCTTTTCCTTACGAAATATCGAAAAACTGAGAAACACGTATTCTATTAATTTAAGTGATAACCCTTTGTTGCAAATTTGAAGTAAATCGGACGACGTTATAAAAAAATTCCATACAAACTTTAGTCACCTATCCCTAGGGAACCTAAATATTATTCGAAAAAAAAAGTAGCCTATAATAGACACCAGTATATAGGTAATAACTTTACCAAGTTTCAATGAAATCCATCCAGTGGTTTAAGCGTGATGATCGGTCAGACAGACAGACAGACAGACAGACAATAAATAAAAAAAATATAATTTTGAGTTCTATCTCGATATGTAAGTGCCCCTTAGTCGAAATTTCAAAAAAATATTCAATGTACAGAACACGTGCTCCTACAGTTTTATTATAGTATAGATCAGGAAAGTGTTCGGTACCTACCTGCATAAAATCCCTATTTTACATTAAATTGTGTAACAAGTTTTTCGTGGAGATAGTGTAAATAATTAAATACGCTTTTTATTTTTATTCCGGCACTTGACCTCCAGATACAACTTATTAAGATAACTAGCACGTACTTAAACGACAACAGAAATTTAGATTCGTTTTTCAAATCTCGATATCGAACACAGGAACGTTCGAAAACAATCTGGCATTGTAACCACGCCGCTATAAGGGTTATTAGGGTAAAGTCTGACATTTAGGTATATTATATGTGTATCGTTAACTTTAAATCCGGATAGCAAAAACATTTTAACTGTACAAGTTACTATAAAGCAATATTTATGGAACAAAGTAGTTCTTGCAATTTTCTGTTCTCGTTGCTCCTAATCCCGACTTGGATTATCGTGGTCAGCCACTTCGAGCACTAGCTTAACTAGGGTATTAATGAAATATCACCAAGAGCTGTTTTAAATTCTACTTTTTTGCTTTAAAATGTATTTAAGCTTATACTTTTTTCTTTCACAGGTAAGGCGGAAACATCTCTTCGATTCCGTAAGTACGATTTACATAAAATGTTGTTTTATGTGGTCCCTCGTATAATGCCACGTTGGGATTTCACAATGAAACCAGTTACAGAAATGTCTTTAGTCGAGGGATATGATCAAAGTTTCACTTTAATTAGAATTTGAATGCTTTCATGGAAGTTTTTATGACAGCATTCCGGGTTACGACCATTTAGAAGCTATGACGTCCGTCTTCTGTGCCATATCGTTTTGCCTCCGCAATAATCCTTATTTGATGTAGTGTAATTTTATGTGGAGGATAGGACCCTTTGAAATACCCTTAAACTAGTTTAAAAGCCGTCTATTCATAATACTAATATTCTGTTTGTATGTATAGATATGTAGTAATAACAAGCATGTATGACTTTTAGACAGTAGGTAAGCAACTCACGGGATTATGTATAGGCCGTATAATGGGAACGTAAGTTCGGGTTTTTGTAGGTAAGAAAATGTTGGAGTAGGTACAACGATGAAACGTTAACAGGTCGATTATGCGAGCCCATCAAGCAGGCACTCAGGCGGCTGGGACCTCTACGGCCGCGTGCCTAATGACGGGTCACGCATTTAAATAGCCTGCTTTCGTTTCAATCGCATATCGTATACATACACACATGAAATTAATTTGGGTCATTTCGCATGCAATTTGGATCGGTTGAAGCTACATTGTCTGCCCGGCAGAGGGCGGTCCGCATTTTATTCCCGTCGAGTAAACAGGCACTGATGTATTCTGATGTCGATCCAACTTCACGATTATGTGTTTCAATGAAATGCCAGAACTATTCGATTCAATATGAGTTGAATTTAGCGAAACCCGACATTTTAAGCCGGGTCACGCTGGCTGTAATTGTATTTCCATTTACAATAATAGTTTAAGTTGTTAGTTAACCTATTTGAAAGTATTGTCGTGAATAAATAAACGGTGTACCTATTTGAAATGCTTTTGTTGACTTTCCTTTCGAATGTTTTCCAAATATTAATGTTTTTTTAGTATTTACTTTACGTACCTACTGGGGAAAATAAACGTTCTGTTTGCTAGTTATAACAGAACTTTTATTAATCCATATTTATGCAGTATAAACTTATAATAACTAAAATTGTAATCATACATAATATCATCATCACTAGGGCTGCGTTAAGTCTGTCCGGCCATGTGTCTCTAAGTTGATGTATTCTGACTACTTATGGCATATATTTAATTACTTTATAATTTATTAAAATAATAGCATTCTTTGTTGCGCTTTCCGGTGGCGAGTGGTGGCGACGCCAAAAACTATTCATAAAAAGGGAATATTCAAAAGAAATCCACATCTTTACAAAGATGAGACCCAGTTCGCCTGATTTTTCGTCGTTGTAAACTTCTATTGTGTAAAGTTCATTAAAATCGTTGGAGCTATGCTGGAGTTTGCACCCAAAGAAATTCTCGCTGTAACGGTCTTTCAAAAACAAATATTAATGATATGCTTTTGCACCAAATTACTTATCTAGCCATTTTCAGAATGTAACGTGCCTTTAGCGCAATTACCCTTTTGTCGGTGCAAAATGTGTATGTGCAGTAATATTCTGTAATTAAAACTATTCGGCCAGTTATACGAACGTTGCTTTTTTAATATCCTAAAAGAGTAGCAAAATAAACAGGTTTATTAACAAAAAAGAGAAAATATAAAAAATGACAAAAGTTTGCATTTATTTCATAAAATCTAATACTTAGTTGTTTTAAATGTCTACGGAGTAGTACATCCTTGGAATGAAAACAGTAAATATAAGAAAATATTGAATAATTCCCCTTCCTTACGTAATTACTTGACAGATTATAAGACAAAGTCCATTACAGAATGAGGTCACTGAAGTCGGATAAGAATGATTGGTGCGTGGACGAATGTTTTTATCACGGAAAGAAAATATAGATAATTATTCTAAGTCTACAGTAAATATATAATATTTTCTGTGAATGTAATTACTTTCTACGGTTCTGTGAAATAAGCTGTTATCTAGGGACGGTATTTTAGTGAGAGATTATTGCATTTGTATCAAGACAATGGTAGTTTTATTTACACTTAAAATTGCTTTAAAAATTGCTGAATCATTGCGCCTTAATGACTCGATTTTCGCAACTCACCGTCTGCGGAGAGTAATTAACTGCTTGACTCGGCGTAAGTCAAAGTTAGTTTAGGCTTTTCTCAATAAGTACCCAAGTAATTGTAATTGCAACGTGACAATGGTTTGTCAAATGTTTTAGTAATTAACCCATGAGAGACGGCCGTTTACACTATTTAATAAATAGAATAAGAAAAGTAGTGTGCTCACTAGGCAATATAATGTAAGACACTCAGCTGATGATCAAGGAAATACCAACATTTGAATAACATTCGCATTAAACATCAGCTTGCTGGATTAGGAGGATCCAAGGCTTGGAATAATATAACTACAGTTTTCATTACATTTAGAAAATGGCCTTTTGTCGACATCGTTTGACACTACATAATTCGGAGATAATTAAATTACTTACCTTAGGATGATTTTTCTTGAACCATTGGGCGTTTTTCCATTTAGCCGGCCCGGCACCGGCCCGGCACCGGCACGGCACCGGCGCCGGGTCTTCGTTTTTCCATTGTGCCGGTGTCAATGCCGGTTTATGCTTACAGTACTGACATGGTCTTCAGCACGTTGACACGTATAGTACATTACAACGCGTAGATATAACAATGGTAACTTCAAGCCGTCGACTATATTATTTGTTTCTTTTATATCTTTTTTTTTTTGACGAGGGGGAAACCTTCAAAAGGTACCCGGTGCCGTGGGAGCGACACCGGGTAATGTGGGATTTTTACCCACTAAAACCCCCCCGGTGGCCTACCTCAGCACTTGTGGAGAACTCCGGGATCTCCGTAAGGAACACAACCGGAGTCCTCCAAGCGCGGCGCCCTTGTGTTCGGGCTCTTCCCGCGAGGGACTAAAGGCCCCGTCGCTTGCCAGCGCCTTACAACGGTATGCGGCCACACATACCGTCGTCCTTCCCAGGGTTGCTGATGGACGGTTCGAGCTCCCACTCTAGCTGCCCGCAACCCCGAAAGCCCCCTTTTAGTCGCCTCTTACGACAGGCAGGGGATACCGAAGCTCGTATTCTGGTCCCGAGCTTTATATCTACGACGCCAATACCAACGCAGAGACGTCGAATTATGGATTAATTCAATACTTAAAGTCAGATACCTAGAATGAACATAATATAGCCTTTTGAAAAGTTGAAAATGGGCCCCAAAAAATTCTTAAAATCCATATCCATACTAATATTAAAAATGTGAAAGTGTGTTTGTTTGTTTGTGCCTCTTTCACGTCGCAACATGGCTATTATATGGTATGATTTATGTGTGTGGGGATAGTTAGGAGGGTGGAGAGTGACGTAGGCTGCTTTTTTCCGCGGAAAAACATCTCATTCCCATGGGAAGATCAATGTTTTGTTAGTTGCTAGATATTTAGTCCCAGGTGTTGTTAATAGATAGCGTTAGTAAAATTCATTTGCAAGTTCTGAATTACCCTATCAATTACTACATGTAATTTACTTATGTCATAGGCAAATGTTATATCTGATGTTCCAGTATATCATATAATAGGCTGTTTAGCCGAGATTCCTACGGGAGCGGGACCTAAGTAGCTGTTACCTACGGGTCCCGAAGCGAAGCGCGGGCGGTTCTCTAGTATTTTATATAGGTATCCATACTATGACCGAGGACACATTTAACTATTTGTTGGATACAAATTATCCATCTGAAAATTCTCTTTATCTCCCTCCTAATCGCCCCGCGCACTAACACATGCACACGGCTACAATTCATATACAATACACATGCATTTTTGCCAGGCCGGCACCGGCGCCGGCGGGACTCAATGCCGGGCCGGCGCCGGTAAGTGGAAAAGCGAGCCATACATTTTCCTACATTTTTGCTTCACCAGCACGCCGCGCCGGTGCCGGTGCCGGGCCGGCTAATGGAAAAACGCCCAACCAAGTGACAAAAATTTCAAAGATTATGATTTTTATTGGAGTTAAATCGTGATTTAGGCTCTATAACGACTAGAATGCTTGCTTTCGCAAGCTCGTCATCGTCGATCAAAGCTCGTATATATATATTTTTTCTGAAAATCACGCATAAAGGTTTAGGTTAACACAATCTACCCAGCCATTAGCAGAAAATATCGTGACAGGTGGACCCACGTTTACAGTATACATATAACAAGTGATCCCATAAAGGTTCGGTTTTTCGTGGGATGGACGGAACTTTTTACAAAGTATCACCGTCGTCGCGACGGGCACCCGGATGATTCTTATAATGGATGATATCCTTTTAGCGGGTACATTAGCATGAGATTGTTATCTGGATGGCGCAGGCGAGTGCGAGATTCTGGCGTCATTGTTTGGAGGTGGTAATTTATATTGTACTTTGCGAAATTAGCGCAGCCGACATCAGCCCAGGTGCTACGGCGGGCCATTACAAGCCGGATTTAATATAGGGTTATCAACCGTAGCTTTGTAAAAAGGAAAATTATTTTGTACGAACAACAAGCTTAATAAATGAGGTAAAAGGTGGTTTCTTCGATTCCGCGTCTGTCAATGCGTCCCTGTTGAGTTTTTGTTATGTTACATTGATGAACCATACAGGATTGTGGACAATTTTCAGCAGCTATTTTTATTGCTTCAATTACTTAGTGGCTAAAATACCTGGCAAGCAAGCACTCGAGCTATCCGAAGGCAAGTGGTCACCTTCGGGGTACCTTTGGGGGGGGGTCATCACGCCTTTGCGATTAAACTCTTGTTATTCTACATTCTATCGAAAGCATCAATACAATCCATCCGATCCGATGGTTTTGCGACACTTTCTTTTCATAATCTGGGAGCGCACATCGCAATTTATTAATCACGTAAGGTTTTGCTTTGGTAGTAAATAAATAAGTCTCGTCTACAATTACTAAACATACATAGTCTAGTGGGAGAGATCTTCCTTTTCTAATAATTAAGTACTTACGCTCTGAGTACCGAGCATTAAGCTTAATTAACTGCTCGTATAATATAATTTAAAAAGTCGACATCCCTTTATTGTGGAACAATGTTTACTTGATAACGGACAATATGTTATACAAAGAACAAGTGTGGTTACCGTTCTTTACGAATATCCGAAATAAAAAGACTTTATATATTCCACCAAGAGTTAAGTTGGGAGGGATTCTTTATTAACTTTAGCTTCTTTACAAAATATATAGTTTAATTAATTGTAGGTAGAAACATTAACCTCTGTTTATCTTCCCTTCTTTCATGGTAGTAAATTTGTCATGTTAAAATTATATAAATTTAAGAAAATTAGAGGTGGGGTTGAATCCAACTACCTAATTTGGGAATCCAACATTCAAGCAACTCTGCTATTACCACTAAAATACATACTTGATAGTATTCATAAATTAATACGAAATATTTATTTATTTATTTATTTATTTATGTAAACTTTATTGACCACAATATAAAAATATTATAGTACAACATGGCGAGCTTAATGCTAATTGCATTGTTTACCAGTTAACCATTGGGCCAAGCCGAAATGCGCGAAGAGCGGTATTACCGATTGATGGGAATGGGAAAATTAAATTTTGAAATATTTAATAATCTACTATTTTAAATTATATAAACATACATACCATACATAAATAGATATATTCATACATACATATATATATATATATATACATATATATTTATTTATATATATAAACTATTATACAATATATTATATGACACGATATTATCGATTAAATTTAGTGTCTACATAAATATGCATGCGTTCATCACGAAACATGCAGGAAACACTTTCAAAGAAAAAATGGAGCATACTGCTGCTCTAAATTTTGCTAATACTTTATGATAAAGTAGCTTTTACTTGCTCGTAGTAGTAGAAATATTAACTTCGGTGTTATATTTTAAATAAGTGTAACTCCTCTCGCGCCTCTACGCTTTTAACAAATTCCATATTTTACTTGCTTCTTTGCAAGTAAAATTATCTTGAACTTCTATCGAAAAGATTTATAATCACTCAGAATAATCTGGAGTATGAAACTTAAGTAATAAATTAATATTGCTCAGTAATTAAAAAAGTTTTGGCTGAATATTTCTTAAAGAAGGGATTACGAATGTTTCAGTGAAACGATATTAGGTATGTGCTGTGGAGTTGTGTAGAAGATACTTATAAATGACTAGTAAATCCGCCCTCGCTTCGCTTCGGGAAACCAGTCCCTTCAAAAATCTCTATAAATTTTAACAAATTATGTTATTCCGATGTCTAAGCTATATTACTGCAAAGTTTCATGAAAATCCGTTCAGTAGTTTTTGCGTGAAAGAGCAACAAACACACATACATCCTTACAAACTTTCGCATTTATAATATTAGTAGGAAGTAGGAAGGAAAGTAGGAATATGAATAGCGTAATGTTGCAAGAGAATAATTAATTTATTGAATTACCGAGTGATTCCTGTATAAATATACTAGATCTCCTCTCTGCGTTCGAAGTTCGATCGTTATTTCATTCTGTCAAAAGGTTCTCTTTATAAAGATACGAAAGTGTGAATGTTTGTACGCCGAATTTCATATGTTTAAGAAAATGTCCATAAATATTAGACATTTATCTTTCTGTTAGTATCTTGCGTGTTATCTATACCTGTACCAAATCTCACACTTTTATCTGTGAGCTTTATTCTCAAAAGGGGGTAAAAAGGTATTCAAATATCGATAACATGTTTTCGGAATAGATCACCTCTCATTTCTACGCTAATTTTAAATACGTAAAGTTTGTAAGCTTACACTATAAAACACTATATTTATAAAGGACCTACAGGTTTGATATGGGCTGTATATTGTTCCCTTTAAATGAAACGGTTCTCCGCTGTGGCCTATTTTGTTACCTAAGTCGGCGATAAAACGATGGAGCGAATGCGTTTCTTAAGATAAAGATAAATTGTTACTTTGTGACCTGTATAAGTAATACAGTCTGCGACGACATGTAGTAATTGTTTCTGGTTCGAATTCTAAGACATAGGTTTCCCGTAGCGATTCGAGGGCGGGCCAAGGTACTGATAAATCACGCCTAACCGGTTTTGTCAGCGTAGCCCTATTAATTCTGATCTTTCCCAAACCCTTCCCTTCTTCCTTCGAATAGGCCTGAAATTTGTCAGTCGATAAGCACACGGTACATATACCCATGTAATACCTAATGTAGCCGAACTAACGTTAAGATTTAATGCCTAGTCATGAGAGTATCGCTGTAAAAAGTTTTGATACTCATAAGATGTACATCAAGTTTCTCCTTATTAGCGTTGATTCTTGTAACACATATACAATTACATTACAGAGAAGTTACTGAATACTGTGTAGATGAGTATGAAAGTTGATTTATATATATTGATATAGGCAACTTAATAATTCCATTTATGAAGGATTTGCTTACATTTATAAGAAAATCACTTGCGTATTTGTCACTTTTATTCCCTTTAAATAGAATTAAAAAAAAAACTTTTTATTTAGTAAAAAGTTAAAAACCTTTGTGTGCATTGGTTTCTCAAGTAACGAAAGGAGGCGTGGGCGAAAACCTAGACGGAGGTAGTATGGCATAAAAGTCAATTCTTACAAGTGCCAAGCCATTATCATTGGGAGCTCGCGCTAACTACCAAAATCTGATTCAAACGTGGACTTTGTGTTTTGGTAACTTCGTTGTCCCGTATACAATTTAGGAAAAGGTTACGTGTAATACGTTGTCTCCATGTTAGCTTGAAGCACACGCAGCGTCAGACACATGTCAAACTTATAGCCCCATCTTCCTTGCGTCGGAAGTTAAAAATCGTGTTCGCTACATCTATAACACTTACACCTAGCGATGAAATGCTTATAAAAGTTTTTAAAAATCGTAATGACAATACAGAAAGAGTGTTTGCTTTTCCTGTTGCTCTTGGCGGGGAAAACTTCGAATCGTGTAATCCGCGTCCTTTTTTTCTCTTTTTGTGGTGAAGCACGGACTGACCGAGCTCTCCCTCGCGACCATTTATAATGAGTTTTAATCGTGCCACGGAAATTATATATAATATATCTTCGTCCAACTTGGAAGTCACATTATCTGGTTATTAACTCGATAACAGAACTCTTGGGTTCCTTGATTCATTAAAAAGACCTTGTTTGAATATGTTTTAACTAAATTGGATAATGTTTGCAACAGATAAATTGCTACGTGGGTTTGTTACTGAACTCAGTAGTTCATTGCATGATATTGATATTCGGTATGTGTTTTAAGCGTTTTAAGTTGTATGTGAAGCGCTCATAGCCCGGCGGCTTGCGTCGATCCTAAGCGATCGACAAAGTTAAGCAACTGCGGGCGCGGTCGGTAGTCGGATGGGTGACCGCTAGTGGCAAAATTTCTTGAGCGCTTTCGTGCTTCGGAGGGCACGTAAAGCCGTCGGTCCCGGTTGTTATCAATCGATAGCAGTCGTTAAGCCGTGTTGGAGGCCTTCGGGCGGCTTGAAAACTTTCGACACTGGGTTGGCCACTAACCCCTCCACCAATCCGCATTGGAGCAGCGTGGTGGAGTATGCTCTAGGCCTCCTCAGTAATGAGGAGAGACCCGTGCTCAGTAGTGGGCCATTTGTGGGTTGTAGCTTAGCTTTTTTTTATGTGTTTTAAATTGAGGTACCTATGTTTCGTTTCAAAATGTTTTCTCATTTTTTGATGCGCGCTTGTACCTATGTATTTATGTAGGTAATCAAAGTGCGCGATTTTATCTATTGGTATTTTAGAATTAATCAATTTCAATCTTATATATAAAATTCTCGTGTCACAATGTTAGTTACCTTACTCCTCCTAAACGGCTTTACCGATTTTTACCAAACCTTATACCTATGCATATTCAGTAGGTCTGAGAATCGGCTACTATCTATTTTTCATATAATAAGGGTTATTCACCCTTAACAATTTTTTGGCAAAACAACGTTTGCCGGGTCAGCTAGTTTATTCTATAAATGTATTTTGTAATGAGATCGTATCACAGAGGACATAAAATAAATAATATTCTTATGTAGTAAAGGTTCCTTGATTATATAAAAAGTACCTACTAGCTTTCCGCCCGCCGCTCCGCCCGCGTGGAACTCAGTATGTCACAAAGTTTTTCCTGTGTGAATCCCGATCCCGCGAGAATTCTAGGATAAATAGTGGCTTATATATAACATTCCACAACTTCCACTACCTCCCTGTAAAAGCCCCATTTGAGCTCGCGAGTTCATTCGCGAATAGGAGCTTTTCCCGCGTGAACGTCGATCCCGCGGGAATTCTGGAATAGAAATATATGTTGCTCCATAACCTCCTTTATCTCCCAGTGATAGTCCCATAAATAAAAAAATCTAAGCCCGCGACTTGGCGCGAAGGTGTTTTTCCCGCGTGTATCCTGATCCCGCGGGAATTGCGGGATAAAAAGTAGCCTATAAGTATGTTGGTCCACAATCTCCTCTATCTCCCAGTGAAAGTCCCATAAAAATATAAGCCCGCGATTTGGCGCAAAAGAGTTTTTCCCGCGTAAATCCTGATCCCGCGGGAATTTCTGAATAAAAAGTAGCCTATATGTTGCTTCAAAACCTTCCGAATCTCTCAGTAAAAGTTCCATTAAAATCCGTTCAGCCGATCCGGAGATAAGCGTGTACAAAGAGACAAACTTTTTTTATAACTTTTCAACCCCTATTTTACCCATTTAGGGATGATTTTTAAAAAAAACTTTGATACAGATTTTTCATTATTTTTTTTCATAATTCTAAACACCAATTTTCATAACACCTGGTTTACAATTGACGGACTTTCATACAAACTTTGAACCCCTATTAGACCCCCTTAGGGGTGGAATATAAAAAAATCCTTTCTTAGCGGATCCCTTCTAACTATAAACTACTACTCTGCCAAATTTCATCTCAATACGTTCAGCGGTTTCTGAGATTTTGTGATGAGGGAGTGAGTGAGTGAGTCAGTGACCTTTCGCTTTTATATATATAGATTAGACGTCTATTTAATTGTGAATATAAAAAATATTACTCAAACAACTCAAAGGTGACCAAAATCATATACCTACAGTAAGATATTTATGCTACAGTAAATCCGAGTAATTTTGAATTTCGATGTAACTTTGGTTTCAGGAGCGATTTCCGGTCGAATAGATATTCATAATGTCGGATGACTTTTTTGTGTTTTCCGTGTCTTGGTTGTGTGGGCATGGAGATGGACTACCTACAACAAATAAAATGGTAGTACAGGATTGTGTTCTTGTGTATTAATATTTATTAATTAAAAAAATACATAGAATAAAGACACGAAGTGATTGTGTCTAAAACGTAAATTGTTGCTTAAAAAGATGTTTATGTATTACGAATGTAGTTAAATAAAATAGGTAAATAATATGTACCGCGTGGGTTAAAGTTTTGAAACTAATAAAACCATATATTGACAGAGGAAGTTGTTCTTTTCGTTAAAAGTCATGACTTTGAATGAATACGTGCCGTAAAAAAAGACCTTGCCCAAAAACTTCCTTGATATTTCTTGCATGTCTACGTGAACTTCATAGTGACCCTGTAAATAGGATTTATTTTATTAATAAACCATAATATAAACCACGAACTGATTCAAATGTTAGTCGCACACAAACAGTCACATACACAGACATACTCACAAAAGCAAGCACAATGTATTTTTGGAATTGTAATGTTTGTTAAGAAGCAATAATTATTTTACTGTTTATTTATACTTACTTTGTTTATTTTACACCGATTATTTAGATTGAAACTTTTTATAAGAAGTGGACCCAAAACAAAATGTTGACATGGGTCGTCCAAACGATAATTCCATAATTTATGAGAAAATGTTCCATTGTCGTGTAATTTGCTGATTACAACTTTGCCCTGTGCATTATAAAGACAATTTATTTAGCTAATTAAAAGTGAAATCACACATAATTAAATGTCCTAAAAATGGGTATTCTACGTGTTCTATCAAAATGAGACAAAATTAATGTCCGAACTAAGAGAATCAAAATTATAAAATAATAAATTTCGTATATATTAGAAAATATATTAAAAATGGGTAGACAACAAAAATCCTGGACAGAATATTAAGTATTAGTTTATACCACTCTTTAGTATTAAACAAATATTTCTTAGTATTTAAAATGATTTTTTTGTGTTTAATAAATCTGATATTCATTTATTACATATTAATAAACCTTTTTAAATACTAAGAAATATTTATTAAGCACTAAAAAGTGGTCTCTAATAAATTATTTGTTAAATATTAACAAATATTTTTAACTATCAAAAAAAGTTTCTATTAGTGTGTTTGATTCTCTTATCAACCCGATGAATGTCGATTTAGATTCGGATCTTAGACTATACCGATAAGCGCTGGCAGATCGGCGCCGGTAACCAGCGTTCTTTTTGAATGCGCCCTAACACAGGTCTAAGGGTGCCTTTCCACCAGAGACGTGCTATGCTACGTTGCTAAGGATGCGTTTAACTTTCACCAATCACATACTTTGGCCCGCCTAGCCCCTAAGGGCTAAATGTGATTGGTGGATGTCAAACGCGTCCTTAGCAACGTAGCATAGCACATCTCTGGTGGAAAAGCACCCTAAATCAACTTATTGTGACTGTGTGGTCTTAATCAATTTGTTATGTACCTTTCGGGAAACTTACTAAGCCAATTCTAAGGCACAGTAAATTTCCGGAAGTGAAGCGAGGTCAGGTGAACTAGCAGGAGATAAAAATATGAATATTAAAGTTACCTTTGTCAAAGGACAATCCTGTGCAATATCCATTATATAAATAAGGTCTGACATGTTATGTTTGTCAACACGAATAGCACCGCACTCGCCCTTTTTCGGCCCTTTACAGGATTCATATTTCAGCCAATCCCACTTATACGGGCCCTGAGGTTATTTACCAAAAGAAATAAAGATTGATTTTTATAGGCCGTCGTTACCTTTCGAACCCGTAGAGACTTGGAAAGTCTTTATCGTGCTGCTATTAAATTAAATTGCTAAATGCAATATCGTGGGGTTGAAATGGTGCAATTGAACTTTGAATTCTTAAACGTTTAAATGTTCTTCAATATCAAGATATTGTTTAACTTTTTTAATTGTGGTTATATTATTTACTTGGTTATAGCTGCTAAAGGTATTTGTAGCCTTAAAATTGGAAATATTAAACACAAGAATAGTCCAAACTCAATTCTCTAGTCCTAGTCATCATCATACTTTGTTCTCCGAGTGGGCAAAATTGTGAATGTTGAGAGAGTTTTTACCTGACCACAACTATAGTGCCTCTTATATCCATGGGCGGTGGTCCACTCATCATCATTGAGAATGTTTTCAGGATCCATAAATAAAGTTTAATAATTTCTATTTACCTACTCGTTAGTGTAAAGTGCCTACCTTCCTTAACTTACCTAAGTAAACATTACCTTAATTAAATTATTATGAGTCGGTTCTGTGTTCGAAAACTTCATTTCACTTTACTCGTTAATATTATAATAATGCCCGTCAAAATACCAACCAACTTATAAAGATACATAACAAAAGTTAGAAAGTTGCAGAAGATTAGGGAGCTGTTACGAAGTTAAATAGTACTTACGAAGTTTTCGATATTTGTTTGGCTTAGTCGCATTTTAAGTAAAAACAACATTACAAAAATATATATTTCGTATCCCATGTTAATTATTCAACTGTTTCGAGGTAGGTAAAAAAAAGTGCGTCCGTTTTTAAAACCACTCACAATATAAATACAAAGTTCAGATTAAAAACGTAATTGACGAATTTCTATCCATTGATAAAATCTTCTTTGTTGTGGCAAAATCTAATTTCCTGCCTCGATATTGTATCTACTATATTGTTCGAAATGCAATTACACGTGGTATTTTACATAATATAATAATAATTATGTTGTATTTGATTTTTACGGTTCCGTACCTAAAAGGAACAAAACGGAACCTTAAATTGCGTAACATATATCTCTGGTGTAGGTCTTATCTATCTGTCTGTCCCACTGGGCCACGGATCACTTACTGTACACGGCACGAATATTTATTTACGTTTGTTATTATCTTGGTATTGATCAAATAAAGAGATCTCACTCGGTAGTACAGAACCCGTGTGCGATACAGACTCGCACTCTTGAACAGTTTTTAAAATCATGTTGCGTTAATTTATTGTCATCAGTCACTTATAGGTACCTGTTATAAATTTTTTCATATTTTTTTAAACATGTGAGTGTGAGGGGTATTATAACTTTGACCTTGTCTGCCTGTGTGTCTGTCTGTGACTCCTTCATCAATAACATTTTAAACGAAAGCCAATTTACTTGGGTGGTTTTTAGCTACCTATGTTTGGTAGAAATTAGTCCAGCAGTTTGGAGATTATCTGCTGTTTTCTAAAATGATGTAAGGCATTTTTGGTATACAATTGAATTAATGACGTAAAATTTAATTTTCTATGTATTATTAAGATCAGTTCGGGCGTTTGATGATCATCAGCTCATTAGAGGATTTTCTTAGTGTTTTTTTTATTTTAAATTTACAGTTACATATCCTATAAATAAATAAATAACGCTACACACTCATAGCTGCACACTAGGATTCCTTCTGTCGTGGGTGTCATGGACAACACACATATGACAAGGACAATACTTAGACCGAGAACGGAAATTTAAACTCATCATTCAAATTTCCGCCTCGCTGGGAATCGAACCCAAGACCGGAACAGCGATGGAACAGCGATCCGGCGTGTTAACCATTGCGTCATTTGAGTCGTCAAATCCTATCCTATCTATCTCTTTTGATAGGATTTATTGTAATTATGCATTTACTACGACATTTAAGTAAATGGTAAATTTATTTCATACTCGTTACAACGATAACGTATATATTTGATCATTTGTTTTCCCGCCTCGCCTAGGTATGATGATTCCGATTTCAATTTGATAGGATAAATATCACGCTGTTGCGGTATTTTATGCTTTGGCGTGTGATATAAAGCAGGGAATGTTTAAAATTAATTAATTGCAAACAAAAACACGTTTACGTATTTACTGGTAGGTATCACAAACTACGAGATTATTCAGAACTCAAATAAAGTATGTTCTCTACTAATGATATTCTAACGTTTTACTTTTTTGGTTTCTCATTTTACACAAAAATGTATTATTCATTTTTTGCCTTTCATAATATTAGTAATGGTTATTTAATTTGAATGCAAAATGTAATTGAGTTCAGTTATATTATTCGTTAATTTGGGTTAAACAACTTTGTTTGCATTGTTTACTAACTAGTTTCAATTGTTTGCTTTGTTTACCAACTAGTTTCAATTAACACTACCCAGCAAATCGGTAAAGTACCAGAAGGTATTTTAACAATTTGATGTCTTAATTTCAACCAAACCCAATGTAGGCCATGTCCTTATTAGCTTGGAAAATCAAGTTATCTCCGTACTGTAATTTAATGGTAAAGCTTCTGTAGTGTGTGATAGTAATTCTATCACATCTGCTGTATTTATTACATCAACCTACTTTCAGTTTTAATATATTAGTATCAAGTTTTTATTTACAATAGAAAATGTAATTGTCGTTGTCTAATGAAAATAATATATTATGTATATGAGAAAAACTATTGTTGCGTGGCTTTATTAATGAAATTTAAAACCAAACAAAATTGTTTAGATTTTTTCGTGCCTTATTAGATAAATATTCATTAAATGGTCTTTGATATAAATTCTCAAAATATGTAAACTACTTAATTATATATGTATGACGGAGGTAGTAAACCTATGATACTGGTTTGATGCGATTATTGCATAGAGATAGGAATATACCTACGATTATTGTGATTAAATCTGTACGCGATGATTAATAGTGAATCTGATAGGTGTCAATAGAATTGGAAAATAATAAAGTAAGGCTAGCGGTGTAATATCTTGTAAAAGCTCCTTCTATGTTGAAATGCCGTGAATATCTAATAGTCGTTGATAAATAACGTGTGAACCGCGTGTGCGAGTGGACGATCGATAACATCAATATCTATCGTGAAGTAAATCAAAGATGTCAAAATACCAAACCAAATCTAAATGATCTAATAACGTATTTACTGAGCCAAACTGTTTGATTCAAATAACGGTGTGTTTGGCTTAGAACTAACCCTGTGTTTCATTTGATATCCTGAGCTCACATCCTGACGTATGAAAGAAGCCCACATTGCATAGTTAGTCAAGAATACCTATCTGGAATGTAAATCGTACGAATGACTGCCCACTCTACTACTGGACCCGATTTGTATATACAATATTATATTGTGTAACAATTTTCGAGTGACGTTATGAAAGGACAAGTTTCCCTAAGCGAAGCGAGGGCGGGTTGACTAGTCTATTTATTACTAGTTCAAATAAAGCCAAGCTAAATGTGTAACAATCTTATTCCAACCGAACTGAAAGTGTACCGTATAATGATTGCTTTGCTGTCGATACTGCGCCACGGTGACTTTACGTGCTTTCAAGATTAGGAGAGCGCTCTTAAAATTTACCTAACCAATACCACCAATACCAATCCCGATAGAATAATCTCATTGGCGATAAGACATCTTGGTTAAAATAGTTAAATAACTACGACTATGATTGAGGTAACAAAACTTTTATAATTTGCAGATTTTTCCACTACAACCAATTTAAATCATAGAGTGCTTATTTTGCTGAATTTGTGCAATTAGGCCACTAAACTTTGTTGGTCTAAATTCCGGTGTTTTAGAATGAGATTCGAATAAAATAGGGAACCTAATAGTTGAGTCGCCGAACATATGGAATTGCCATTCGCCGCCAAACACAAACTTATTACCTGTGCTCATAGTTCAGTTTAGCTTGTCAGAAAAATTTACTGAGGTCATTTTTAGATAACGCCGTCAATCTTAAATGTACCTTAATCACATTATCGGAACGCTGGCATTGTGTGCCATGCAATAATAACGAATTCAAGATCAAATTCAAACGGAGTGTAAGTGACACGGGTTCCATACGCCACATCGAATTACCCTACACACAGACCGATGAGACATGCAAGCCTACTTGGTTTCGTAACTACAAAAATCTAATATCATCACGCGTTTCGGTTCCGCCGTACTTCAGTACATCAAGGCCAATTTATTATGAAAGTGATATATCACACTCCCGTCACTCTGCTGAAATAATCGATATTAGATTAATATTCAACTCCTTGCGATCGCGAGTCATTGCGTGCTATCCTCTTCGCTGCACATTTATTTACATAGACGGGTACATGCATAATGCATACCGTATTTAACGGGTGCCTTATTCAGGAGAGAGTAACAAAGGAGATTATGTACAAATTTGCAGAATCATAACCATCTCTAACCCTATTCAGCTAAAGATTATCTTGCTGTTTTGTACTAGCTGAACCGGCAAACGTCGTCCTGCAACATATAGGATTTTTAAGTAGACGCCCTCGCATCGCTTCGGGAAACGTGTTGCTCCGCTCCTTTTGGTCGAAGTGTGATTTTATGGACTATTCAACACAAAAAAATCAATTTGAACCAATAGTTCCTGACATAAGTGCGTTCAAACAAACAAACTTCCGCTATATATTATTAGTATAGATTAGATTAGTTTTCCTCCCCCGGCTTAGTCCTTGGGAAATTTTAAGGGAAAGTGGGGTCGTGAGGGATCATTTGCAAAAATCTTTTCTTTTTTTCTCGCGTCACTTGAAGAACCTACGTATCCACAAAGTTTCAAGTGAATTTATTGCAAAAATAAAATGTTTTAGTTTAAGCTCTTTTTATCCCTTTAGGGGGAATTTACAAAAATCCTTTCTTATGCTCCCTTAAATTCTCTAAGGATTATTTCATGTTCAAAGCCGGAACATGACTAACCTAGTTAATTTTAAGCACCTACATACCTATTGATTATATATTTTTGTATATCCCAGCTTTATTTTACGTGTAACCTTTGTAGAAACAAGGGGGGTAATATGCTGAAATATGTATACCCTTTCTTACCTTTCACTTAGATAAAAATATCAATTTTCATATTCCGAAAGTTCCAGAAATATTACAGAGGAAGCTCATAGAATTTACATGTGAGGAAAAATAGATCGTGTGAACTGAACTGGTGAAAATCATCACGAATTTCATTCCTTAGGGAGCGCTTCGTTGATAGAATAGTGTGGCATACATCAGAAAAAGCATCTTCTATTGAACGTTAGCTTGGCTATTTCAATTTATCTGCTTAAGACTGTGTTCACCGATTTCTGAGTATTACAAAATGTTTTGATGTGAAACATCTATAGGATCACTTGTAAACCGAATTGTTGGCGTGGCGACGCTTCCCGTGGCGACGGGTCGCCACGCTATACTTTGTATGTATGTATGTATATATATATATAAATCGGGTCCAGTAGTAGAGTGGGCGTTCATTCGTACTATTTACATTCCAGATAGGTATTCTTGACTAAATAAGCAATGTGGGCTTCTTTCATATGTCAGGACGTGAGCTCAGGATATCAAATGAAACACAGGGTTAGTTCTAGCCAAACACACCAACAACTCCGTTTATTGAATCAAATAGTTTGGCTCAGTAAATACGTTATTAGATCATTTAGATTTGGTTTGGTATTTTGACATCTTGGATTTACTTCACGATAGATATTGGTGTTATCGATCATCCACTCGCACACGCGGTTCACACGTTATTTACTATTAGATATTCACGGCATTTCAACATAGAAGGAGCTTTTACAAGATATTACACCGCTAGCCATACTTTATTATTTTCCAATTCTATTGACAGCTATCAGATTCCCTATTAATCATCGCGTACAGATTAATCGCATCAAACCAGTATCATAGGTTTACTACCTACCTCCGTCACGGCCATCGCTGACTCATCGCCCGTCCTCGGGTGATACTCCGCCCCGTTAATATTACCATCTCAATTGCTCGACCCGTAATTTTCAATTAGTTCAACCCAAAACAAAACTCAAAATATTTAACATCAAAAATGACTACTGCTGCTACTGCTGCGAGTGGATTTCAAAAACTTTGTGTTGCATTTTTTAACCCTGACTACCGTAAACTACCACTCGCTTCGCTAGTGTCGCTATGGAGAAGAAGCGAGTGAGAAGAAACTCCATAACATAACAACACTTGTTTAGAATAAAATTACCAATTCATTATTTGCGCGATTTGTTTTAACTTTTACTCGGTACGTCGTCACCGTATAACTATAATCGGTACGTCGCGTCACTGCCATAAAACCGTATTCGTTTCCGCATCTTCCCGCGATCCATTCTTAAGCACGCTCTACCAGCGGCAACACGTATGAGGCATTGAAGATTACCTGTAACAACCAAACACATACGCGAGTATCTCTCCAAGCTCGGTCCTTCCTGACCTACTAAATAATAATCAACGTTCACAGTTACGGCTGTCTTACATCCACACACGACCTCGTCAATCAAATCAATCACAAACCTTACTGATCACATAACTTTGAATTACATACGGATAATCTTTTGGACAAATTAACGTGCTCACACAACTTACTATCACAACATGTAAAGTCTGTTAATACTGCCACACAGAAACTTGAAGAAACATACCACGAAGGCCTCTGACTGTATATTATTTGCTGTATAGGTTTGCTACACAAGCGTCTGAATATATTTGCCACCTAGGCTTTACATGACGCAGGCGTTGGTGTTCAGGTATGCCACACAGGCGTCTGAAGAGTTATGCCACACAGGCCTTTCAATGGTCATGCCACAAAGGCCTATCAATAGATTTGGCACACAGGCTAGTCAGTGACACATAGGCTCGTCAGTGAAACACAGGCTTGTGTAGATGGCAGTTGCCAACGGTAAGTCACCAACGCTGTTATCGATACATCCCGACGCGTTAATAGTTGTTGGCGTTAAAGGACAGCACTCAGTTTCAATGGAACATAACAATCAGGCATAGACCATACTTAAAATTGTCGCCCAGGTGTTAAGAAAGCGGTACATTTTATTGACTCAGGTAGTCCACATCAAAATAATTCCATAATATAATCGCCTTTTTTAAAAGATGGAATTCACTCAGAAATTTATTTTGTGATCATCTTTTTACTCGTATATCAAAACCCCATGTGTACCACAGATGAGTGATGTAAAGCTCCTGCTACCCCATGACCACACTGGTATCAAAAAGTTAATAACTTTATCTTTTGTTACATTTACAACTGAATAAGAAACTTCAAAATCTCATTATTGACAATTTAGTTTCTGTCAAAATTCTCCTTTCATTAATTAATTCCATTCTATGTCATATCTACAAACAACTCAAAAACTAACACACAAGACAAGGACAGTCTCACTCAGACCAAGAACGGAAATTCAAATTCATCATCCAAATTGCCGGCTCGCTGGGAATCGAACCCAGGACCTTCATAAAAGTGATCCGGCGTGTTTACCATTGCGCCATCAAATATTGTTTTATGATTCATTAATTGAGCAACGTAATTCAATACTCAAATAACACAGTTACTACTTTATAGATCTGTCATAACTATTTCTGACAAACTTTTAAAACCTTTAATTCAATTAAATTCTTGTCCTAGAGACATTATATTGAGGTATTCTTACTGTTGATTATTGCCTCTTAACCAGACCTCTCGAGTATTCAGATCAATAACCAACCTCAATAAAAGTTCTCAATTAGCCAATGAATAAAACAAAACAGAAATCACCTGATATCCAGAAGCGTAGTGTAACAACACTTAAAGCATTGTAATTCCAAGTACATCTCTCTCTGAATAGATTTGTGTTAAGTATTGTTGCAGATTCCTTTTTCCTTACATAGAATGCTCATAAACAAAAATTATTGTATTCCACAATATTCAAAACTTGCTTTAACCAATTTATCTTAAACTCTCATTCCCTTGGTATATCAAGTTAGCAGAGATCTTCTTTGTGGTACTTATTTTGAACTGTATGACATGTCATGTTTGTGTGACACAGAATTCTTAGGTTGTCATTTCTATTCTCAAAACACACTTTCAAAATTATGGTTTATTACGTGTAATTTCCTCTTTTAAATTTTTATAGCTTTTTATCAAAATATTTCTCATTCAATGTTTCGTAAACATATTGCTGACATGACAGATGGCAATCTTAGCCTTATCCACAAAAAATTTCAGGATTCTTTATCCCACTATCTGAAATCGGGTCCAGTAGTAGAGTGGGCGTTCATTCGTACTATTTACATTCCAGATAGGTATTCTTGACTAAATAAGCAATGTGGGCTTCTTTCATATGTCAGGACGTGAGCTCAGGATATCAAATGAAACACAGGGTTAGTTCTAGCCAAACACACCAACAACTCCGCTTATTGAATCAAATAGTTTGGCTCAGTAAATACGTTATTAGATCATTTAGATTTGGTTTGGTATTTTGACATCTTGGATTTACTTCACGATAGATATTGGTGTTATCGATCATCCACTCGCACACGCGGTTCACACGTTATTTACTATTAGATATTCACGGCATTTCAACATAGAAGGAGCTTTTACAAGATATTACACCGCTAGCCATACTTTATTATTTTCCAATTCTATTGACAGCTATCAGATTCCCTATTAATCATCGCGTACAGATTAATCGCATCAAACCAGTATCATAGGTTTACTACCTACCTCCGTCATAATATATATTATATATGTTTCACATCTGTCAGGCGTCCCATGACGGCTCACATTTTTTTATATATTGATTTTAATATTTTCATTGAATATTAATTTAACTTCAGCGTACAGCTGCCGAATTTAATAACAGTTTGATAAAGACGTGTTTCTGCCGGATCGGATCAATGCGAACCTAATATGGAGCGACCTCGTCGGCTGTCGACCGTTGTCGGTTTTGAATTAGGTTTCACATCAGACTTTCAACCTCTCCAGCATTAGATAGTGTGACGTAGTTTCAATATACCATTGTCTGTTGTAAATAACCTATTGGATTGAAATACTTGATGCCCGGTATAATATTTTATCTTTGCATGTTAATGCCAGCGCTTAGATTAAATTTTATTGACTTGTAACTATCAAATATATTTTATTAAAGTAAATATTATACGTCTTTGTCCAATATAATAATTATATTAAATATTGTGAGTTTATAGACATGAAAACAAGTTCAAATATTTATTTAAGGCGAGAAAACATTAAATTATTAGATTCTGAAGCTTCAAGTAAGCGACCTTTAAGTGACCTGCTATTATTAAATTGGGTTCGTAACAATGTAAAAAAATATACTTTTCATCACACCTATTCGAAAAAGACGACTTGGTTCGGACTTACGGGGTTCCAAAGTTGCTGTTTTCTATTCAGCGGGCGGGAATGAATTTTCATACAACTTTTCCTGCCCGACTAGATCTTTTCCGTCCTATTTTGAATTTAGAACATTTTAGTATTTTGCGCTAAAGAAATCGAACGCAAATATTGTTTGAATAAAGAATGTCTGGTACGACGCGAGGGCCCCGCCAGCTGAATAATAAAAAAAGAAATCAAATTAAGATTTCGTTTTCAAATTAAAATTAAGTTTTCGTGCATTTTTACGTATTATTTTCTATTATTTTCTATTATATAGGTATATATATTATTTTCTCATAGTGGGTGATGAAAAGTAGAGTGTATCACTCGGGTGCAAGTATATTTTTGGCTCGGGCGACGTACTTTGAATCTCTCGCTACGTTCGGGATTCTACTAAAGAATCCCTCACTTCGCTCTGGATTCAAAAAACGTCCTCGCCGAAAAAATATTACTTTGCACCCTTGTCATACAATCTACTATTTTTAACGTTCTCCTTTGAAATAAAATTTATGGAGTCTATCAAGTTACTTCCGCGGATTATATTATGTAAGTTCTCAAGTCAGTCAGCCAGTCATAGAAAATGTATATTCCAACTTTCTAAATTATAAAAAAGTTTGCCGGCAAAACTCACTGACATTGCTAAACCGACTACTATCTTATAATATTTACCTAGACTGCTTTACGTGCCCTCCAGAGGACGGAAGCGATCAAGATATTTTGCCATTCGGAGCCATTTATCGCGCCCGCTGTTGCTTACCTCGGTCGATACATTAGGATTGATGCAAGCCACCATGCTATGAACACTTCAGCTAAATGTATTTTTTATTATTATTATCCCCTTCTTTGACTGACTTCAAAAAGAAGGAGGTTCTCTATAATTATGACTGTATTGTTTTTTGGTATGTAGGTATTTTACCTAGGTAAATTTTTGATATTTTTATATTTTCGAAAGCTGGTACTTGTCGTGTGGTGCTATTTAAATTTGATCGACATCTGACGAGTGTTTGTGAGCTTATCGTATAAATGTGTGATTAATTTACTTAGATTACGTGGATAATATTGTCATTTCATTACCCGTCGATGCCGAGGTCGATATTTGTTTCCAAACATTCTATTTTTTACTGATAACCTTTAATTTACGAGTATAAGCCGCGACATGTTGTGATCATCGCCGCCCATGGAAATTGATCAAAAGTTTTAACGAACGTTGTCGGCCAAAAAGTACGTAGGTATCCGTTTATCAATGCCAGTGTGATTAGTATAGAATCGTTTAGACTAGTTTAGAGTATAAATATCTATCAGCTGCCTTGAACAAAAAGTGGTTACCCCGTAGCACAAGTTGTATTTTTATTACCTTGACCTGTATGTATTAACAGAAACAACAAACAACAAAAACACGTAAACAACAACAAAAAGTACAATTTGTTCTTTCAAGACTCGCTTCTCACCATAGCCATAATCTTCAGCCATAAGGGGCCGACCTGAGAGAGAAAGAGAAAGAGAGAATGAGAGAAATAAAGAAATATAGTAATGATTAATAACAATTTTAACAAAATCATCGAATCCACTTCTACGTAGTTGGGTCTGGAAAATCTCAGTACTAAAGCACTTAACGCGCTCGAAGTGTGACGAATGGCATTGGCGAAAGTGTCGGGCGGCGAACTCTGCTTTTCAGTGCATGATGGATGCTTTATATCCCTTATAATATTATAATCAATAAGTAATCTATCCTTACTTCGCTTCGGGAGTCGTAGTTATTACGTTTATTAACAGTGCTCTCAAGATAACTACTTAGGTAGGTACTTATAGTTACTCGTTTAATAAAGCGTTTCATTAATAATTGCTTTTTACAAAAAAAATAACCGACTTCAATCTTGATAAGTAGAGATAACTCAAAAACTACTCGCCAGATGGCGCTCAATTCAACATATAAGTGTAAAGTTCTCGTCACTACAAATTAATCAAGCCCAAACACTAGATAACTGCAGTAAATCGTTGAGGAGTTCCCTCGACTGTCTTTCGGCTTCATCAGATCGACTCCAGATCTTCATGAAATGGTAGCGCTTTAATGTACTTATGATAACATGAACAAACACACTAGTTGTCCATACAATTTTCGAAAGTTCCCCTCGATTTCTCCGAGATGCCATCATCAGATCCTGGTGTCCTTATCAGGGGACCCCACTGCGCATATCTACTTTACAACAAAAAAAGAATTATCAAAATCGGCCCATAAACGACGGAATAATCGCTGAACGTACATAAAAAAAAAAGCATATATACGGTCGAATTGAGAACCTCCTTCTTTTTTGAAGTCGGTTAAAAACGTGTTTAATTGTGTAATAATTGTTTTAAGAACAATTGTGTTCCGGATAGGAAGGTGTGGAACCAGTTACACTTTTTTAGAGGCGACCATCTCAGTCCTCAGGGGTAGCAACGCGTCTGTGACCGAATTAGAACGAGACTCATACTAACAATAACTAACTGGACTATTACTAACATTAACTAACACGACTTATTATCACTAACAGTACCTGTCCTCACACTTATTAACAAACTAACCAACTAATATTCTAACACCATCTACTAACAGCTGGACTAACCATCCTAGTCCCATAGTTCTAGGTCGGTCACACTTGTTATGGGCGGCAGCGGAAGGGTGGTGCTGCATGCTCGTTTGCTATCTTAATTCCATAAAAAAAGCATTTTTGACCGACCAGAAGAAGAGCCGCTTAATGGTAAGTGATCATCATCATATAGAAATTAGTAACACCATGGGTGACACCGATAAGTTGCCAAGCAAAAAGATGCTAGATCGCTTTGATAGATCCTATAACACTACAACCTATGCATGCTGAACATTTCAAGATTACAACTATTACTATTAGATAGATGAAGAGTCCAAAAGCAACTGAAGAAATTTTTCAGATACAGTTTACAACCAAGTGTGTAAAATACGAGTACCAGGCTAACATGTAAAACGAATTACCTATCAATGACGGGACTGTCGTCAAGTATGAAGGTCTTCATTTAAAAAAATACCGAAAAAGCGAGCACATTTGTGGAGAACATTTAGAAATAGAGCTGTGCTGAATACCTAATAGTTTCAACCTTGTTTATCCTAATTCCAAGGACGTTCAATACGTGATAAACGATGGTGTAGTTAGGAGTAGCGCCAGTGGGGCGGTTAAAGTATTTGCCGATTTTCTTTATAAAGTATTTAGGTGTGTTACGGTTCAGTTACTTTCTGAGAAAGTTCACGATCTTGACTGCTGATATTCTCGTCCTGGGCAAAGTTTCGTATATTATAATATATTCGTATATTAGACATTTTAGAAATATTACCCGCTGCTTTGGGAATCAAGAGTGACCATGAGACGTTTATATTAGAATAGCTCGGTGGAGTCTGTCGGTTCATTTTTGTTTCGGAAAATTTGAAATAATGGCTTGGTTCATGATATATTTTTGTACAGTACATCAAAATTATGAATCATTCAAGTTATACCTGTTTTTTTCTACTTAAAACTAAAGAAAAACCTTACATGTAGTTTATAAGGAATTACATTATATGATAAATATAAAAAATATTAATTAATTTTATGAAAATTTATATTAGCGAACAGTTGATTGTGGTTGCTGGCACGTTGTGCCGATAGGATATGATACACTACGATAAGTACGATATAGGATATTTTTTCTATTATAATTCAACACTGTTTACTATTTATAATTGCATCAGCGTTAAAAAATTGAAGCTCCAAAAAAATAGTGAGCTTAGAAATACAGCGTCGGACACAAAACAGTTTCTTTTCTTTACTTCGCTATTCTGCTTCAACCGATACAGATTTAAGAAATTGCTTGCTGTCCTTGCTTTTATTGTCCTTTGCTAGACAAAATGCATAAAAGCTGATGGTAGCAACGTGGAAGGCTGACACCATTGTCTCGTCGGGCTTAATTTGAACTCGACCCTTTCGTCACATGAAGCGTTGATCAATCTTGTGGACATGCTCTTCATGAATATTTCATATAAGTTGATGTCGTACCCATTGCATCCAATGCATGCGCTGCAAACACGAAGGTAGTCTTTGGTATTACAAGGGGATTTCATTTCATAGACCGATACAATATCGACCATATTGTGTTCGATAGATAAATTATACCTTGTTGTATCATGTGACTAAAAGGAACGTTGCCGTGCTTAGTTTATGTTGGTTGCATGTTTCGTAAAATTATCGGGGCCAAATCGCTATTTCTTAGATTTCATGATTACATCATGTAAAATAACAAACCTCCGGTGCTAAGAAACAGATGATGAATAAGGATTTCATGCAGTTTTTTTTAAGATTACTTCTATATAATTATTCATCTTCATCTACATCATCAACGTAGTGCTTGATGTGCTAAATCAAAGAAAATTGGCGAATACACTGGCTAGATTCTTTAACTTTCTCAATATCTATGCAGAACTAGATTTAAACGAAGTAAAAAATCTGACCTTTTAGAAACTTTCATTTCAATCTACGCAGTTCCTAGCACAAAATCTGACTTTTTAAAAAGTATAGCTAAAAAATGGCCAAACCTATTCAATTTAAATATTTTCTCCGTTAAATGTTAATATTTAACGTATTTAATTAAATATTTTTTTTGTAATTAATTTATAAATCTCACAAACTCTGAATGATTATAATTGATGGCTTTTTGTATATTTAACCATCCGGAACTTAGATGCCTGAGCTCTTCATAATATTTTCAAGAGCGTGTTCTGACATTTTGTATTCTGGCTCCATGGTAAATTGTACTGCATTTTCATCTAAACAAGTTTTAAAAATTCAACGTGTCTTCCATCCTCCATAAGTTTTTCAGCTCGCATTCGATGTTAGTTCATTCATGTAGTTAGTTTTGAAATTGAGAGTGGCATTGAAGTAAAATCCCCTCAAGACTTCCTCATCTGAACCGCTAAATGTTTACCTCCTCGTTTGAGGGTTTGCGTTCCTTTTATCGATTTAACTTTGTTTTGATTGCCGCAATCTGACATTTCCGCGTTACTTGCCTCCTTCAGAAAATAAGACCGAACCCACTTAACTTGTTGAGACAGCACTTACACGTTGCCGTCCATGTTATCTTTTTAAATAACAATACTTTTATATGAGTAACACTAGTTACATTTTTATTATTATTAAACAAGTTAAAGACGAAGAAATCTGTGAGAAATCGAGTTTTATAAATCATTCGCGCATTTATTTCCTTGTATGATTTTGTACATATTCTTGATTAGTCTATATGTCCTAAGAACACATCTTGAAAGGGTTTTGGCCTTTCATGGGTTAACACCTAAATAGATGGCGAGAAATACGGATGGTATCTATCTTAAGTGTTCGCTTCTTTTCTACCACGCTAACAGATCAGGATTCAACGTCTGCTTGAAACCCAAAACCCAAAGCAAATAATGTGCACGACTCACCTTTAGGACTGCTACACGGGCTTCCAGCCTTCAGACCCTCGTTCACGGCACTCACACATTCCCAGCTGGCCAGCTTAACTTTGGGATCACAGAGCGATAGAAAAGTACTAAAATGTCTTCAAAAGGTTGATTATAATATTCACGGATGAACTGAACTTAAATGTTGAACTTAGATCGTGTTGGGACGATAATCGGTTGATTTCAGAATGTAGATTTCGAATTTTCGGTAGAATTACGTAACGGGTCGGTGCGTATGCGATTAGATTCGATTATGAACTGGTCTGTTTTCTATTCCGTATCACGTGAGATCGTGATACGGAATAGAAATTATGGGCATTAATGCTGCGTTGCTATTGGCTAAAAGCGTGGACAATTGAAATCCACCAATCAACGCAGCGAATGGAAGACGAACGATTTGAATTAATGCCATCGAGGAAATAGAAAACAAAGATATGAACGAAACACATCTACTAAGTAGAAAACAAGGTGATGTATGTTTTGTATTCATCCTTCTATCCACGTTAACGGAGATAGGCAAAACATTATCAGGAAGATAATGACAATTCAGAATCACGCCCGTAAGGGGCTGAAATAGGGGAAAGATTTAAGCCTCCCGAAGCGAAGCCCACCAGTGTAAATTTATTTTACAATAGTTCGTTAGTTTGTTACCCAAGTTTATGGCCCCAGCCAATTAATCGGTGTACGATGTTTGTTGTAAACGTGAAACGTGTGATTGAAGAAGCATTCATTTACCATCAAATTCACACATATCCCAATAGTAATATAGATCTTCATTGGTCACCTCAATTTGGAGGACATTCCGGCGTTAACCCCTGGAATGTCGGAATAGTTCCCATTCCCGCCGCTCTTCGACAGAGTTGTCTATATCTGTTTATGTTTAGGGCTCCTCGCTATTTGCGAAATTGCTTTTCACAATGGGATATTAAATGAGATTTTTCGGTTTCTAATAAGAAATGTCGCGTTCGGCTACGATTTGGAAGTGTCATAGCTGCTATTTTGTTGTATGGATCCATAAATATTACGTTTTTGTGTAATGTTTCGCATATTAAATAGAAATAAATCAAAATTAAATATTTCTTGTTTTAATATTGATCCAAACAAAGATAACACAAAATAATACCTATTAGTACCTAACTATGCACACTATCATGCGTGTAACACAACGAAGCAATAATTTTGATTGTACGTTCATACAGTTAATGTGAAACCTTTCATAGAGTAAATGATTCAACTAAAACAATCAAAAGTTCAATATTCCAAGTAGTAAAAGTAGGTACTACATAGCATATCTTATTATATTTTCGCAAGCCCCTCAATATTGTATCATAACAACTTTACTTACAAAGCGTTTATTGCAAGTTACGCACATAAACTGGTTAAGTCAAATTTGGCGAGACAAATTCAGTTAGTAAGTTTTAATTTAATTTTCAAGAATGAGAACACCGGAATAAAGTTATCTATCTTTTATCTATTTTCATATTTTCGGAGCTTTGCCGAGAGAGCTCGTCCGAAAATATGGAGAGCTGGGGTAATACTATTTTTCATTTATACATGCATTTGTCTTCAATTTGGCGCACTACCGCCGCGGCGTATACTGCTGGCGTATACTTTGCAGTATTTTAAAGCATATCATTACCATAATTTATTCCTTTAAGATCCGAACACTTTCCACAAAAAAACCTCGTAGAGCTTACACACGTTTTACGTAATACGGAAAACGTGTGTAAGCTCGTTACCCATAAAAATAAAATTCTGTGACAAAATAATAGATATATTTTCCATAATGTTTTTACTTTACTCGTAATTATTCCAAATTTAATATTATACCAAAAATGTTATTTTTTGTTTTTATAACTCGACTGTGAAATCGAAACGTATTTAAATTTGTAGAATAGATAAGAGCCGGGACAAGGCCAGACAAAGGACCTTCTTGCTTCTAAAGTTAAATAACGCGATTTTACTTCAACCATTCATCCACCACTGTCTATGAACCTTTGTGTATCCACTGCCGGTTATGGACCTATTTGCATCACTTTGACGGGTCTTGAGTATTCTGGATCCTGATGCCCGTTGTCTTCTTCAGGTCGCCAGTTCACCTGGTCGGAGGCGTCCTATGCTCCTTTTTCCGATACGTGGTCTCCACTCGAGGACCATCCTTCCTCATTGACTTATAACTTGGTTGTCGATTAATTTTTACTCTATATGGCATATCAATCACTAATAACTGATAATTTAATCGATCAACGTCATTATTCATAAATAGCTAGCTTTTGCATTTCATTAAGCTCATTTAGGTCCGATTGTGTTGCGTATCTATATAATAATTATTTACTGCTAGTTAAAGCAACGCAAGCCAAGCAAAAGCTAATATACTTTGAGGGCAAATATTTAGCGAAATTGAAAAGTTAAGTGCCTAAAATATTGAATTACTTAAATCTTGCTTTGATGTATACCTAATATTACATATTTTTATAAAATTCGTAGCATAAATTTTAGCTAACGAGAAAATCTATATTAAGTAGTTTGTAAATTTTCACGATTCAGATTTAGTCTTCACTCATTAGTTTGTAACTAGTAACCCGCCCTAACTTCGCTCTCGGAAACCATTTTTTAGTATCCAAAATCGAAAATTGTTAGGCATGATTATTAAAAATGGAACATTTTCTATTTCTGAACTGTTTTAAGAAAATAAATTACTCAAAACTAGATAACAAAATCATCGACTAACACAGCAATAGACAAAATTCTAAAATTAGTTGTTTTATTTTCTGTTGCATTAGGAGGAGCCTAATCCTATGTATTTTCCTCTTAAGTATATATATCTTCTATTTACAGACAGCGATCAGTGACAGATTTATTATATATATAGATTTTAGTACTGAGATATTGACGGCGTAATTTTATGTTAAAAGTATAATCCTACTAATATTATAAATGCGAAAGTTTGTAAGGATGTATGTGAGTGAGTGTGTGTGTGTGTGTTTGTTGCTCTTTCACGCAAAAACTACTGAACGGATTTTCATGAAACTTTGCAGTAATATAGCTTAGACATCGGAATAACATAATTTGTTAAAATTTATAGAGATTTTTGAAGGGACTGGTTTCCCGAAGCGAAGCGAGGGCGGATTTACTAGTATTTACATAACATAGTACAAGTACTTTGAGGTTGTCGAAGTCTTGACTGATGAAAACCTTCGGAGCGGGATTGATCGATTGCTCTTTAAACCGGAAAAGTTACAAAGCACCTATTTGTATGAGGCACTCGAACGTTTCGTTAACGATGTATCGATATCTCAGAGTTTGTTCTCGTGGATTTCTTGTCTCAAACTCTAAAAGTTATATTTACAGATGAACACTAGATTGTGATCGAATTTTCTCATCCAAAGTTAATTCACCACAAACATTTTAGATACTAGGTACATACCTTTTTTTTGTCGAGGGGGAAACCTTCAAAAGGTACCCAGTGCCGTGGGAGCGACACAGGGTTATGTGGGATTTTTACCCACTAAAACCCCCCGGTGGCCTTCCTCGGCGCTTGTTGGAGAACTCCCGGATCTCCAAACGGAACACAACCGGAGCTCTCCAAGCGCGGTGCCCTTGTCTTCGGGCTCTGCCCGCGAGGGACAAGAAGCCCCATCGCTTGCCATCTCCATACGACGGTATGCGGCCACACATACCGTCATCCTTCCCGGGGCTGGTGATGGACGGTTCGAGCTCCCACTCTAGCCGCCCCCAACTCCGAAAACCCCTTTTAGTCGCCTCTTACGACAGGCAGGGGATACCGAAGCTCGTATTCTGGTCCCGAGCCACAGGGACAAGATACCATACCTAATGTAATCCAAAATAATACAATTACTCTTGTTTCTACATTAGAAAATTAAACAACCAAAAATGGTCATATAGAAGGTCTCGTGTAATATCGGAGGTACAAAGCTGAGCTTATAGATGCCGCTCAATTTCCTTTACTTATAAATGGCACGAAGGTGTCACTGCTAAGGCGGCACTACCTGTGTTTTCTCGAAACATTAGGTCGCTTTAAAAATCCTTCATGGTTAAGGCCTGGATAATTCTACTGAATTAAATTTTCTGAATCCGATATAGCTTGCAGACTATTAAAATATACCAAGTTTAAGTCTCTGGCATTTATACTTAAGATTTTATTCATAATTATATAAAATAGGTAGAAATACCAGTATCAAAATCCTTTCCTTCCAATCAAAATCCTTTTATGTTATTGTTATTTAATTGATACACTAAGCTAAGACTTGCATAAGTACAAACAATAGAAAAGTATCTATCAAATCATTAACTTTCAACCTTCGGCTCCCGTAAAATGAGATGTAAGTCTTTAGATTAAACGTTAATAAAAATAACGTTCAGGTTACTTTTGGAATTCCTTGAAAGCTGAAATTCGGTATGCAGGCAAAGATTTGCATACAAAAACAAAGCCATTAAGAAATCTGCAACTTTCACCCTCCAATCCCCGTAAGACGGTAGACAGATCCAAATATTAAGTGAAACCATTACTAGGTCACTTTCCAGTCTTAATGTGGTGAAATTTGTTACATGTATTACACATAATATTTATGTCGTCAAAAATAAATATCTAATATTAAAAAAATAATACTTAAATACCTAATAGTTAAATAATACTTAAATAATAAATTATAATAATAATTAATTATATAATTAAATAATAAATTTTATGCATCCGTAGAATTCATATGGAATTAATTTTCCTTCATTCCTTGAGCAATATTTTAAAACATAAACTTGGGTTTTTCGTAAGTTGGTATATCAACAAATATGGCTGCTCATTAATAAAAAAAAAATACTTTACTGGATTTCATAGTAATTATCACGTTGCAAAGTTCATTGCAATGTATTGCTACCAATTATCAACTTTTATACTAAAATTGTGCTCGCATTCTCTAATAATGACTGGGAATATATTATGTCGACCGCAGAGAACCCGCCGAGCCTCTCTTTTCGGAGTTTAACTAGTGTAATTAGAGAGCCACAAAACTAACAGTCATTACCTGAAACGTAGCCGAAGTTCCTTTATGAATAGAGTACATAGCGGGTCTCGATCGAATTTAGTCTAAACACAAGCAAGTTCTATTGAAACTACTTTCTTGTAGCTGAATGTCAGCCTTACCCATCGCGAGGGTGCTTCAATTAAAACAGTTGAAGTTGTTAAATGTTTGTGGCAGCCATCTTAACTCGAAATGCGGTGCCAACGGAACCTATGTTCAATTTTATTTGGAAGAAAGTATAAAATGGTTTTTACATTTTTTATTCACGCTTCTACTCTAAACATTATCACTTGCATAAGAAAAAGCGAATGTTTCATAGGATCCTGCGTACACGAAAGTTCTGAATAGGTAATTAGTTTAAAATAACGTGAAGTATGTAATTTTGTATTTAGTCAATGTTGATTGCGGCTTTGTTGAGTTAGGTTAGGTTAGACACTAAATACTTTAAGCTTACCACAATATTTTTAAATATCGCATGCACATCCCTTAAGTCGCTTCTTACGAAAATATTCACAGAAAAGTACAAACTGACAAGCAGCGAACAATAACTGACAAGTAGAAAAAAATCTTGAAATCACGAATATCGGTTCTAGTGCGTCAATATCTACTCACATATAAATGTTCTATGTTCGCTGTATAGATCTCAAACAATTAGCTTTATGGGTAAACATAATGTAATTACCAGCGGCATACTCTTAATTACTCGATTTGTGGCTCATCAATCTGGAATCGATTTACACAAATGGACATGATGGTAATATCATTATTAACGATATTATCAAACATAGTTGTTTGAAACAAGCACTGGATTTTTTTTAGATAGGACATAGGACGTATTTAAGTTTAACACGTTCTATATTGTTATGTAAAAGCAGATTATTATATTAGATATATTTCTACGGTTGATTTATTAACGGTCTGCGAAATGATTCATTTAATTCAACTCGTCATGTTTACGATCGTTTCGAACGATGACGAGTCGATTTTAACACTGAAACTGAACCGTTGCAAGAATAAATGTAACTAGAGATCACCTCTTCACTCGAAATTCAACCGTAATTCATTTTTTCAAAGGGTTAGGTCACACTGACGTTATAAATAGGTACTACTACGTATTAAAACGCCAGGACATATCGCTTAGAAGTGTATGTAACTTAGCTATATCAAAGAATTGAA
The DNA here is from genome assembly GCA_905404135.1 of Hesperia comma. NCBI lineage: Eukaryota > Metazoa > Arthropoda > Insecta > Lepidoptera > Hesperiidae > Hesperia > Hesperia comma. Next base: position 12,641,032 of record FR990016.1, read on the forward strand.
GGTATAGTATAGTGTATAGTGCCACCAACTTATCTATTCAGTTAACGGGGTCGCAAGTGCAGCGGTCAATCAATGTTACCATATAATAAAATTTGCCGACTGTAAAACATAAAATTACGACAGACATAACTCCGAAAAGTTAGAGGTGCGTGCCCTAGGATTCGAACACGGACCCTCCAAATAGAAGGCCGAATTTTTAATCAATCCGTTATCACCGCCCTAGCATAGGATATTACTAGAGAACCGCCCGCGCTTCGCTTCGGGACCCGTAGGTAACAGCCACGTAGGTCCCGCTCCCGTAGGAATTTAGGCTAAAAAGTAGCCTACTACTTCACTCTTCACTCCACCCTGTCTGAGGTGTGTGGAGCCCTCGGGACAGTTAGTTCCCCTTTGGGGGTGTCTCTCGCGGCCCGTTAAAACGGGCTGGTTCTTGGGCTGGGCCCTAAGGCCCTTGGTTGTCCATCTGTGGTTAACCAATAGGTCAAGTCCGGTGAGTGGTGGCCTTTTTACAGGCCACAGAGTCTTAAACGGGATGGGGTTCATCTTCGCGCCGCCCAGACGATCGAGGCCCTACCGGGTGAATCCCGCTGGTGGGAAGCCCAGCAGGAGCCGATCAGCGCCGGGCGACGACTTACGAAGCCCCAATATCAGTCAGTGCTAGGCCCGTCCCGCGCAACCAGCAAGTCGCGCGGAAAGGCCCAGCGGTCCGGTGGACGGGCGTGAAGCGGCGCCAGGTCCTACAGATGCGGGATCCGCGACGCGTCGACACGCCCGAACATGTTGCGTGCCAATCTCTCGATGAAGTCGTCCAGGCTCTCGACTCGAAGGTCCCTCTGGTCTGCTGGCACTATCCTGTTGGCTGAGCAACTTGCGGACATCAGTCAACAGGATAGTGCCAGCGGGCGGGCGGTACACTGAATACAGCCGGAGCGGGGAGTTCTCGAGGCAGAGCTAAAGTAGCCTATTACATTTGCCTATGACTTATGTAAATTACATGTAGTATTTGATAGCGTAATTCAGAACTTGCAAATGAATTTTATTACCGCCATCTATTAACAACTCCGAAAATAAATATCTAGCAACTAACAAAACATCGATCTTCCCATGGGAATGGGATGTTTTTCCGCGGAAAAAAGTAGCCTACGTCACTCTCCACCCTCCTAACTATCCCTACACACATAAACCTTACCATATAATAGCTTTGTTGCGACGTGAAAGCGTCACAAACAAACAAACAAACAAACAAACAAACAAACAAACAAACAAACAAACAAACACACTTTCACATTTATAATATTAGTAAGGATAAGGATAATGGCAATGTATAATTATCGAGTGTATTTGTCTATTAAAAAAAATTCGTATACATCCAAAAATAAAAGGATTAAGTAGGCCACCAAAGTCAAATTTTAAATTTTCAGGTAAAAATTAAATTTTTAGGACAGGAGAAATAAAAAATCCATTACTATTAACTATGATAACTAACATTATAGAAATAATATATGATAATATATAAAACCTAAACCTAACCTAACATTATGATTATATATAAAACCTGTGGTGAAACTAACAATATTTGTTTTCTACCTCAAATAACATCTTTCAATACATAATATGAGAATGAGGAAATACTCGACTGTACTCAAATGCCGATACAGAACAAAATGAATCAAATGAGATAGAGAAACAGGAAGTAGGCAGCGCGTGGTACCGTTGGACCAACACTTGGTATCGACTATCGATCATAATGGCGCCATAAAGGGAAGTCAGTAAATTCTGTATCAGCAAATGATAAAATAACATGACAAATGAGGTGTCTTATGCAAGTCATAAATAATAAATAATCTTACATTCTTGTAAGCATAATATCCTATAGTAATATAAGTAAAGATACTTTTAAATAGTTTAAACAATCAGTGATAACTAGCCGCCTTAGTGCTCATCTACAAAAAGGGTATAAGCGACATTACTTTTCTCCATTGATCAATAGGAGTCTGTCTGCTGTATCATAAGACCCGCTCTCGGAACTTGGGTACAGGGGTACACGTAGATTTTGAACCAAGGTCAGCTAACTAGAAATAAATAAAACTAGAAATAAATCCTCTGCTTCTTTGTTCGCTCTCCTACTTGTAGTATGGGCTTAATGGTGGTAGCTAACACGCTCCTTCCAAAGTTAACAGTACCTATCATTACATACTTTACCCCTTGAATTCAGCGAAGTGAACGTACTATGAAATTATGACAGCTTATAATGCCGTCTGAAGCCAATGGATTTAATGCCATTGTGGTCGAGCAAAAGAAAAATGTTTTATGTTTGGCCAGTAATCGTCTATTCCGTTGATGTTACTTATCATAGGTGACTGTGATCTCTTTCCGTGACGTCACTCGAACCACTAGAGAATCGACTGTACTTCAATTTTATCCCGAAATTTTGATTAAATTTCATTTTAGCTTAACATACTTACCTAAATACGCAGCATACCTAAATGTACAGGTGAATTGAGCGTTATCGCTGCTCATGTTTAGGCTTGTTATTATAGTATAAATTTCATATTTGTTTTCATATGAACGAGCCCGACTAGCTATGTCCGCGTATACAATGACTGGAGATAATTTCCGCTTTATAATTAAATTGTTATTATGTTTTAATTTATTTATGGAGTCGGAAGCGGAAACAATAGAACTAATATCTAGAGTGTTATGTTTTGTCTTTGTTCGGTTATGTTAAATTCGGAATTATTGTATTTAGGTAGTATTTGGAACTTTTAATGCATTTAATTGTATTTACAAGTAGACGTCATGTAACAATTAATCCGTGATAAAACAAATAATTATTGTACAGATACAAATACAGTTTAGACCGATTTATTTTGAGGTGGTTCAGAAAATACGATGGGTACGATTACAAGGTTGTATAATTATAGGTATTTGTGATGTGAATTAGATAATTCCCCTAGTACTCGAAATATATGCCCTTATGCTCTGTAGAACCTTAATAATTTGTGCAGTTTATGTGAGGCAAATACTGTAAAAAATAACTAAAGGAGTAGTACTTCCTTTACTATAAAGTTGCAACTTGCAAAGTAAAATAACATTAATTTATATAAATACTACTAAATAAAGTTTATATGTATTTTAGTTGTAAGCTTATTGTTAACTTAACTTCAGAGTAACAGATTAGTATAGATACTTGTATAAAGTCACAATAAAATAATGGACTATTAGGTATCCAAAATAAATCCAATTTTTCTTGAAAGTTTGAATCTTTCAATTTCCTTTCACATTGGAAATAACCGATCAGTATATCCGGTTATTGAAAGCTATTTTCGATACTTTTCCACTAAGGTCAGTTCTGAGTTAGGATAAATTTCAAACGTTACAAGCTACTTTTCAAGCGAGTTAACTTGCTAGTTGAGATAGTTTGAATTCTTTCACGCTACACACGTTTTAAGTTTCACTGAAATTAAACGGGTACGTTATCTTGCTTAAAGTTTGATTTTACGTTCAGAAAGTTGGTTATAATATTAAACGTATCATGTTCCATTAATGTTTTGTGTTTCTGGGATCTAGAAGTTTGTAGAAATTAGTGTTTTGTGTTATTAAAAGTAAACTAATTTCGTTACGTTTGATTTGCTTTAGTTGTAATATTGGGTGAAGGAAAAAATAATATGTATACATAAGCTCGCATCTTATTTACTAATCTTCCCCCACAGCTGCGTCTGCGTAGAATTTTTGTTTCAGTTTATCCCCCTTTTTATTATCTTTTCATTCCCCAAGGAACATGCATGTCGAATTTTAGCTTCATGCGTTCAGTAGTTTCGGCTGTGTGTTGCCTATAAGTCACTCAGTTACGGAAGAGTTTCATATCCAATCCATCGATGATTGATGATTCTAAAAACTAAACACTAGCCGTAATACAATAGGAGAACACTTGCGTAAGCAGTTTAATCGTCAATTAGTAACTTAATGTTCTGGCTTGAAGTGGGGGTTACGGTTCCCTAATTCCAAAGCTGTGTCTCGTACCCAACAAGTCGTGCGAGCCTCGCGCAGGTATTGTCACGGCTCATTAGTTGAGTTTACATTCCGAAAATCACTGTAACATAAACAATGTGTAAGTTCGTACCCTCCTGTGCCTACCACGCCTAGAGAGGAATCACTTGCCGCATGAATGCGCATTCAATTCGAAAGTTTTAATGTGTTGCTTGTATGTTACGTTTAAACGGACACCGAACGTGAGAACAGAAAGGTAGTATAATACCAATAATATAATTACTTATTGAGTTATATTTCTGTGCAGTAGATTGCTAAGTATAAGATATTTTAGCTCAACAACTGGGAGGGTTTTATTAACATGAAAGTTCCCAAAGTAATTATTTTTAAATTTTTTGTCGCTTTGTGCATTTGTTCCCGTTAATTTAATTTTAAAGATGTTTTCGAGTGTGAAAGCATGGGATTAATCATCGCAAACCATAACGGTCTCATTACTGGGCATGGATCTCTTTACAGAATGAAAAGGTTCAGGCAATATACCTCTACGCTAACCGTTTCACACAACTTTGAGTTTCACGAACTCTCCGTCAACCAGGTTTCCTCAAAATATTTTCCTTCACCGTTATAGCGAGTGACATTTAAACGCTTAAAACGAACGTAAATCCGAAAAGTCAGAAGTGCGGGCTCTGGAATTCGAACCCAGATTAGGATTACCAGTTGCTAATACGTACTAAGCCGAACATCCCCTATAATTTTATTGTTATAAATTCGATCTTGTTAAGATCAGAATGTTCGGTAGTTTAGCAGTCACGAAAATCCAACTTTGTATAGTTTTACAATTTTAAAATTCAATTCTTTACAGCGTTTAACTTGGCCGAAACTCAAAATTTTCACGTTACGCTACGTTCATATCTATCCATATTAAATTAATCTTTTTACTGGAACTTCTACGAAACACGTCCTAGTCCCGCTTTCTTTCTTCGTTTCAGTATAATCAAAAGTTCTTCTGAACAGTGAAATTGGATTGAATTCAGATTAGTGAACAAATGTGCAAAGCGTTTGAAAGTTAGCCGCTGAAAATTTAGTTTATTATTTAGATACTAATTCTGTTCAATTAAACGCTGTCGTTAAGTACGGTGAATTTAAATAGCGGCTGTTAATAATGAAAATTGCTTTACTGTACCGTTATTGAATTTGTGTCTGGAAAATGTCAGTTCGTTAATTGAGGCGATGCTATGTCTAAAACAATGTTTAGTAAATTTGGTACAGCGCATTTGACTATAATTATGTAAATAGGTTGTAGTCGCGACGTGAGCTCACGCATGACGCGCGTGGAATACCACCTAGTAATTGCACATTTGCCAAGCGCCCATTTGTTTTATTCCCTGCAACTGTGATGTTACTAGGCTTTGATTTGGGTCCTAGCAGCTTTTCTTTACTCTAGAAGGGCGTATCTAATACTTTCGTACCGCGAGTTCAGAAATCAGTTCCAAGTCGAGATAACTGTTTTAAGGAGATCTGAGATCTCTACAAATTTGTTTCACCAAGCCTTATTAATATTAATTTCGAGTCTTTCTTTGTGGCCAGGTATTAATCTTTGTCTAATGTTCCTGGGCATCATAGCTTTTTCAATTTTCAACTGTTACAGACTTAAAATTTTTGGGGTTTCGCCAAGACTCTTTTGTCCGTCCAACGTCTGTCTTCTTGCGGAGTTACTAAATGCCTTGTAAAGGTCTTGTCTCGTGTTTCAGTTATTATGTGCCAAGAAATAAAACTTTAACAATGGCTTTTCAAACTTCTGGAAACTTGAAAAAGAATTTTTAATATTCTTTTGTTTGTGAATCTTTAGAAGTTATAAATAATCGGAAATCTATTAAATCCAGATGACTACGTAATAGAAAGATATCTTTTTATAGCACAACAATAAGATTTTATAAATGGTTTATGGTCTAAGAGGCAGTTTTTTCATTAATTAGTGAGTGATTACATACTCCGTAAGGGAAATATTATAAATATTGTAAATAGGAGGAAATGAGCGGAGGTTTACGAATCTATCTATCTGTACTTATAATAAAACTGTAACTGATCGTATGTTTGTGCATGCAAATCTCAGAAATGGCAGAACGGATTTTTATGGGATTTTCAATGAAAGATAACGGAGATTGTGGAGCAACATAAATATAGGCTACTTTTATCCCGGAGTCCCGCGGGATCGGAATGCACGCGGGAAAAACTCCTATACAAAAACGAAGTCGCGGGTACTACTAGAGGTAAATTAAAAGAATTTGTTACACAAATTACAGCAGCAATACAAAAATTTAATCAAACAATTTCAAAGTAATAAGTATTTATATTAAGTAAAAGTAGAGTTGAGAATGCCAACTAAAGGATAAACATTGAAATGCAGTCTAGTAAAATAGTTCAGTGAAATTTTAAACAGGAAAGTTAAGAGTGAAGAACCTCGTAAAATAATATTCACGGGCTAGCTACTTGAATAAATATCAAGGGAAAAGCCATTTTTCACCGCACTGGTGATAATAATGACGCTATTTATCACCGACTCCAAAGGGTGGGTAATTATTAACGTTATATTTTCGCGGTTTCGTTTGTTTGCTTATGTTTCATGTGGGATATTTTTACCAGTTAGCGTCGGGACAGCAGGTTATTTCGCTCGGCTCGCGAGGATGGCTCAGAGTGATTTATTGTTACGTTGAATATGCATGTCGAGATGAAAAATGACGACAAACGCGCGAGTGGTTTGTGCGGGGTTGCGCCAGGTCGCAAAGCGCCCGCGTCACCTCGACTCCAACACGTCACGTTGCGGAAGTCATTAAGAGGACAAGTCGTATATCGCACGAGACCAAATACATCCTTTAAAATGTTTAGGATCCATTCTCATTCGTTCCATGCTGCGCTTTCTATGTGCTCATATTGTCAAACGTAATTTTCTTTAACCGATGTCGCGTTTTAGTCGAGCGCCCCAATCCAGGTCTCTACCCAGAAATAAATCAAGTTTAATGCCCACGTCACTTTACCGTAACAAAGATTTGATCTAACTCTATTTCGATTCCAGGCAATGTTGTTATTTCGATCTAGATTCGGTTTCTATGTTTTTGGCCTTATATATTTTGCGTACTATGTGGCACTACGAGCAAAACATAATGTCTTTTTAACCGACTTCAAAAAAGAAGGAGGTTCTCAATTCGACCGTATATATGCTTTTTTTATGTACGTTCAGCGATTATTTCGTCGTTTATGGGCCGATTTTGATAATTCTTTTTTTGTTGTAAAGTAGATATGCGCAGTGGGGTCCCCTGATAAGGAAACCAGGATCTGATTATGACATCTCAGAGAAATCGAGGGGAACTTTCGAAAATTGTATGGACAACTAGTGTGTTTGTTCATGTTATCATAAGTACATTAAAGCGCTACCATTTCATGAAGATCTGGAGTCGATCTGATGAAGCCGAAAGACAGTCGAGGGAACTCCTCAACGATTTACTGCAGTTATCTAGTGTTTGGGCTTGATTAATTTGTAGTGACGAGAACTTTACACTTACATGTTGAATTGAGCGCCATCTGGCGAGTAGTTTTTGAGTTTTCTCTACTTATCAAGATTGTAGTCGGTATTTTTTTTTGTAAAAAGCAATTATTAAATGTGCTATGAACATGGTTATGAAGGTAACCCCCGCAATCCTCGTCATTTTGCTGGCTATGATTTATGTTAAATAAAAATTAACGGAGGAATAAACTTATTACATTCCATTGTAATTCAAAGTTTGGATGTGTATTAATAACCTCATTCAATTTTAAACACTTCTTCAAGATTTTTCTTCATTAAAATTTAATGCGGACTGTCGAATCTGTGGTTTGAAACATTTTAATGTACAACATTGTATATGGTATAGATTTATAGGTTTGGGATATTTTATATCGAGTACGCTCTTTGTTGGTCTCAAAAGAGATATAGATTGTAAAATAAATATCTGGTACGGAAAGCTGCTGTTGGTAGTGGTAGAATTTTGAACCGCAAACAATACTAGTTAAATTTTGTAGAACATGCAAACAATTTCTAGTTAGATATTTGATATTGGGCTATAATTACACATTCATTTAAAGCCACGTTGTAGTTGAATGTATAATCGATATCGTATTTGAATTGTTGAAGTGAGTGCATGTTTAACTCCGAAAATATATGCGAATCCTGTGATTAAATTTGAGCTTCATTTGCTTATAATATAATTTCGCCGTTGTTTAGATAGTAAACGAAGCCGATAACGTGTACAGTTTCTCAAAGAAACTTGCGTAGATTCGCTTACGTAATATCAACAAGTTTCTTTGAACTGCATAGCGCTCAGATTTAAAGTTTCGATATACGCTTTCAGCGACGCAAAATTTATAGTAAGGCGCTTGCAAAGTATACTAGAATGTTCAGAGACTATGCATCTAGTATACTCGTAACTATTGTTCGTTGTTCTTAGGAACAATAGTGCAGGTTTAACTCGGCTATGTTCATCGTGTACCCACTTCATTAGTGGTACCACGAGAACAGTTTAGCATTCATTATGCTAGCTTTTTATTTTCTAACGTTAATTATACACTAAGTAGAACTTTTACCAAACAATTAATATTAAATGGTTAGGTATGTAAATGTTTATTAATCTAATAGCAGTAACCTCGCCTTCGTTTGCGTGGTTGACGGATAATATTATTTTCAACACACTTGCTCATAAAGTTGCTATTTTTTCTTTAGTCTTACGCCCGGAATGCGGTTTATTACACACTAGTGCGTTTTACTTTTCATTGCCGCACTAGTGTTTTTTTTTTTTTAATATCCGTAAAGAGGTTGTTACCAAAACATTTATTATTTTGTAAATAAATAAACTTGTTGTAGTCAAAATCTGATAAGATAAGATTATACTTCATCTAATTATCTATTAAAGCATTTAAAAAATACAATATTTTAAATCATTAATTACCGTAAATTCTTATTAGAAATACATAATTATTTAGTTTAATACATTGTGGCTGAATGGCAGTGTTCGGTGCCTCTGGACTTAACCTGCGCGCGCATAGTTATTCAACCAAAGATACGGCGCGCGAAAAAATAAACCTCCGTGCCATTTTGTGCAAACATTTGTTCGTCTAGAATTTGCTGATTTGTGACTGAAAAATGTCGAGTACAAGTGACGAAGTACAGTTAGATTTGGATACGACGCCACCAGATATTATTGCTTTTTTCCTCGCAAGTGTGTTGAAAAACGTCGTATGATACGCGTGTGCTTTGTTCATTACAGTCGAGGCGGTATTGCACAGCCCGAGCCGCAAGGCGAGGGCTGTAATAGAGCCAAGACCAACTTCGCGCACTTGTATCATAATGTACTATTGGTTTATAATCGACTAGTATCCGCCCTTGCGTCGCTTCGGGAAACTTATTTATTACGTTTACAAATATGAAATTTAAGCTTTAAGTCTGCGATTTCATTTGCTTGAACTGCCCTGAAACTTTGTTATGGAACATTACAACTTGAATGTATATGGCTAGAATCTGATTACAGACTTCTGCTGGACTTTCTCTATGATCCTTTAAAACTTTTTCCTGTAAAACTGTCAATGTTATTTAACCTTAAATCCCTTTTCTCGGCGAATTACGAAAAATCCTTTTATAGTATTCACCATCACTGTAAACGAAAGTATTGTGCGAAATTTCTTGTTTCTTTTGGTTTGTGCGTTGGTGTATTAGTCAGTCACATATTAAGTTAGTTTTCGTTTTATAAATATACCGTATAAAATTTAGTTCAAAAGGATTTTCCTGATGTTGTACTTGACCAGTGGGAATTACCAATAGATTATTATCTATAATTATTAATAGACGGATATAAATATAATAATATTAATTTAACTTTTATCCCTCGTAATGTTTTTATTATTTTTTTACATGTAGGTATATGAAAAAATAGGCGAGAATTTTAGTTAAACTGGCTCAGCCTCAGATTAACTTAAATGAGTATTGACCTAATTAAGGTCAATGCAATCTATACTATCTACCCATCTTTACATACAAATAAAATTTAAGGGTCTTTCTGTGATTTCAAAACAAGTGTTTTTTCCAGTGCATATATAGGCATTTAAGTGATGCTAAAACATAAACAAACGATGTTAAAAATTGTTGTCTGTCTGAATCTCCGTAATGGCTGAACGGACTTTTATGGGAATTATACTGCTAGATAGAGGAGGTTGTGGAACAACATGTACATATATACTTTTATCCCACGCGGTCGGGATTCAAGTGGGAAAAACTATGCGCGAACGAAGTCACAGGCTCAGCTCGTATAAGTATTGCTTAATTTCCGTCTTTTAAAAGGAAATTAAAAGCATTGTCCTCATACAGCTGCACTAAAACCTTTAACTTTATTGTTTGGAATGCGCTACGAACTTCTACGTTATGAACAATAGTCTTAAAGTCGCTTTGTTAAATAATTGCAGTAAGCATTTCTATATCACTTTCAGGTTGTTTTATGTTGGTATGTACCATTGCCAGTTTCGTATGGACGTCTTTTCAATGTCTGGTGTGGTACGGAGCATGATAATTGTACCACTTACTCCTTACTTCCATCCATACCTTCGATTGTTAAAGTGTGTAATAATGCACTTTTTTGTATCCTTATGGGAAAAGTTTTATTTCAAACGGGAAAATAGTTTTTTTTTTAATTAAAAACAAGTACCTAAAATCTCACCCTCACTTCGCTTAGTCCTTAGACTCACTATCAAGAAATGTAGTATTTAGGATATTTAAGTATTTATTAAAACGAATTTTTTCGTGGGAATTTCCTGCGAAGAATTTTCAACCTTTTAATATAGATAATATAGATCAATAATTGCTTTTTACAAAAAAAATAACCGACTTCAATCTTGATAAGTAGAGATAACTCAAAAACTACTCGCCAGATGGCGCTCAATTCAACATATTGTAAGTGTAAAGTTCTCGTCACTACAAATTAATGAAGCCCAAACACTAGATAACTGCAGTAAATCGTTGAGGAGTTCCCTCGAATGTCTTTCGGCTTCATCAGATCGACTCCAGATCTTCATGAAATGGTAGCGCTTTAATGTACTTATGATAACATGAACAAACACACTAGTTGTCCATACAATTTTCGAAAGTTCCCCTCGATTTCTCTGAGATGCCATCATCAGATCCTGGTTTCCTTATCAGGGGACCCCACTGCGCATATCTACTTTACAACAAAAAAAGAATTATCAAAATCGGCCCATAAACGACGAAATAATCGCTGAACGTACATAAAAAAAGGATATATACGGTCGAATTGAGAACCTCCTTTTTTGAAGTCGGTTAAAAATAATATCGATCTGTTGTTCCGTTTTGAGGTGGAAGAAGAATAACTAAACACATACACTTTCGTATTTAAAATATAAGAACTAGTTGCTTTTTAACTTATCTCTTATCCTAGAACCACAACCTATTGAGGTAATCTTAGAATGTAACTTTTAAGGTCTATTTTAGTTCTTATGTTTATTATTTTCTTGTTATCGTTAGTAAATAATAAACAAACTTAGTGAGCCGCGTCGTGTTTCGAACGTTTTTTATTTATTTGTTACAAATTAAGCAGTTAATTCCATTGTTTACTTGCCTAAATATACACATTTATATTTGCACAAGAATATTGACATATAGGAGTTTGTTAGCGAAGCATAATGCCGGCTCCGTACCTCGTAAATATTGTATTCCTAGGGAATGCTTGAACAGTCATAAAAACTTGTTTATCCTTGGCATGTCTCTTGGCTCCTTAAGGTCGATGTGGCGACGCGTAAGAAACAAGATTTGTCACTTTCGTAAATTCAAACATTAGTCGGGATAAGCCTTGATAAGAAAACTTAAAAAAAGACCCTGGGGTTATTATGTACGGACAGATAAAAATACGGAGGTGAGTACCGCTTGCGCTTAGATTGTTAGGTTTTACGATTTTTTATTAAATAACTAGGTAATGTATTTCTCCAAAGTATTTTTGTCTAATTTTATCTTCACATTATTAATAGAAGTTTAATAAGAATTTACGTACGATCGCAAGGTCGCAAAACGATGTAATAACTGACTCCTTTTGAAGAGTTAGTTAATAGTTATTTACCTACCTAATAAGTTTGGTATAAGATTACGTATTGATCGTCCATATCGCAGAAAATTCATCAACATACATTAAAAAACATACACTTAAAGCAAACGGTTTCATTCACTCAGTGATTAAACACGAATAATCTCGTCAGAGGTGTCTTTGGTGTTGCTGTTAATTATAAGCAAGCGGTGACTACTTACAATCTGGTGTTTTGTCAGCAAGTTAGTTACTACGACTATTAATGGATGTGTATTTCACATTGAATTGAAATGTAGGTACTGCAATATGACGTCTGTTAATCCGTCTAGTAGTTTCTAAACTAAAATATAATATCGTGGTACCCTGAACTTTATAATGGCATACTGTGTCAGTGAACAGCTTAATCGAGTACGATTGATGGTTCCATTTCTAAATGAAAAACGATTTTATAAATAGCCAAGGAACAAGTAGACGAGTAGTCTGGTGTGAAGTGGTCATTGTCGTCTGTGGTCATTAGATACACCGAAGGCATGACCGATGTGTTGCCGATCAATAATAGTTTATTACTTTTTACAAAAAGAATAATCGACTTTAAAATTAATAAGTAGAGATTACTCAAAAACTACACTCCAGATGGCGCTCAAATTTATATGGGACCAGAGAAGCTTTTGAGTACAAAAATAATTATTAAAATTGGTCGTTAAGTTATGAGGGAACTTACATAAAAACCCAATCGAATTAAGAAACTTCTCTCTTTTTGAAGTCGGTTGAAATAAAAGACGAGAGAAATAATGCATTGGCGCCGAGACGGAACACGACAAGTCATTATACGACTGTCTCGAGCCAGACTGTGGTACAGGCCAGCTCTTGTCGCCTTTTACGACCTTTGGTCTGCTGGCGTAAAAATTAGGGTCATTCTATTCTATACTGCGTTCGTATTCGATCTGGAATTCGTCATAATTGCATGGCACGCAAATGCCAGCTTTTCACTTATGCGATTAAGGTACACTAAAGATTGCGCTAATGGCCCGGCGGCTTGCGTCGATTCTGAGCGATCGACAAAGCAACAGCGGGCGCGGTCGGTAGTTGGATGGGGTGATCACTAGTGGCAAAAATTTGCTCAGCGCTTCCGTGCTTCAGAGGGCACGTCGGTTCCGGTTGTTATCGATAGATAAGAGTCATTAAGCCATGTCGGAGGCCTTCGGGCGGCCTGAAAACTTCTGACACTGGGTTGGCCACTAACTCCTCCACCAATCCACAGTGGAGCAACGTTCGCTCTAGTATGCTCTAGGCCTCCTCAACAATGAGGAGAGACCCGTGCTCAGTAGTGGGTCATTAATGGGTTGCAGCTAAATATTCACGGCGGTACTTAAAAACGCCCTAAGTAAAATTAAATATTGCTTACAGGCTAAATTAAACTGTGAGCACTTGTACTAAGTTCGGTTTTGGCGGGAAGTGACAGTTCCGTATGCTCGCCAACTCAAGTGTAGGCCACACTAATACGAGAAAGACGCCTGTTGATATTACTAAACATTATGAAGACTTTTACAAGCTGACATTCATATGACGCGTTACGTTCCCCTGATTTTTTGAAAATATCATGGTGTGCCACGTTGGTCGTGTTATAAAAAAATGTGACCTTTTGTCTACGCGGGTTTGTTTCCATAGGACCATTTCCTTTACCAAACAAAGTGACAGTATTTTTCGTAATGGCACTTATTATGGGTTTGTGTCAGAAAAGTAAAACGTTAAACGAATATACTCCGTGTTAGATCACCCACATGTACATGGGGTATTGAAAAGTAAAACAAACTTTACCCGAAATCCAATTTGGTGCACGGGAGTTTTGTAAGTATTTGGTAGATGTGGTCAAACATTCGATAGGAAGTGAATTTACAACCGTTTTAAACTAACCCGACTACACTGTATTCGATTTCTTGTTGATAACTATTTCGTTACTTCGATAACATTGATAGAAATTGCTAAATATACTTTGTTTTGTATTTCCTCTTCCAAATATTATGTTTAATACAGCATTTGGAATACTTATAAACTTACTGTAGGTACCAAGTTTGACTTGCAAAATATTTTTTCAACACACTTGCTCGTAAAGTTGCTATTTTTTCTTTATTCTTACGTCCGGAATGCGGTTTATTACACAGTAGTGCGTTTTACTTTTCATTGCCGCACTAGTGTTTTTCTTATTCCACTTTTTTTTTAATATCCGTAAAGAGGTTGTTACCAAAAGATTTATTATTTTGTAAATAAATAAACTTGTTGTACTTAGTCAAAATCTGATAAGATAAGATTATACTTCATCTAATTATCTATTAAAGCATTTAAAAAATACAATATTTTAAATCATTAATTACCGTAAATTCCTATTAGAAATACATAATTATTTAGTTTAATATATTGTGGCTGAATAGCGGTGCTCTTTGCCTCTGGACTTAACCTGCGCGCCTGCGCGCGCATAGTTATTCAACCAAAGATACGGCGCGCGAAAAAATAAAATAAACCTCGGCGCCATTTTGTGCAAACATTTGTTCGTTTATAATTTGCTGATTTGTGACTGAAAAATGTCGATACCTAATTGTTTTTTTCCTCGCAAGTGTGTTGAAAAACGTCGTATGATACGCGTGCGCTTTGTTCACTACAGTCTTGGCTCTATTACAGCCCTCGCCTAGCGGCTCGGGCTGTGCAATACCGCCTCGACTGTAATGACCAACTTCGCGCACTTATATCATAATGTACTATTCCAGCTTCAATAATTGTATTACACGAAAAACGTCCCTAAATAGCATCTAAACAGCGATACGCATAAGAATGGCTAATAATGTAAGCGCAATCAAACGATCTTTAATAAATGATGGTATTGTTTTGCCAGTTATTGCGATTCCGTTGCCGGGACACGTTCGGAATAAATTAAACTGCAATTTGGGGGTTTAATATGGACTGTTGTTCGGGCTATTGGCCTATCGCAGCGGGTGGTAGCGCGATGATACGAACAGCATTCGAATGAGTACACAAAGGCGGGCAGCCGTGCTTGCCCCATCGGTAATGCAGCCAGGCACATGATTGCTCTCGCAAGGCACCCGGGGGCTTTGTTACAACTGTTCGATGAATTTCAACACGTTGTAGTATTTAAATTTAGAATCAAGCCGCTAATATTTTTTATGAAATGTTGGGGACGCATAGTGCATAGCATAAAATGCGTGAGATTGTTCTATCGCTTTCATGAATTTGTCACAAAAGAGGTAGGGGTACCTGCAAAAATATAAAAGATTTTATATAAACGCGTGCTGTATTAATCATGTTAATATTGAGTAGTTTGTCGATAAATCTACGTATATTTTTGTGGCGTTTCTTCAAACTTGTTACTCTGCCTCTATTGGTCGTAGCGTGATATTATATATATAGCCTATAGCTTTCCTCAATCAATGGACTATCCAAAAAAAATCAATTTCAATCGGTAGTTCCTGTGATTAGTGCGTTCAAACAAACTCTTCTGCTTTATATTTTGAGTAAAGACGTGATCAATAAAATTAAATAATGTTTTGTAAATAACGTAAACGACGATTTATTAACGTATTTTATATAATTAATATCTATTTGCTATAGGTAAGCCGTATTGAATAGTTACATTTTGTCTTCTCGTGATAGGTACATGTTCGTGCATGAATTTGCACATAGATATTGAAGACCCAACTTTGGTTATCCTGGTAAGCTAAATCGTCTTGTAAGCTTACCGTATGCAGATTACGTAGTCAATCAATTACTGCTGTAGTCTGAGGAACTATTGTGTTACCTGCGACTCTAGTCGCTTGCTTTATCCACGCGGCTGGATTTGAATCAAGCTTTGCAATATTGTAATGTACACTACATGTGCCGTCTAAGCAATTTTTAGTGTGATTTGCCGATTAGTGTTCGAGATAATATATATCTAACAATGGGACTGCTACGACGTAAATAGTGTTTTCACTTTATGTTTTTCGCTGCCGAAATCGATTTTTTTGTTAAATAAAAAAAAAAAAAAATTATGTAGTATACTAGAATCCTAAAACTTGTCATCTAGCCAGTTCTTTCCAATTATTATTTGTTCGAGTTGTTTGTTAGTAATGTTTAGTAAGACATGTTTATAATACTATATTTTATCGAATGTATGTTGGGCGTTGGGCATATAATATACATATTATACACACAGAAATGTTACCAAACTGAATCGATAAACATCTTTGATAAACAAAACTATTTATTATAGAGTATACTTGACTGTAAACGAGGCCAAATAGGTATTCGGACGTTTCCACTTCAAAGAAAATTAGATATATTAATATTAGTTTTGTTGAACGAAGGACCGACGTAGTGACGTCGCTCGTAGATCCGAACGTAGCAACCGTAGCAGAGATGCTACGATCGGTCATTTCAAAAGGGGAATATACAGTATGTTCTAGCTTTCTGCCCCACAGCTTCGCTCGCGTCGATTTTTTTTCAATTTCCCCTTTTTAACCCATAGTTGGTAATTCCCGAAAATCCTCTCTTAGGGCTCTCCTATAGGTACTCCCCAAGGAATGTGTATGCTACTTTTCAGCTTCTTGCTTTCACTAATTTCGGTCGTACGTCTGTCAATCATTCAATAAGGGAAGAGTTTTATGTAAACATATTAGGTAATAAACACATAAACGCATAGACCTATTAGTACCTACCTAGTAAAATTTTAGAGTTTCGATTTAACTGGATTTCCATTGTGATCCTGATCTGGTGTCGATGCGATCACCCTAGCGGTTCGGTCTTTAAAAATAATTAAAATCGGTTTACAAATTATGGAAAAAATTGTACAAAATATGGGCGTGGAATATAGAAATTCCTCTTTTTTGATACGGGTTAAAAAGTCAAAGGTACCTTGTAAAATTCAATTAAAAAACTGAAGTATAAAATGGAGGCGTATATGTATAAAACGTTCACAATTAATTGGCGTCATAAATTCTGCTATTTCAACGCGCATGTGACTATTTCGGCGTACTCTACAAAATCAGATTTTTACAACTTTTAACTAAACATATTTTTCGATGTTTTTACTGTTATTGTTTAGCATCATGTTACCATTTCTTGATCCTTTAAAGTATCTTTGTGCAATTACTGTCACAAGCTATTTAATTTCAGCCTTAGGCACTTCTCACATTACGCTATTTATTAGCTACGCGACTGCGACGCAATCCCAAAATTCTATACAAATTTTGGATTGCGTTGCAGTCGCGTAGCTCATAAATAGCGTTGTGTGAGAAGTGCCTTAATGTACCTAAATATTGTAGGAAGCATTTCTGCAATTACCATGAGATGAACGAGAAAATTGTCTTGGTCTAAACGTTATATGGTTGAAATGTAATATCTGCTTAAATATACGATTGGAGGAACTTATGCATGTGGTCTGGGCGCTTCGTCGAATGTAGTTATCAAATCGATGTAACGTTTTAGTACCCTTCGGTGGTAATAAAGCCTGTAGGAGTATTTTGGTATCGAAGATATTTGAGATAGATACGAATTTCAAAGTTATTTAATCGTATCACATGTCCTCCTCTAATGTAATATAAATTATGATGAGTAAGGTAAGTACCACTTGAATCTGTTTCGTGCTTCACGTTATTTTGTACAAATGTAACTTACCTACCTTACTATAATTAAGTCACAGTCCATATGGAATTGCCACTTCCCGCCAAATCCAAACTTAACTGCGCTCACAGTTAAATTTATCTTGTGAGCAAAAGTACTAAGGGCATTTTTAGATCCCACCGTCAATCGTAAATGTACCTTAATCACGTAGGCGGATAGCCGGCATTTGTGCGCCAAGTAATTATAATAAGGAATTACAAATAGAATGCGAACCGAGTATATTTAGACAAGTCAGCTAGACAGTTCGTCAATATTAATAAGTATCACAAGTATTATTAGATTGTGCTTATAGTATAAATTTAATGTGAAAATAACTTTATATGCCTGTCTATCTGTTTGCTTTAAATGTTCAATTTCCCCCTCATAAGAGTTTAAAACCCGAGAAAGAACATAGGCTATTAAGTTAAGAAAAACATACAACGATATAAGAGAGATTAGAGATTTATTAAATGTTTAGATAATTTAATATTAATTTACATAAAACATAAGTAGGTATCGTCGTGGACGCTTTATGCTTCCTCATTAGAGAGGAAAGGCTCGTCCAAAATATTGAGTGTACAGATTCAGCCCCATTATGATCCTAATTAGCGAGTTTATATGCAACATTCTTTACTAGAAAGTTTGAGCGAAACAAAATACTTCAACATTTCAATTTTAATGTTTGAGCACACGAACTTCTGGAACTGTATAAAATGTTTGTAGCTGAAATAATACCGTCGGTTATATTCGTGAGAATTATTTTTATGAAAAGATTTTCTTCATCTTTAGATACGAAATTGTTAAGAATAACTTGAACGGAACAAGCCACGAGAAATATTAAATGTATGTTTCTTGTGACAAAAATTCCATTAAATCTTGCTTATTTAACGTGAGTGGATGGAATTAATTCGCTGTGCCACAGTTTACTGGTTGGAGGCAGTTTAGCTTTAGTTTACTGACTATTGAAACAATTGATCGCTTAGATTACAAGTCGTTGGATGCGTCTATCCGTGTATCCAATGTGGTCAGTTTGATTCATGTGGGCGCAAAGCATGCATTTGAATGCGACATATCATACCTTATTTTTTTAACGATATAACAAAATTTAGTAATACTGTTGTTACGTTAATTTGCTTATTTTTGCTTATTTAATAGAGTCGTTAGGTATATTGTCTGTCTATGATGAAAAAAATCTAATTTCGTTATAAGATGCAAAGGTTCTTTGTATTTTAAGATATAATACACGTATAGTAATGAATACAGAGTAGGTAAGTGTATAAGATATACCAAGTTAATAATATGAGCAGACATTTTACAGCATAAACGTGAAGCCTCGGCATTTGCTTAGAAGTTTCAGAACCATGGAGTCGGTATCAACACGAGAAGCATTTCATTACATTTATAGAGCAACGATGCACCTGAGACTGGTGAGACTAGTGACCCGTTGTTGTGTATATCTCTTATTGTTCTCTTAAATGTGTGTTGTTGATTTTATATCATAGGATTCATATCTGTACTCCGTTCGCGTCCGATATGGTATTCGTTTAAGTGGCACTCGTTGAATTGAACTAAACGTAAATGACAACAAACATATTGAATCAAAGTCAAGCACAATAAACGAGAAAGTCGATTTAACCACTCTGGTTTAGTTAGTTAATAAGTTGTGTCTTTGCACGAAGTCACGGCTCGAACACTCGAACTTAAACGAGAAACAACTTTAGCCAGAAGTCATTACTTATTATGTCATAAAATATATCGCTATAGATAAAAATATTGCTCCCCTGTTATTTCCTTTTGGAAAGTTCTATCTCCTAACGCAAACGATCCGCAATCACTAAAATACTTTCTTCGGTAACAGGAATAAAAGCGAACGTTGACCGAAACATTAACTTAACATCGAACCAAAACGATTTTTTCCGTACAATTTGCGCTACCAAGCTCTTGGTTTTTACGACGCTTGCTCATAATGTGGTCGAGGCATTGAACACTATTTTAACACTCAACTCGTCTAGATTAAGGAAAAAAATAGGAGGATAATATTTCTGTATCGTCTGATGATGAAAACTGACAGTCCAATTTTATATTGACGGGTTGTTTACTGCGTTTGACCGCATGTCAATCTCAAGCATCTCAAGTTAGATTTCCGGATTCGATATTTATGTCAGTTTAAGTTTATTGTTGAGTATTGCCCGGTTTGATAGAAGACTTTACTTGATTGTAGTTAATTTTATTTTTAGTAAATAAACGACACTACTGTATACTGGAAATATTTCTGAATAATAAAATAAGGCATTGGCTTCAACCAATAAAATAAACCGGTTTTACTTTTTTACAACAGATTATATATAATTATATTTAGAAAACGTTGGGCATCCGAGGGTTGTGAGTGTACTCTATTTTTTCAAATTACATATGTGCATCATCGCAACCCATAACATAACTACGAAAAGTCAAATGTGCGTGCCCTGATTCGATCCCGGATACCCAGAGTAGGGAGCCATATTCTCAAGCACTAGGCTTTCACCGCTTGGTTATATGCATATTGCATTATGTTCATATTAGAATTCAATTTTCACTTGGAGATACAAGTTAAGGAAAAGTCGTGAGGAGTCCGATCCCCAGCAGGGGGAGAGTTTCCTATGGGTTGTAATGATGAAGGACGCTTTTGTCTATTGTGAAATACGTGCGTCTATTTCGTCAGTAACCCTAGGCCGTGTATTTTGCTCTACAAAACTACAAAAGCAAAAACATGATGAAAAAGGTACCTTGACTAGAGTTATGAGTAAATTAATGTAAATAAAAGTCAAAGGTATTCAATTCTTATAAATTTCGAATCGTTTATATTTGCTTGAAAAAGATATTTTTTGGTCGTATATTAAATAACATTTATTGTAGATACATAAGTAGGTAGGTACATAAGTATCAGTAAAACTCACAAGACCAGTTGCGGCTTGGGATTTTCGTTAACAATTTTCGTTGCAAAATATAAGTAGACGTAAATTTCTAATCTTGTATAAGTTAAAACTTTGTTTATTCGTAAAGAGTTTGTTCAAAGTTTTCAGCTAATCCCTCTTTCGAGAATTGTCGAATCATTTTGTGGCGGAAATATTCTTCCGAGTTTAAATGATACTTTTTTCTATGTCCAATATTCATTCCGATTTTCGTTGAGCGGACATTAAAATTCATAACCCAGCTATTATACCCGTCAACATCTGACGCTTCCCGGCGGTTATTAACTGGAACTCAGAGAAATGCATTAATTAATCTAAGTGTTAAGCAACCCACTTATAAAATATCTTACTCTATTGCATTTTCGAAATATCTCAGGAATTAATATACCTAAGCCAAAATTCTGTTCTTGTGAGATGCTTTAGAATGTGATTGCAATTTAGACGGGCAGTCGGTCTTGATATACGTAATATATCTATGCTTCTTAGCATGTTGAAGTAAAGTAAATTTCCGCCTTCGCAGAATTTTCAATATTGCTGATTAGTTTCTCTGATTTTAACTGAAACAATTTGGCACACAGTTTTTATTATACATACAAAGATGGGGGGCTCTATTCAAATTAAATTATTCGATTTATTCATAACTTCATTTTATTACCTACTGTATGTCAAAGTATATTTTTCCATAATCATTTATTTAATAATTAGTATTTTTATGCTTAATATCACGTAGTAACTTCTAAAAGTATAACTGCATTCCACATAGCTATAATAATACCTACTTAACTAGTGTTACTACCTGTGATACAGTTCCCTGGGGTAGTTTTAAGGGTATTTTATCGTTTTCCGAAACCCACGTGGGCGTAGCCTCGGGCGATAATTAGTTTGCTTAGTTTTGATCCTTCTCTGACCGAACTGTGTAAGGGTTCGACTATTTAATTATTTACCTGAGTAAAATCTTGATGCAGAATCAGGACTGGTTACTAGCCTTCGAAGGAATCAAATATTGGATTTGGGCGTTACACAGAGTCCCTAAATAGCAGGTTCCCGGCCTTATTTCACAGACGCGAAGTGACGTCTTCCTTTGTGACAGGAAATTTCTTACGTCTACTAAATTCTTAAAACTCTGTACATGAATAATAAGGATAGAAGTTGCTATAAATTATTTTTTTGAATGAAAAATAAACAGACAGCTAATTACTCTGTGTTAAGTGATTGTAATTAACCTCGATATGGTTAATATAATAGAAGAACAAGCTCGCATTCTTAAGTTTTCAGGACACCTTTCTCAGCGGGACAGCAACCCTATCGAACACCTTTTTGATACTGGACAAAGTCGAAGGCTATATAATTATTAAAAGCTCCGTACCACAGTCAATATCAATTATTTGTTTGCATGAATTTTCAATGCATAGGTAAAAATCGTACGACAATTTGTTTTCTATTGTACTTTAATATCGTGTTTTAGATATTGTCTTTTATATTAATCATTTTGATAGACAGCGAGATTTATGTAACTTATACTGTTAAGTGATCACGTCGTCTCACTTCGTTTAGTAAGCAGCGAGAACGAATGGATTAGAAAGTGAATTTTTGTCGATTCTCTTTAAATAGGTTGGAAAGAGATGGGATGTTGTCGGATTTTCTTGAAGGATCCAATCACTTGTTATTTAAAGCTCCGCCTTGTCCATCATTTACGGATATTACTTCCGTTCCATTGAGTCTATTTTGCTCCAAAGTACAATGTGAAGAGTGATGGAAAATGCTTTGAAATCTTAAAAATAAACAAAGAATTGTTTGTGATTTTAAACATTATAATCGCAGATATAATGAAGGCATCGAATTAGGTGCCGGCATCTTTAATATAATGTTCGAATAGTTGTAATCATAACTTGTTAGAGTTCAGTAAAACTATGATCGATTCAGTTTATCGTGTAAGGTTAGGTTAGTTTTTGCTGTTCGTACCTAAAAACATATTCTTCGTACCGTGGCATAATAATTTTCTTGTGTAATAGGTACTTGTCTTATTCGTTAAAGAACCCTCGTCCTAAATTTAAAGTTTCGACGGCTGGCAAGTGATAGAAAAACTGAATAAATTCTCAGACAGGGTTTTTCGAGAAACTTTTGAACGAATGTCGATACTTATCGTCATCTAATACTTTATCGAGTAATTTGTATTACGATTTAAGTCGAAGATGACAGCGTCGAGATTAGTTTACGTAAACTTTGAACCTCCTCAAGAAACATCACTATTGAGCAGTCAAAGTTCAGAAGTTACCACAAATAAAGGGTTTAATGGAATACAGGTACAACTCAAAGACTAGGGTTTTAGGGTTAATAGGGTTAAGTAGGTAATAACTGAATCAATGCCATATTTATGACTAGTAAACCGAAAAAATTAGGGAATAGTTTACAAGATTGGTTTCCAATATCAGTGTGAGAAGCACACCAAGGAATTGCATAGTTATATCGACGAATCCAATCACAATGAAATCCGTTACAACAGATCGGTTACAGCAATAGGATTCCAGGTCTTGAACAGATTTAATTATGTGCCTTAAATCTATTCAAGAGCTGGATTATATGCCACCTGACTGATTCTAACACCAACGTCAATTACTTACCTAAGTGTCTATAGCACAACTTCATATAATCTTGCTTTTTTAGGGTTCCGTACCCAAAGGGTAAAACGGGAACCTATTACTGAGACTTCGCTGTCCGTCCGTCCGTCTGTCCGTCTGTCACCAGGCTGTATTTCATGAACCGTAATAGTTACACAGTTGAAATTTTCACAGATGATGTATTTCGGTTGCCGCTACAACAACAAATACAAAAAAACAATAAAATAAATATTTAAGTGGGCTACCCATACTTTCGATTTCGACGCCTCAGCGATAGTTTAGTTACCTTTCGGTCCAAGAGATGGCAATGTGGCTAATATGTGGCTACAATAAAAGTGGCTACAATAATATGTGGTCACAGTGGTCTTTGGGAAAGCGACCATAGCCCAATTTTTTTATACATAATGGTACGAAACCCTTCGTGCGCGAGTCCGACTCGCACTTGGCCGGTTTTTTATCTATAGGTACATTATATCATTAACCTGTATAATAAGATAATGAAACAAACTAATCGTTTGAAAAACTAAAAGGAATTGGGTTAGAAAAAAATTAGGTTGAAAGTTTTCGTGACATAATTATGTATAACATACATGTGGGGTGAGTTGAAACAGGGTGTTTAGCACATTCTATGTTTTCTTCGGAGTCTTGAATTATAATTATCGAAACGAAAGTTTTCAACTAAATCGATTTAATTTAAGCGTGAAAAGCCAACAGACAGACAGACAGATTTGCTTTCGCATTTATAATAGAGCCAACGACTCGGTTTAAATGTGAATACGACCTCAAAAGGTCAAATTCTTCAGAAGTTATACAACATGAACATTGTTATAAAAACTTGGTTCAAAGACAATACAAGGTCCGCAAAAATATATTTTTTTACAACCATTTTTATACTTTATACTTTATTTTAGTGTAATGTGAGATTTATTCTTAACGTGTTATCTCCATGAACGAGGCGACCATTCCCGATATTTATATTTGCTAGACGCCGAATATCCTACTTCCTTCCTACTTCTTACTATCCTACTTCCTATCCTACTAATATTATAAATGCAAAAGTTTGTAAGGATGTATGTGAGTCAGTGTGTGTGTGGGTTTGTTACTCTTTCACGCAAAAACTACTGAACGGATTTTCATGTAACTTTGCAGTGATATAGCTTAGACATCGGAATAACATAATTTGTTAAAATTTATAGAGATTTTTGAAGGGACTGGTTCCCCGAAGCGAAGCGAGGGCGGATTTACTAGTAATATTATACTAAAGTAAATTATACAAATAAATATAAGCTTCAGTGGACGCTTCTCTTTGATAAATATCGAATCTCACACGTGAAACAATTATTGTTTTTTGTCTGCTACTCTATTGTATCTCTTTTGGGGTTAATCTTTTGTGTTCATTAAAATTTTAATAATTAGAATTAGAATTATGAAAAGCTGTCGAAACATTCATGAGTAAGTACCCTCGATACTACTGAGGCGAAAATATATTTATGTATGTTTTCACAATGCTAGCTCCACCTTTTAACTCACTGCAAGAGATAAATTTCCTGGGATGAAAACTACTTAGTTAAATTTGTTTTCAAGCTTTATTAAGCTATGCATAAGTTTCACACTTATTTGTTTAACTAACCAAGGAACAAACATCCAACTTTCACTTGTCACATTTAATTAGATATGACGAAGTATTTTGATTTTTATGTTAATTGCGATATGACGTCATGTTGCTGACGCGATGATATTTACGTACCTTGTACATACTTAATTATAGATGTATGTAATCCAAGAGCGGTCTACTTTACACTACCAATGTAAAAACACTAGTTTTACGACTCCTGGCACTAAAAACCATCACAAGAACACGTTGTGTGTGATACGGCTAAGAGAATTGTTTTATATTATATTCTAGTGCTATTTTATCACCCAGTGGTCGTCTTCTATCGTCTTCACACCATAAGGTCACTTGCAATAAATTGCAGCTGGTAGTGCCACCCACACTTGTATATATCCGGTTAAAATTATTATTGTGTGTATTAAACATAACTTGTATCGATTTAATTCCATGTAACTTGTATGCTGAAATCATGCATTAATAATTTATTGTTTTCTTGTCAGACAACTAAGAAGTTCTAAAATGTAAAAAAATTTGATAATGTCTAAAACTGGTTAGGCTACAACCCATTAATGGCCCACTACTGAGCACGGGTCTCTCCTCATTGTTGAGGAGGCCTCCTAGAGCATACTCCACCACGTTGCTATCTATCGATAACAACCGGGACCGACGGCTTTACGTGCCCTCCGAAGCACTGAAGTGCTCAAGAAATTTTACCACTAGCGGTCACCCATCCGACTACCGACCGCGCCCGCTGTTGCTTAACTTTGTCGATCACTTGGGATCGACGCAAGCCGTCGAGCTATGAGAGTTTTAATGATCAAAAATTTACCATTAGGTACGTATATTTTTGGCACTCTTGAAATTAATTGATTGTCACAAATTTATTGTAGCTTTTGTAAGCTTGGCAACATTTAGGTAAATATTATAGTAAATAATATGTTCGTAAAAGGGAATGGCTGACGGCCTGTCGTTGTTTCTATTTGTCACAAAGCGCTTACATACAGTTGTAAAAACTGACTGGGTCTCGGCTGTCCAGCAGAGTTTAAAACCATTGTTACCCATCAACTAGAGTGCTATGCCAGGGAGTGTTTTGCACTACGTTTAATGGCATACATATTTATGTCCTTATACAATTAACTAGTCTATCGATTATGTGATACGTTAAACAGGAACAGCCTACTTTATCATAAACTGTTTTAAATATTATTTCAACCCACGCTTTATACGCGGTTCAATAACTGGGTCATACGGTCATTGATAACATAGTAGGTACTCATCATTCAAATTTCTTCATGTTATGTCATCTCGTGTGCTTTTGACTGTTTAATTAAGGACGTTTTTTATGTCAGCGATATTGAAATTTTAAAATAAATACTGTGTAATTGCGGTAGGCAGTTTAATATTAGGTATTCTGTCAGTGATATTTGGACATATTTTCATAAGAAAACACTAGATGGTTAATTTCATATATGACACAATGTCTGATAACTGATTAATCTGAGACATGACTTTTACGTTCCCTTGCAGACTTATGATCTGATATCAAGCTGTAATATTTATATGCAACATCTTGCAAATTGGATTCAGGAAACCCCGGTAGTTTTCGCAACTCGAATCTATGTAGCTATTATTATTGATTGTAGTCTTATTACAAGATATATTTGCTTTGGCAGCTCGGCCAACCACGAGTATCGTCGTAAACTGCCGAGGCGGCTGGCACGGAGCGCCTCGTAAATAAGACGCGGAGCGACGATCGCCATTGCCTCGGGCACGTTAACTAGCCGTATTGTACTATTATTGCACTAACCGATAGTGTTGTATGTTATATATTTAACCTACTATGTCGCTCGCTGAACAGGTGAACGGATCACATGAAAGGAAATAGAAAAAATATTAGAAATCACGGTTATGTGTAAGGTCTGATTAGATTTGAAGGTAAAAAATTGTTAGGTTGATATTGATATTTTGCAAGTCTCACAAAATCGCCTTGTTTAAGATGTATTTAATGTTTCCCAGTGGCTTGGAGTGAATAAACAAAAAATCTGTTAATGAACAGAATAACAGCGAATGTTTAAAGGATTCATGTTTCGGTTCAAAAAACGCGTTATTATATTTGTACAAAACAAAATTAAATTGTGTTAAATGTTGTATCAAGTAAGAACTTACTCGCTTAATGAGCTATATAATAATGTTGGTGTCTTGTAATCTCTTAAAGGTAGTGAATTGATTTGTCTGTTATTTAATCTTAAAATTATCTTTTTAAATGTACATTCTATATGTTTGGCTATTATCTATTCCTTCCAATGGACTCATCAAAAGGACTGTTTTTATTGTTCACTGCACAATATCTAGATGGCACTGAAATGCTAAATGCCTTCCATAATATTTTGGAAAAGAACTGACATTCTTCAAATTGCTGGACCGATTTTCACGTTATAAAATAGACTAAACTCACGTTATCGCGAAGATCAAAGATGAGTTTATAATGAGTCGCATCGCATCGCTATGTGACTCGTCATCGAACATCGACCAAACTCGGCATCGATTATTTTGATATACGTATTAGTGAATCGATCACTTTCTGCTTTTATTCGTACTGACAGATTGCTGTGTAATAATTTTAATGCGATACTATTAAATTATCACTAACAATCAACAATTATGAATGATTCCAGTCACATTATTCGAATTTATAATAATTGAACTCATTTGAATGATCTACGAAACGTACTTATCGATAATTATTCGGTACCAGAAAAGTAGGTAAATATATTCATAATTCATTATGAACAACAACGAACAATTTACTCGAAACGTCATCAGTAATTTCTAATTAGTAGTCGTCATTCGATAATTAATATTAGATAATTGCATGTGAACACATTCGTATTTAATATTAAAATCGTTTTCGTTAATTAGGTGGTAGCTGTAGATTATTTGAATAGTCTGATCTTCTGCAGTTCCGTAAATAAAATTAAAACTGATCTATAATGAGTTTTGTAGATAAGTAGTTTAGATTTAATTAGAGCTATTGTCTCTTCATTTATGCCTCGTGTCGTCATAAATTGTGGTCTCTTTTGGTTACGAAGAAGTGTCCACTGGTGGAGATTTTTGTATTGTTTCAGAAATTCCTACCAGCTGTATAAATGCAGCTTGATGGAGATATCCTTAACATTTATAAATTAAATACTATTAAACTTAGTAATTTAAGCTCGTTTCAAAGAGATTGTGAGTAAGACGTGTACCATTGGAATAGTTTCGCTTCTTCTACACACTGCGGCATTGCCAAAGTGTCGCCATAGCGCCGGTCTCTAATAAATTTCATTTCCTTCAAGAGATCGACCTAACTGCATTCTTTGTCCAATAGCAACTTTATATTCGGTTAACCTACATTTTCGAGTGACAGTTACGCTATTTCTACCAGTATTTTGAATTATCTTTACTGGTAACTGAAAGAGGAAATTTAAATTCATTCGTATATTTAACCAATTACGAGAAGGGGGTTGTCTTTAAGTCAATTAATTTTTGTTATAAAATGTTTTTGGTGTTACTAGAATAAATATTGATCGATAGGTATATTATACTCTTTATTAGCAATGTAAAATAAATAATTACTTTTGGAAGTTAGTAGTCTAGTCAAATCTACGCAGATAAAAGGCGGGCTTGTCTATTTGCTAAATATCTAGTAAATATGTATATGTATTAGTAAGTTATTAGTGTAGTGGTATGGCATAGGTATACCTATAGATGGTATAGATTAAAGTTTGCCCGAGGTAACACCAATAACTTACCCGCCAACAACTTAGCACCATTTCTCCATTTCAGTCCTCATGGGTAGTAACACATGTGTGCCGGAATTAGAACTGGACTCTTCCTAATAATTACTAATTTTATTAACTGACTCAGTTTTCTATCGTCTAATCAGTCTTCATGCTAAGAAACTAACCAAATAATGTTTTAACACCATTTGCTAATCGGTCTAACTATCTTAATCCTGATCTGAGTCTTGTCAGTTACAGTTTTAATGAGTAGCAGTAGTAGAGTATGCTAGTTTATATAGAGCTGCATGCTAGTTTATTTCCATAATTCAATAAAATCATCATAAAAAATCGAGGTAACAGAATATAGTATTCAAGATAAGCCTGCTAACTTCTCTAGTGCAGATTGGTAAAATAGGCAGAAGTACTAACGATTTTTTATCCAGCCGTCAGTGGCTAGACTAACTATACCAAAGTCAGACCACTGCACTGTTACTTGTCAATGACAGTTTTCTAATTATCTGAGCGGAAAGGAGATTAAATTTTAGAAAATATTTTAGACAATACTGAAGTATGATTTACATTAATTGACATGGTATACTCCGTAGCTAACTTAGTGATCCTATTTGCGAAGTGGTTCACGGTTCGATTCCTTTCCAAGGCTGACAAAAATAGCTTTTTTTTTGTTTGCTGCGTGAGGCGATACAATATTGACAGTCTGCCTTTGTCTTTATCTACATGATAAATAATCGCAACGAAGTGACATCTTTCCCCTGGGGTCAAGCAAGCAAGCTCCTGCAGCCTCTGTCTACCCTATGTAATAAATGATGTGACATCTCTCCGCTGGGTTATCACAATCGCATTTTCAACCCCCATACGAATATAGTCACGTTATTTTGTCATCTGTCTGGCCAGAAATAATGTTGCCGGTTTTAATTCGCTACACTAAGTTTCTTTGTTAACAAGAATCTAATTAGTTATCTAATTTGGGCCTGGAGCGAACAGCTTGTTCAATACCCTCAAATAATCTTGCATATTTTAATAAATCCATTTCATATTTAAAAATCTAGTTACATCATATCATTAAAATATTAAACGTCTAAAGTATATACTATGTGTGTATACTAGATATTTCATTATTCCCATCATTTTCCGCAAAAACGGAATAGGTATGCATAATGTGGTAACAATATCATAGATCTAAAAAGCGATGTCTCATGCATGTTTATATTCCAGGCCCAAGGTCCTTAAGAAAATTTCTGGTCTCCTTTTTGGTACTTTATTTTAAGGGTAGCTTGCGATTAGGATAATTAAGAGTAGGTATATCCTATTCGGGACAGTCCGGCTTATAGTTCAATCCACTATGACAATAATGCTATCATGTAGCTTTAAGTTATACCTATGAATTGTGCCGAAACATGTTCGTTGATTGATTGATATTCACACAGTAAAAAGACGTATTAAAAAATCTCGTCTAAAAGTTATTGGAGAAATGTCGTCAAGTTGTTTTGGTTTAAACTTTGGAAAACTACGTCCTGGTTACCGAAGGCAGGTTACTAGTAGCAAATATTTATTGCTTTCAAGTTTCGATGGCGCTCAAACTTTATGAATCACTAAATAGAAACTTGATCAGCGTAAGAAATTCTGTTGAATAATCACGGTTTTGTCAAAATTATAAATTAACCGTAATATAGGTATATATGAGTCTGTAAGCATTTTTTTATTGTTAACTATGACGCTTACAAAACACCAGATCTCAATTGCTTTATTAAAATGTAATTATGTCTTTGAAACCAAACATTAACCTGATATTAAAATCTCTTCGTCAGGCAACAGGCGCATAATTCTGTTAGAGGAACTATAAGAGCTCTCCAATTCCCCTGCAGTGCATATTCCTTTGGATAAAGGATTCAGCACGGCACTTGGTGAACCTAGTGTCTTCCAAAGATTGGAAAGGTAGATAAGCCTAAGCTGCGTCAGTTAAGTCCCCTGCACTGCTCATATGACAAGGCACAATTTCATCTTCAGCGTCGTATATTATCTTAAAGAAAATATTCCTTTCTTGTCGCTATTTTCCTCTTTCATATCTAACGTCAAGCTAAAGAATGCAACATACATAGCTTACAATAACAAATATTTGAAGAGGTTTTATTTCTGTCACATCTAAGTTTACGCAATCCTTTCTTATTTCGTAGATATTTTTATATTGCAAAACAAATATCTAGTTGGAGTGATAACAATACACGCCAACCTTGGCAGATATTGACGGTCCAACCAAATTATATTCACTTTCTTTTGTGGTACAATTGTCGTTTATTTCTGCGCTATCACCATCAAATCAATCTCACTGAGGGGTGACGTTTAGTTTAGCATGCCACACGTCACTGCTAAAACCCTCTCTGACGTATTGTAATTTTGCTTATAACAGATATCGGAACATACTCGATCATTGCTCACGACCCGCTGTTGAATTCGGGAGACCTTTCCAAATGAAAGGGGTAAGCTAGTCTTTGTTTTAATATAAAACTGACATACAACCGTCCGATGGTAAATGGTAACAGGTTGTCGGTCAAGAAGGAAGTGAGAGGTCCGCTTATTACTTTTTTAATTTTTTCTTTGTTACAAAGAACCCGTTTATTACAGACTCTACGGCACTGGAAAACAACAAAGGTGAGCAAAATTTGTTTGGGAATATTTTAAAGCTTTAAAAGCTCTCAGGTGAACAAGTTTACTTGGGATGTTTTGTACCTGTTCACGTATGATATTATATTTATTAAGGCGCGCTAACAAATACTTACGACATGTATGATTGTTCACGCATTATTCCGAAAGAATGTAGTATTTTGTTCGTAGTCGTTCTTTTTAAATGTTAAATTGCATCAACTTAGCAACTTTAGGTACAAGTTTTTATGTAAAGTTTTAAGTGAAGCATCGCGTGGATATCTATTCAATTTATTAATTCTAAATTTTAAATTCTAGTGATTTAATTAATTCAAAATGGCAAAATAACTATTACTTCCAGTCTTTATTTGGAAATCAAATATTAGAAGCATGAACTTGCTTCTTATTCATTTGTTTATAATTAATTAAAAGTCACTGGATTGCTGACAGTATAAATAAATGCCGAGGAAAGCTAACACGAATAAGATTCCATTAAGGTTTTCCTTAAACAAAATGGAGAAAAAATACCAGAGCTTGGAATTTAGATAATCCTTACAGAGCGACATTTTGTAATTGAACACTACTTTGACCGACCAAGAGGAATATTGTTAGAGGCGATGGCAACAATTGAAGCCACAATTGGAAAAAGCAGTGACTATTTGTACCCATAGCGACTCCGTCTACAAGACGTCACAATAATGTCATGTAAGGGCTCCATAAAGTATGACAGATGTACGTTATTAATCGATATAACGTTTCAATGTGATATTTCTATCAGAAATCTCAAAATAACGTCAAGCTAAAGAATGCGGGAAGACGCACAAAGAATGCGGCTTGTATTTTTGCCTGCATGCGGAAACTTTTCATTATGACCTTTCCGTGATACAGACTTAGGGTGTGTACATTGCTTCAAAGCAAAATTAATTATAGTAAAATAAATGGCATTTAAGTAATAGAAGCTAGTGCTTCGTTGTTAATGTTTTCTATACACATACGATTTATTTTTTACGTAAAACACGCTATAGAGACAAGTCCTTTAAAAAAAATTCGTGACGTCAACTCCAGTTGTATTCTGCCCGCCTGTACCAGGCACACGTAGGTATTACCCCGTTGCATACGACTCGAAAAAGAAAAAGTGTTCAACTATTCAAAACAGCTCACTATTTCTCCACGTCTGTCGTGAATAAAACGAAAGCGGTCAGTTTTTGTGGCTTTTGCAATCGAAATGAATATAGACTGGCTCGTTGATTGTTTTGAAATTAGATATACGGTTTTAAAAGAGTTGTGTCAGTGTGCTACAGTACTCTAGAAACTATGTGGACTATTTATTCCTTTTATGAAAAATTATGTGCACTAAAGATCACTGTATTTTTCATTAGTATTTTAGCTATTATGTTTCCTTAAGTGTTGTTTTAATAAACAAGACAAATATAGTAAAGCTAATATAACATGAGAAATATCACTATCACTCATCACTACTTAAATTTGATTGATGATTGAATTTTTACGTTATTCGTACTGTATCGATGCTTAAAGATATTGAAAGGCACGAAATTATTACGTCAAAATTTTGCCATAATATCTTCAATTAATTATGTATTCTCCTTAAGTTTGGGTTTTAAAACGATTATGACGAGTGTGCCTCCATTAGAGCAATATCAATTAGGGCCGCGACGTGCCGGCTATAGACCGCCGGCGCCGCTCCGGTAGCGAACTCAAACTGCAATTTGCAAAATATGAAACGTGCTATTGCCTAAACAGCCACTTTCCTAAACTAAGCTCCCAAACGCTTATTGTTTACTCGATGATTAATTAAGATTTCCTGTGTAAATACGTATCTGATCTAATTTATGAATGGCCATAGATACGAATTACGATTCTATGGTAAGATTTCTCCGTTTAAAGGAGATCCGCCAAATCCCATACAAAAAAAAACCCAGGCCCGGCGCTAACCCAATGTATGTCAGTTTTTAGAGTAAATATAGTAAAAATATTGTATATATTCGGTTTTGCTAAATTCGCATGCTAACATATTTTTTTTGCCCATTGAATTTTCATAGGCGCTCTATGTAATTTTTTTTAAGTGAAACGTCATTATTCATTGTACAATACCATTGTAATACTGTGATTATGGCATTTAAGCATGTATATTATATTGAAATAACTTTTATTTGCAATTTTTCATAGTCCATTATTTTCCACTTTTTCATAGTTTCAAACTTCTAGGTAACTTTTTCATAGTAATTTTTTTTCTAAATCAAAATATAACTGCAAATGAAAAATATGTAAATATAATATAATATATACATGCTTATATGCCATAATCACAGTATTACAATGGTATAGTACAATGAATATAATGACGTTTCTCTTAAAAATGAATTTTTTACATAGAGCGCCTATGAAAATTCAACGGGCAAAAAAATGTGTTAGCATTTGAATTTAGGAAAACCGAATATATACAATATTTTTACTATATTTACTCTAAAAACTGAGATACATTTCTTTGGCGCCGGGCCTGGGTAAATTTTGGCGGATCCCCTTTTCTGTTTTCAAAATCTAATTAGTATCTAGTATTAATCTTTTAAGATAGCAATTCAGCAATATCGCAAATAAATTCATTTGAGACGGCGAAACTTAAGGTGCTTTAAGATCTGCATCGAAGTTGTGACATGTCTCAATAATGTTTAATTTTCACTGGTCTTGCACCGAAAACTTTGATTCATCACAATAAATAATTGATCAGGCTTAAAATACCTGAGTAACCTGAGCTATATTATGCTATATGAGCTATATATGTATGCTGTTATTATTTCAAGATTCCGCAGCTAACAAGGCCGCTTCGCTCAGCTTTATTAACATCTGTAATTGGGTAGTTTGAACCGGAGTCTGCCGAAGTCCGATACCTCTTCTCCCCGAACAGAGTTCCTTTCGCGACCCTTGATTGAGATAAAGATTATGGAACTGTAGTGAAAATTTACTTAATCCGTTTGGATGATTAGGAAATGAAGGCTTCCACGTAAATAGTTTATATCGTGTGTATGTCATTCTTTAACGACCCGGATGGCGCAATGGTTAACACGCCGGATCGCTGTTCCGAGGGTCCTGGGTTCGATTCCCAGCGAGGCGGAAATTTGAATGATGAGTTTGAATTCCCGTTCTCGGTCTGGGTGTGTGTCCTTGTCTGGTGTGTTGTCCATGGCACCCACGACACAGGGAATCCTAGTGTGGGGCTATGAGTGTGAAGCGTTATTTATTATTTAAGTTTATGGGTTAACGATATTCATCAGTGGATTATCATTCCACTCAGTTTTGTATTTCATATTTGGTACGCGAATTCATAAATGAAATTTTATTTAACTGTTAATCGACAATCGTAAATATTCCCAACTTGACTTTTGTTTGGAGATATACGAGTGCGAGTGTCGAAACTTTTGAATCCGTTTCGTAAATTTTTATGAGAAAGCTCAAAAGTTTACCGATGCGCCTTGCAATGTTATTATCGTTGAATAATATTAAATGTCGTGTATACGAGTATTATGAAACGACCTTTCGCTGAAGTGTTTTTTAGAATTAAAAAACTTTATCTTGAGTTTTAAGCACACAATTTCCATTACATGCATATTTAATTTCAGTGGCATATTTCCATAGTGAAAGTTTAATCCCTATGGTTGTCTTTAAATATTTATGAAGGCTTGCTGTCCAGTGCTTTTTAATACTTTAGAAGTTTATCGTAGCTTTAATGCTTTTCTAACAAATGTTTTTCTGCTCTTCAATGAATAGCATCAACGAGAGGGTGAAGATAATATCAGGAGACAAACAGTTCTTTCATAACTTTATAGAAATACTTGAGCTCTTGAGAACTACACAAAGACTGTTGTAGAAAAAGTAGCGTCTTTATGCTTCCATCTTTACAGCGTAGAAGTACTTATATGAAGCGACGTAGTATAAAAATATAGTTAATGGTGTCTGTGTTCTTATGCTCAAGTGCACATATAACAAAATTTTGATCGCTGTCTGTACATGAGAAAATGTTTAGATTCATGAGAATAACTTTGAAAACGCAATAGAAGTCTTGTTATGCCTGTTCGTTTGCGCATCCTAATCTCAAAAAGGGTTTAACTGACTGGTAGTGTTTTTGTTAGTTTCATTTTATCAAAAATAAAAAAGTTATCTCACGATTTTAGAATGTAAGGGATAGGTTTCCCGAAGCGAGCACGGGTTTACATTTATGAGTTCAACGATTGTACTACAATTTAACCACAATCTATTTATAATCTGCAATACCTATTAGATAGTCATCGTGCCAATAAAATCGCATATAATTAAATAATGGCACACCGAAATAACTTTCTAACTACATATTTACATTCTGTTAATGTGGATCACCAAACTGATCTACAATTTGAGCACAAAGAGAATGAAATATGAAGTGGTAATAAAGATTAAATGCGACACGCGGTGAGTAATATATCTACGTTATACGGAATATCAATGAAAGATAAATTCGTTTTAAGCGTGATGATTTATCAGATTCGAGAGCCAAACGGGCTGTGGCATCATTGTCGACGTTCCCCCACTGACATATCTCTATGATAAATTGCAAACAATCTACGAATATATGAAATAATAAAGAGTATTTGAGGAGACAAACATTTTCTCACATTTGTACTTAACCTTTCTTTGCTGAACATTCATGACTGTATTGTATTCTTCATCATCTAGGTTCTATACAATTAATTAACATTTATGCGATTATCAACCTTATTTTCATATAACATACTTTATATACAACTAATTTACAAAGGGTCAAATAGTTGTATCTACACATATTTTTAAATAACAATCATTATAGGCAATATCGCAAATGTGACAACCACGATCAAGCGTGGCTGTTGTCAAGCATTAACTTTATGTTAAAAAAAATCATAATAAGAAAACTGTCTGACGTAACAAGAGAACCGCGTGTTACAAGAAGATAGACTGACCCTCCGTGATTTTATTTTTAGACGAGGTAATTTATAAAAGTTTGACATGACTCAAACTTCTGAAACTTTAAAGATTACATTAAAATGAATTAATTTTAAACATTCAGTAGGGTTGTACCGCGTCTATTACACAGATCTAATCAAAATATTAATATCGCAATCGTAAAATTTGAGATTGAGACGATAATAATTAGCAATTGATCAAAATTGATTTCTGCAACTTGCGATCAAAGTCGTTAAAGGGATAATCACATTAATTATTAATGACGTAACTACTTGTATGAAAATTTAATTAATGCACAAAATCAACAAAATGCAGTCAATGCAACAAAAATATGAAAAATTGATGTCATTTGTGACCTCAAGCTTATTTATTGGTTTGTAAGCAATTATTTATACAAATTAACTAGTTCGGTACTAACTACTAATATCAACTAGTTTCTAGTAACTAAGGCATAGGTTTTGTAAAGCGAAGCGAGGTTGCGTCGGGAAGTTTACTAACAAATTATTACGATAATATTCTGTTTTCTTCAACCCAGTGAGAATTATTTCATGTGTTTAGAATTACCCAAACTGTAACATCATAAAAGTATTTACTTACAATTGCTTCGGTTATTTTTGCATATATTTGGGAATTGCTGATAATATTTATAGTGAGAATGATTTTTATAACTGCGGACAGAAACATGTTACTTGTAAAAAATATTACATTGTTGTCAACTTTGTTTATTGTATCTACTGGGTCCCTTTTATACAATTCCCTTTGTAGAATGGAAAACTTTTTATATTGGATTAAGTATTTTATGCAAAAAAGTGATTATCATTTTAACTTTGATAAATGTATCAAAAGTCCTTTATAAATATTATAATAAGGCAACTTAAAAGCGGAAACATTAATCTTTTTTATTTTCTATTCCATCGAAAATTATAAAAATTCTATTTTGGTACTTTTAACCTGTGGGCGAAATTCTAGGGTTGATGAGCCAGTGAGGACTGTTCTTTTAGAATATTATTATATGTCCGCCGAACTACAAGCGATATAATTAGATATTATAAGTAATAGCAATCATGCGTCAGAGATATGAAGAATGAAATATCGGAGATGGCACGACGATCTTATGGACGATGAATCTGAATTCTCATTGCGACAGCTGCCGATGACGTCCCAAAGCGGCCCATAGCGCCCGCTCATTTTATTTATGATCGAGTTGAGCGGTGCTTATTACGCTGCGGGTGTGGGACATGTTTCATATGCCAGCCTCACTTCTACTTTAGACTCCTTCCTTGATGCTTATTGAGCCGTTCCCTGAGATATGGAGATGCGACCATCTCGCTTAAGCGCCGAAAGGTGCTTACTTTTTATTGCTTTTATTACGCAAATAAAACTCAGGACTGAACCTACTAAGCCTAGGGACTGTTCTTGCTCTGTTTTATTAGTGGTTGGGGAAACTTTTTATAATATAAGTTTCACCTCTTTAAATTACCCCTGTGATATGTAACATAAAAATGTATTCAATGTATGAATCATTTCTAAACTATGTAATTTTGAAAACCATTTGTTATATATTAGCTAAAGGTTGTGTTGTGTGTCGCATAAATCAATTAACTATAACGTCTCGTCTGATAGGCTTGCGAAGTTCAGTAATTTTGTTAGTAGCGGAACAGAGTAATTTCTACTCATGAATTACGGCTCTAGCTGCGATAGCATCCCAGTTGCACAAGTTTATATTGTTATTCACGGCGTATCTTGGAATGTGTAGTGATGTGTGGACTTAGTAAGCCCCGAAGTATATTTTGCCGTTTTTGTCTATCACTTGACAGGAACTTCTCCAATGTTTTCTCATTGGCCCGCAGTGTTCCCGAAACTTTGGTCGTTCCTGTCTCGGTGGGTGCCTCTACGAATTACGAACTTGCTCTTCTATCACCGATGCGTGTAAAATGTCTTCGCGATTGTCTTAAAGTTGCCAACGTGCCTCTCAACTCTAACTAATTCATTTTATGATCGTTTGGAACAATTGTAAACGGTGTACTTTTAATACATAGAATTATGGAAATTTGATTAAATTAAGAATTGAAAATGTGTTTTATTTTGACCTGGAACACTATTATTTCATGTGGCTTAATGTTTAAATACCAGACATTTTCGTCTTTACGAGCAAAGCTTGTTTTAATCTTTTAAAGAGAAATTTCATAATTATTTTATCAATACCTTCACCAAAGTCAATATTTTGGACATAAAGTGGCCCGCGAAATTTAATTAAGATGTACGCATAATTCGGCCCCAATTGAGCAATTACTATACTCCTTCTAGCAATTAATGAATTTTCATGTTTCGTAATTTATACATTTTAATATATAATTTATACATTTTAATATATATTTTATACATTAAATATTCATTATTAAATATATTGGTATATTTATGGATTGTTATTAATTTGGTTAATTATATTTAAGGATTATAGGATTATTTCCTGAATCGCTTAAATTAAATAATTTTGAGTGCAATTTTGGAAGTATTTTATGTTGATATTGTGACACTTGTTTTTTTCTTTTGAGTTCTTTTGTAAGTAGTCGGGTTTTTTGTTTTTATAATAATATTTTTATTAATATAAAATAATACAAACCATTTTAACAATTTAAAGAAAACTGAAATAATTTTCATCGAGTTGTGAGGGCTTAAAACAATGTAATGCTCTTTGAAATAACGTAACAGGTTCAAAGTAAGTAACCGTTTCAAAACTATTATTTACGGTGTAACGGGGATGGTGCAAGCCACGTATCATCAGGTATACGAACTAAGTAATTGTTCAGTAACTTTTATATAAAAAAAACTTGCTATGTCGACTAAAGTTTACAATACATAATAATATAGTATTGGTATGTTGTACATAAATAGATACCCAAGATATTTGATCGTAGTACTCCTAAACGGGTCTCATACGCCACATCGAATGCCACTACATTGAAGTTCATGACATCGAATACGTTACATCGATGGCACATTAGGGGGTACAGCTGGGTTCCTAGTTTCTAACCCGTGCTCGCACTTCTCATTTTCACTAACAATGTTCATCACTTGCTTTGGTACAGGAAAACATCGTGAGGATACGTGCACAGAATGTACAGATAAACATAGAGTTCTCAATTATGTTTTCAAACGTGTATGAATTTCGACAATCTGCACTTAGCGAGCGAGGTTGACTACGGCCTGTAGACCAGACCTCACATTGAGACAGTACACAGCAGTGGTATAGGTATGCGGTCAGATGAAGATGATGATGATGTTGCTGATATAAGTAAAATGATACTTTTTATTGCATTTTCTTTCAACATCGTTTGATATAGATAATTTAGTTTGTTTTTATTTCGTAGTTAAACTTAAGTCTTGTGTTACTGGGGGCTCGGGATAACAGTATTAGGAAGACCGGGATTAGGTTTTCAAATCTTTTTGTGGTTAATTCTCAAAAGAAATCATCTAAGTTCTAGGAATTGGATTAAGTTGATTTGGCTCATCTTAAGGACAGTTTCTTTTAATTTAAAGTAAACTAGCTTTCTCCCCACGGCTTCGCCCGCGTTGAATTCTTTTATATGGCGTCTCTTAAGGATGACGCGAGGGTATATTCAAAAATCATTTTTAGTGGTCACATGAGTCACTTGAAGAACGTATTATAGGTACCTACACAAAGTTTAAAGTGAATTCCTTGAAAAAAATAAATTCAGTTTATCCCCTTAGATGGGGAATTTCCATAAATCCTCAAAATCAAAATCCTAAAATTTCGGTTTTGCGTTGTCTGTATGTCAGTAATTTATGTCATGTCTGAGTCCAGTAAGTAGGGAATAATACCTAATAGTAGGTTAATTCTGAAATGACTGCGATGAAATCTGGTTGTATCGATCTTGTATCTGATGATTGATGACCTATGTACTGACACTCGCACGGGAGCGCGGCGTGAATGACATTATGAATTAATGATTATAATAGGTTTTAACTAGATGATGATGAATTTATACGTTCAATTCATGCAGAAAGTAATATTATAACGCTTCGTTTCGTTCCCTTTCGTGCATTCACTAAAGTATCCTATAGCTAGAAAAATTCATACTTTAATATTATAATTCATAATCCTTCTTCTTACGGTGCCGTCTCCTTATGAAGGTTGGCAATCATCATGGCGATTTGTAACTTGGACACCGCTGCTCTGAATAATCCACGGGTGCTCTTTCCAAACCATTCTCGTACGTTCTTAAGCCTCCTCCTGCCTGCCACCTTACCTTGCATGATTAGTTGAAGGAGCTTCCTCTCTTTTACAGTATTGAGCACTTCTAGACCTTTTCCCATTCTCTGAAGCACGGTGCTGTTCCGAACACAGAAGAGACCTCCTTTATCTCTTCTGTGGTTCCGAAGGCAGTCTGTCCAAGAGACTTTCAGCATACGACGGTACACCCACATCTCGAATGCTTCCAACTTCTTGGACATAGCATCTGTCAGCGTCCATGCTTCCACACCGTAGAGGAGCACCGAGAAAACATAGCACCGTGCTAAGCGGGTTCGAAGGGAAATACTTAATTTTCTGTCACAAAGTACTTTTTTTTATTCATAATCCATATTAATTTAATTATCGTCTCAAGCCGTAATAGTGTTTGCGGACTATATTTTTTATGTTAACAGCCGGCAAACGTAATTAAATAACAATAAAAGTGTACCACGACAACTGCGTATAAATTATTCGTCATTTTATTATTATTCAGAATGCTAATGTTTCTTAAAAGTACATTAAAATTTTGATAACTAATTGACTTGACGTTCCTTGAGAGTATTCGTAGTGGCATTGTGAGCGATTTTTATTGTTTGGTGAAGATTGTCGGGTGTGTGTGCTGTTTTCATTTCTTTCAGAAACATTTCGGTCCTTATAAGATTTTTCTGAGTCACTTAGCCGACCAGGGTTCGTGGTATACTCTACTGACCAGTGCGCGAGAAAATTCCCTGAAGAAATCCTTGGGTCGTGCCAATTATACATGACAGCTTCCGCATCTGGAATAACGGTTCGGTGTATAATAAATAGTGGAATATTTTTAACTAACTAACTTTATCTGAATTGAATAGTGTTCTAGACCTAGGGGTAAAAATGGATTCAAAATTAACATTTTCGGAACATATCGATGCAATAGTAGCGAAAGCATACAAAAATTTAGGTTTTGTTTTACGAGTCAGTAAGCCCTTTTCAGATATTGGATGTTTACGTGCACTATACTTTGCATATGTCAGAAGTATTCTCGAGTATTGTAGTATAATATGGAATCCGCAATATGTGACGTATATTCAAAAGCTAGAGAATACTCAGTTGAAATTTTTAAGGCACCTACTCTTTCGATTTTCCCGCCGCTTTTCAGATGACAGCGAGTCTAGCCTCCATTATAATTGCATGCCTCTTCAAAGTAGACGAACCTTAATGATATGTCCTTTCTACATGGCATATGTAATAACTACATACATAGACTGTTGTGAATTAGCGTTACAAATTTTAAGTTTTAGTGTCCCAAATACACGAACTAGACATACGGCCCTCATTGCAACTGCCCCTAAAAGAACTAATTATGCTCAAAATTCGATTGTCAATAGGCTTCACAGAATCCTATTATTAATATTATAAATGTGAAAGTTTGTGTATTTGTTTGTTTGTTTGTTACTCCTTCACGCAAAAACTACTGAACCGATTTTCATGCAATTTGACACACACATAGAGGGCAACTTAGATTAACATATAGGATATTTTTTATCCCAGAAATCCCGCGGGATCGGAATTTACGCGGGAAAACCTTCTTCACGCAAAAACTACTGAACCGATTTTCATGAAATTTGGCACACACATAGAGGGCAACTTAGATTAACATATAGGATATTTTTTATCCCGAAATCCCGCGGGATCGGAATTTACGCGGGAAAACCTTCTTCACGCAAAAACTACTGAACCGATTTTCATGAAATTTGGCACACACATAGAAGGCAACTTAGATTAACATATAGGATATTTTTTATCTCAGAAATCCCGCGGGATCGGAATTTACGCGGGAAAACCTTCTTCGCGTATGGGGTACTGAACCGATTTTCATGAAATTTGGCACACACATAGAGGGCAACTTAGATTAACATATAGGATATTTTTTATCCCAGAAATCCCGCGGGATCGGAATTTACGCGGGAAAACCTTCTTCGCGTATTGGGTATAAATAGCTTCTAAATATAAAACTAACAAGTCTGTCTTCCCGGAAATCCCGCGGGATCTGGAGTTACGTGGAATAAACTCCTGCGCGTAGTTGCGGGCTTAAATTTTTATGCGACCTTTACTAGGAGATTGAGGAAGTTTTGAAGCAACATATAGGGTACTGTTTATCCCTGAATTCCCGCGGGATTAGGATTCACGCGGTAAAAACTCATACCCGGGAATGAGGTCGTGGGTTCAGATGTTTATGGGACTTTCAGTGGGAGGTAGAGGAGGTTATGGAGCATTATATAAGCTACTTTTTGTTCCGGACTTCCCGCGGGATCGAGATTTACGCGGGATATTACTGCGGGCTCAGACTATATTATTCTCCCACTATGAGTCTCTTCAGCATTATTTTGTATTGTAAATGTTTACTGTTAGCAAAATTTCTCTGTGTATCGCGTCAGCCAAATATTGCATATACATAATAATATTATAGCATACTTATTAAATAACTGTTAATTTGAAATGTTAAAAACGACCCACTAAGAAAATCCTCTTATGAGCTGAAAAACATCAAACGCCCTTACAGATCTTCAAAATATACGAGTATAATAAATTAAATGCTTATAATTCAGTTTTTTGTCGTTATTAATCTGCCAATGAAACAAATGGGCGCTTTATATAGAAATTAAGGAATGAATTAAAAAAGACTGTCGAAAACCAAAGTGGGTACAGTATTGTAAGTCCCTGGACTTGTTTGGATAACGTTAGGGCATTTATTTTATTTGATACGCCTCTCTTTCCAAGTAAATTTACCCTATTAATAGGTACAGCTATTTAGCTTTTAGCTATTTATTCTAGCCGTATTTTCTTTTTTCTATACACGCCCCTATTAACATTTACGTTATATAAAGGTATTATTTTGTGTGTACCTTACTTTTCTAATTGCTTATGCTAGTAGAAAATAAATTCTAAGAGTTATTCCCTGGGTACAGCAGTTATATAATAAGCGTCATGTGCGTAACGACCCACGTTAAATCAAATGTATTTTGTTCTTGTGAAAATTTATAGCTAGTTCTATTTTATTTTTCTGTATAGGCACAGTCGTAAAGCTAAACATGTTCAACCTGAAAACCAGCGTTTTCGTGAGAATTTTTACTACTTATTATTTGTTGACATGTTTACGTTAGGGTTTTTTCGATAACCTGAACGTTCACGACACAAACATTAAAAGTTTTCACTTAAATCATTATATTCATTAGTAAAAGCGACAAAGAGTCAAAATAAGATTTCGTTTCCTATCGTTAATTTAGTGCTACAAATATCACGCGTTGTTACCAATAAATTATAATGTTCAATTATGAGGCGGGTGACTTCAAGTCAACAGTGAATAGGATTCTTCTAACTTAGCAAACTTTAACACCTTATAACCACTTTGCCAATTACCATCCGGTGGGGTCACAGTCAAGAGCTAAGTCATACAAGATAAAATAATAAATGAATTAATTACACTGTATATAATATAAAGAACAGATTAAA
The DNA here is from genome assembly GCA_905404135.1 of Hesperia comma. NCBI lineage: Eukaryota > Metazoa > Arthropoda > Insecta > Lepidoptera > Hesperiidae > Hesperia > Hesperia comma. The sequence continues at coordinate 12,685,118 of FR990016.1, forward strand.
AACCGTATACTTAAGCTTAAATGCAGTTCAACGTGGCTTTGAACTTAAATTTGGGCGCAACCGCGCGCCCACTTTCCTTCCGCGCTCATTAACGAAACAATATAATGATTCGGGTTCTCCGCCTGCGAGCTTTGTTCCCTACGCGTGACGTTCACCGCGAGACGTTTTGAACTCTGATGCGTATTGTCGTTGTTTGAAGTTGAGTTTGGAGTTTGAAGTTCGGTACGACTTGAATTTATACCCGACTGCATCTCTAGCGCGTCTGTTGTCGGTATAAAACAAAGAATATACAGGATAAAATTATGTACCTACATATATTAAAATAATTTAGGTATACCTACTCTGTGTCTTAGGTGTATATCTATCATGAAAATCCACTGTATTTTGGCTATGTACCATATTGAAAATTTCAAATATTTTAGGGATAATACGTATAAATTCGTACTTAATTCAATTTTCGACTTTATAGACCGACTAACTTTCCTCGCAGTGTAACCTACATTCGAAATGTATCTAAAGTTTACTGTATTTATGATCATTGATGACTAGGTAAGTTAGTAAATTATGAGTTAATTAATGTAGGTACATACTTGTAAAAACGTTATTTTTTGTTTCAGGTAAGCACAAATTGAAGATATCGTTTTTTGCATCAAACAAAATACTAATTAGTGATATGGTAAGTGATTTTACTATTTAGGTAATATTACTCTTTCTCTTCTCTTCGATCTTTGAAACGTTTTAATATTTGCGCAAAAATATTCGAAAATAAGACTAAGTACATCTTGAAAAAAAATGTGCTTAAGAACGTAAACCAACTCTCAAAAGATACAGATCCACTTTATTTACATTACGTTGTAGTAAAATATGCAAAATGTTAATTTAGCAAATGAGTGCTCTTAATCTGGGGACCAAATATCCGCTTTTATAAAACTTTTCTTACCACGGCATATTTTTCAGGAACAATTATCTTGATTCTCAGCAAAATTCCCGCCGGACCGTGTGATAAGTTCTGGAAATGTCTACGTTTCATTGGTATTGACAACAGAACACAAATGTTTCTTATTGCCAAACTTCTTGCGATGAAACAAAGAAAATAATTTCATTGTGATATTTATAGATAAAATTTATTTAGTACACAAAAGTACGAAATAAATATATTTAGCAATATAACTAACGCAAGTTAGATAAGTATGTCAAAAGTAACGGATAAATAAATCGACTTAGGATTAAGAACGACGGTAAGACCGAGGTGTTATTAAATTAATTACTTGCCAACTCTGCAGAATCATCTAAAATGTCTGTACGTCCGCTCTAAACTCGAGTCCTGAGGTTGTTGCTATTGATCCCGTTCGCACTAAAAGACTTTATGCTAGACAATACTTTTGTTTTGCGCTGTCGGCGTTATGTTGATTGGACAGGCTATTGTATGAGACGTGCAAAGAGTACATCTAGCAAAGCCCGACCAGGCGTATCGGTACGTATCATTGTACATTTGAAAAGCGTTGCAAGGAATGGTTGGCATCGCAAAAAGTGTAAAGCGTATTGTTTCACGTACCTAAAGGAAACGTCCAGCACTGACAAGCGATGGCTGGGTTTAATGGACCGCTATTTACTCACGGCTAAGCCTTCAGCCAGTAAACAACGCGAGCACCCGAGGAATCTAAATTGTTTTCGGCTATGAAGTCTTTAATATACACGTAATTGACTAATAAAGCAAAGCAGATGAATCACTTAGTTTAATGGAGATAATATTATGTTGGCGGCTGTATACGATGTGTTATCACACGATATTACGTAATTGCTGTAACTCATTCTACGCGTCATTACTACCATTGGTACTATATTTTTTGAAGTACCTACATATTACTTATTACAAGTTAAAAAGTGAAAGTAATATTATACTACCCATAATTGAACAAAATAAGAATTATTAGATTTTTACAAAAAAAACATTCAAGAAAAATATTTTTTTTATTTGAGAAAACTTAGTGCGTATCTACATGATTTCAGTATAACAATATTCAACGAATTATGCTTACTCATATCATCTAGGTACCTATGTACGGCGTACATCCAGAATTAATGCATTTCTAGAAACCGGTTTTGTATGGCAACATTTTATTCTGCAGTCCGTTTTTCACCTTATTCATTTCCTGCTCAATGCTTTTCACTAAAAGGGTAATAATGAAAAATGGTAATCTGCCATTTTTGGTCTCAGTAATTTTAAACATAGGTATCCTTACTGACTATGCCTATGACTGCGTTCGCGTGGATGTCGCGTGTCACAGTAAAAATTGTAAAAATCTTAGAGTTGCTAAGTTTTTATAAAATAAACACACTTTGTGACACCATATCTAGGAACCTATGTACGGCGTACATCCAGAATTAATGCATTTCTAGAAACCGGTTTTGTATGGCAACATTTTATTCTGCAGTCCGTTTTTCACCTTATTCATTTCCTGCTCAATGCTTTTCAGTAAAAGGGTAATAATGAAAAATGGTAATATGCCATTTTTGGTCTTAGTAATTTTAAACATAGGTATCCTCACTGATTATGCCTATGACTGCGTTCGCGTGGATGTCGCGTGTCACTGTAAAAATTGTAAAAATCTTAGAGTTGCTAAGTTTTTATAAAATAAACACACTTTATGACACCTGTTATGAAATATGCAGTCAACGCAGTAGTTTTGGTTTGATGCGATTATAAACACAGACAACCCACGGGAGAAATATACAGAGAAAAAATGTCAGAAATTGCTATTTTTACTAATTTTTTTAATACCCGAAAAACAAATATGCGATGAATAATACTCAAGCGATTTTTTTTGTCAACAATCAATATAGACAATCAATGCTCGTTGAATATACACAATACAATTCATTAAAAATATCTAGTGACGCGTTAACATTATGCTGTTCTAGCATCTGTTACGCAGTTTCAGTAATTGGGTTAATCATGAAGTGAACTGGTTGTGATAATAACTTGATTAATTAGTGTTGTAAGTACTTAATTTGCGACCGAAGTGAGAGACAAAACGTAGCGCATACAGTGCACCTGACGTCCGCCTTAGATGCTAATTTATGGCCAGCTTAAGAGCTTTGGTGGAATTTTACATAATATATGACGTCAGTATTGCTTTTTCATTTCTTTTTATGATTTTTTTATTTATTCTATTCGAGTATATGCTAGACAGCGACTGACGACTATTATTTTTACTCCATGAAGTTACAAACATGGTTTATTCCGGTCTGATCTTCAAGAACTGCTACAGAATAGGATCAGTTATATTTTATACTCTTTATTATTTGCTAATAGGTCAAAATACGCCATTGAAATAATATACTATACAACATAATTATATTGAAAGTATGTATTAAAACCTATATGTTGTGAAAATTTTCCCTGTATTTATGTAAGATCTCTTTCTCGTTGTAGGGGGTAAACTTAAATAATACCAGCTTTCCACCCCTGTGAATAAGGTTCGTTGTAGATTGAAGGCGAGAATATAAAATGCCTTAAGTAAATTTGCTCACAAGCTAAATTGAACTGAGAGCATACGCAATAAATATGTTTTAGCGGTGAGTGGCCATTCAATATTCTAAGCGAATCGAGTATAAATTGTACTTGTATTGAAGAGACGTTCATTATTATAGAAATCTATATGTTGGTTAACATTAAATTTGCATTATTCAAACGACTCTAAGCTTAAAGCTTGGCGGAGATTAATCTCTATACAGTAACTATTACATTCATAATTAAGAGTTCCATTCATAAGTCCGTCGCAGCATATACGCGTAATGAGTGTTGAAAACTTTTATTCATACACTGACACTCATTTATACACAATGAACTGTACATTTCCTAATTAAATACGGGATTCGGAGCACTCTCAGCCTTCAGTCCCTTGCTGACATTTAGAATTAAAACGTTTAAGAATAAATGTTACGTAATAAACATAACAAGGATCCCCCCACAAATGATATTTATTCGGTATGACTAATTAAAATGCGGAACCTCGCATTTTATTTAATAAAGCAGTATAACATACACTTCGATATTACTAACTTCGTATTGCCTTTTCGTTTTAAAACGTTTCGTTTTAAAAGTCGTTTGCCTTTTAAGTTTCTCAGAGCAAAGAAATTCTGACATTAAATCAGCAACCCTTTCGCCTTGAGTAATTACTGACTTCTACAAATATTGTTGGAAATGAGAAAATTTTGACTTTTAGAAAACCGTTTCTAGATTCTACTTCGAGTAGGGACTTACGCATACGAACTCAGTTCAGTATGTAAATAGGTATTTCTGTAGTTCAATGAAAGTTTTCAAGAATTGAGAACTTAGAAACTGCCTTCGCTTTTCTTCGAAAATCTCTGCGTGTGTTGATATATGCCCGAAAAAAACATTAGACGAAATTCCCTGAATTCATATTTCTTTTTTATTTTGGTACAGATTGAAATAAATACTCAATTTTACTTCAAGCTTACTACAAATACATTATTGAAAAGGTTCTAAGAATCAAGCTGGAGCACACTCACAAAAAAAATGTTTTTATGGGATCAATGCATGATTAATTTTGCCCAATATTTTTCTCAGATATCGCAAATGTACAAACATTAAGCAGTTATATTTTAATTTATCTATGATTTAATTGCATATGTTTGGGTCTTTGGTTATTTATTTATATTGTACACAAAAATATTCATGGGAAACAAAATACTTGTTTCTTTTTATATTTCCCCTAATATACATAATTTTGTTCAAAATTCATGAATAGACTCAACCTCACCTTAAAGTAACAAAAGTAATATCGTTAATGTTAACAAATTTTTCTACCTAGTTAAATTTTAGCTCAGGGAAATGAAAACGGACAAAAATGATCCTTTTTATAGAAGATTGACGATCTTGGAGAGAATCCAGGATCTGCCATTGTGCATTTAGATATTAAAGACATTTGTCGGTATGCAGAAGAAAAGTCGTGGAGATAAACTTAACGTATTCATAAAAGGGTAGATCAAGAAATTCGGGCAAAATTGATTTGATATTCCACGGGTCAGCAGTAAGCCGCTTGAATTTAGAGGATTCCGAGTACTTTGTCATTTTTGTGAATTAGGAGTTTGTGTTGGAAATTTATCGATATTTAAATGAAAAATTACAATAACTCTGTACGAAGTATGAGATGACTTCTTTTTAGAATTTATGGTATAACTCATGGCTTTGACTCTTGTAGAAGAGAATTTTGGAAATTGTATACCGCTGACAAATTGTTTACAACTTGTTCAGTATCTGATTTGCCAAGTATGTATTTAATCAAAGTCGCTACACATATTAGGTAGAATGTCACCAAGAAACTATCACAAAGTAATAAAATTCCGAGGCTCTCAAGCGTTGTATAAGGCATAGAATTTGCTCGTCGCGGTAAGCTACATTCCTTGTGATTGAACGAAGTGGTTTCGATATGACAAGGGGATGGTGATGATTAGTCCATGGTGGTAACCAGTGCGTGCTCGCTGCGCGTGAAGGCGGGCGGGTGGGGAGCCAGTGACACGGCGGCCCGCCCCGAGATCACCCGTTCCGTAGCGGGAACTTTGCCGCTCCCGGACTATAGTGCGGTAGCATTCGACGTGTTTTTGTGATATTGTGTCAGTTCAGTGCTGATTAAAAAAAGGCGCGAAGTATGTAGTCGCGGTTTTTTTAAGTTTGGTGTTTTGTATTTATAGTATGACGAAATAACTTGCGGTTTTAATCGTTGTTATTCTTATTGTAGGTTTACGTTAGGTACGATAATTTTTAGGTGGTATAATGATAAAAATCAAAAAATTTAAGGTGCTTTTGAAGCCATAATTTTTTAATTATACTATGTTACCTATTCATTTCTATTTTCATACTAATTCTTTGAAAGTTCCAGCAAATTTTGATATTTTTATTTTCGCGTAATTCACAAAATAACTCCGAAAAAAGTGTCCGTACAGTATTAAATTATATTGTAATTTACATTGTATCAAACAAGGGAAAAGAGAATTTCCATCTCGTTCAGTGAAGCGGGTGCGTTACGACTAGGTTATATTAAATCCTATTCGCGAAATAACCACGATATGACTGGCTTATATCATAGTTAAGTTTTGATGATGAATATTATATGACGTATCTATTATAACAAATCGATATTATCCTATAAACTGTTTTAATTATCACAAACTATAACTTGTATTTACTCATTTAGTTGTTCTTATTCATATAATTTCATGAGTAAACATCTTTTTCATTTTATTATCTATAGCAATAGTATCAATGACATTTTTTAATCCTCCAAATTACCTATCAAAGAATAGGTAGTTCGGAGGATTAAGGATCAGTAATAAAAGTAATACATGAAAACTTTGTCCATGTATTGAATATTGCATCAAAATAACTGAATTGAATTCAAAGCATTGAATACATATTCGTAGGATAAAATAACGTTAAATTAATTAATTAAATAATGATACACATTCACAGAACCACGCCAGGATTTCCTTTGTTTTGCCTGCATGGATAACACACTATATCTAGAACATACACCCATACCAAGAAATTATTTTTAAACTCATCTTTCAAGTGGAATCGAACCCAGGAATAAACGACGTTGGATTTGATACGATACGGATACGGATACGGGTTGGATTTTTGAATATATCATTAAGATTTATTCCTTACCTTCATATTACTTACCTTATAACTTTTTGCTGGGTAAACCAATTTTGATATTTTTTTTCGAAAGGTATGGTAAGGTATAAGTAGCTTGTACTTTAGTTTCATTTAAAGTAGAATAACATCAAACGAATCGTTTTTGAGTTTCCTCTACTTGTCGATATTGAAGTCGGCTGTAAAAAGTTATATCAAGCACTTGAGAGCATACAACAAGTTTACTTTTGAATTGGCATGGAAACGATGTACGAGCAGTTGTATCTATTCAACCGGCAACTCAAATGTGTCCAAACTCGAACTTGCGATCAGACTGATCCTGTTACCTGTTTGTTTAACTAGCCTGAAGTTAGCACATACCTGATACGGCAAATAGACCTGAAGTTAGCAAATACTTCAGAATAAACTATGAATGCTCTGGCAGGAATCTTTCTAATTTAGATAAAATTAAAATGAATTTCCCATACATAGTAAAAGTGTTTTACAATGACTGAATTTTAACACAAACATAATTGTAATCTATTTGATTTCATCGATAAATAATTTTGTTCGTTATGTTAATTATTATTCAATTAAATTCAAATGGATTTTATTCAAATTTCAATTTCAATATACAATGTAGCAATAGTAAAGTATTGTACATTAATATTCGATAATATTATTTCAAATCATTAGTAATATTATTTGAACCAGAACCCCTCTGTAGGATCAAAGCCTCACAATTTAGATACCGGTAAACGTTACCGTTTATACATACATACCTACCGCTACCGTGCAAAGTAATATACAAAGGAAGACCCTAACATCGTTTCCTGGTCGAGTCACGTAATGAAACGTCTTAGAAAGAAATATGAGTCTTGATTAAATAAAAAACTGAATGCTATAACTTATGTTTACGATACATATAATAGTTATAAGTGATTTCTGTCCATTGAAAATATTCGAGGAAAATATTATTGGAGATATTTATTTCCGGAATAGCTTTTATAACTGTTATTTTAATTTTTTTTTCGCTAATTCGGTTAAACCGGTTGGAATAGGTTTTCGCTGATTTTATTTCATCAAAATATTTTAATTTGATGGGCGGTACGATATCTTAGCAATATGGGTATTAAATGAAAGATCGTAAAAAGGCCTTTTCAAAAATATATACATCATATAACGTTTAAGCACACGTTTTAACAGAAATTGTCAAAAACCAGCCCAAAAAGTAGAATTTTTCGGCGAAAACACTAAAAATTCTGAAATAAAAATATTATTATAAAAACAAAAAACCCCACTGCTTACAAAAGAACTCAAAAGAAAAAAACAAGTGTCACAATATCAACATAAAATACTTCATGGTGCTGCAGGTGGTGTCTTTCTATGTAAGTCTTCTTCATCTAAACCACGCAATAGAGTTTGATGCGGTTTTCACCATTAGATAGAGCATTTCTCAAGGAAAGTTTCTATATATAGTTTATGTACATTCTTTTGTAATTTGCTAGCTAACGCTCAGCGAACCGTGGGCGGGTCGCTAGTTACTAATAAAAAGAGTCTTCATAATTTTTCTTTTCAAGAGAAGTTTCTTTGTAACTTATCACCTTCTATTTATTGGTTCCAAAATAATCAAGACTTGAAAGCAAAGTTGGATTTATAACTGACACGTAAATGGTTCTGGCCAAAGTCGAACCCGGATCCTCGTGCTGGCAGCTTACCAACAAATAGTCTACGTGAGCGACTTAGTACATCCGTCGCATGCAGTAGTACTTCCTTGCTCAATTGACCCACGTGAGCTATTTTATACTTTGCACATCACTATCTGCTCTACCTACTATCTATATTTATATCTATCATGGAGATTTACTATGTAAGCTAAGATTTTTTAGGGTCTCATGATGAACCTACGTGAAAAAAGGCACTATTACTTATATAACTACCCACTTGCCAATAATTTAATGATTAATACTTTGGTGTTTGTAGGATTTATTGCAAAAAATATATTAAATATATCCATTGATAGATTCATTGCAAACATTCGTAAACTTCATCTCGTAATATACGAAATTAATGAGTTCGTTGAATAAGGATTATTTTACTGGTTCTGTTAAAATTCATTGACGAAAATTACGCCCTCTCTCTGAGCACTCAAAGAAGTGGAAGATATTCTATGTGGAGCATACCTATATTATGTTTAACGTTAATAGACAGACGAGCTTCCTTGTTAGTGGCTCCCATGGGCATCAGTCATGGGCATACCGTCTTTTGGTATCACCGATGCGATAGCGGCCAAGAATGTACGGAAGAGAATATAAGTTACAAGTATGACTCGTACATGTAGCGTTATCACGATCTGTCGACTATGAATCGTTCAAGGGGTTTTGAATTTGTTTTTAAACGAGACAAAAAAAAATATGAGTTTAAATTTCCGTTCTTGGTCTGGGTGTGTGTCCAAGTTTTTGTGTGTTGTCCGTGACACCCGTGACGCAGGGAACCTTAATGTGGGGCTATGAGTGTGTAGCGTACTGTATAAAAAATATATGAAATTCTATCACGCGCGAATCGGACTCTAACTTAACCAGTTTCTAAACAGTTTAGGTGTGCTGACTGCAATCTATTGCCTTTTGCCAAAAAAAAAAAAATTTGCGGTGATATGTCATTGGGTACATATGTAAGTATACCGTGTAATTCTTAAAGTACCGTCTTCCTTGTAAGTTACTTGACAGAACGCCTTATTTGTAGGCAACGAGAAACCTAAACTTTCAAACAAAAGAAACGGTGTTTCGCAACAACTTTTTCCGAGGCACACAATGTTAGTACTGCATCCTGAATCGTTTATATCTATAATAATATATAATAAAAATCTAAGTGATATCTGTCTGTATATTTTCTAACGTGTAAAATATAACAAATAATATTATTGTGTCTTTTTAGTAACACAGTAGAAAAAAAATATGTTAGTAGGTATGTGCTTGTATTCACTAATTTCAAAACCGGTTATATAAATTGAGGTGCGATAAAAAAAAATACAAGTATTGAAAGAATCACGTGTAACAATTTTGTAATGTTGGTTTGTTTGTATGTAATTGGTTGTAGGTTTTCTGATGTATTATTAAATTAATATTGGTATATCCATTGCTATCTATTGATACCAAAAACCTGAGTTGAACATAGAACACTTTTAAAGATAAAATGCTATCAATGTTAGGTAGGTAGTGTACTAGCCGCTTTGTAATTAAGGCACGGTTATTTTTGTTGCGAATATTTACCCAATAAAGCAATTCTGTTATTATTATGTAGGTACTACCTGCAACCCGATATCCTTGTTTCTAAACTTAGGAATTCTCCGATTCATCTCATAAATAAAGTACTCGTAACTTACAGAAATATTTATTTTACTTAATGTTTTCAATATAGAGTGCAGTTCTTCGTAAACATCCTCTATTAGTTTATCCTCAATGTAAAACTTGCAAAAGGTTTGCAAAATAAAAAGATTTATGTTACCTGCGAAGCGGTAATTCAGCGGGAAGTCCCCTGAACTCCAACCGAAATTCTCGGAACTTCTGCAAATGCTAGTTCACAGTTATTTAAATAAATATGCAAAAATTTCTTATGAAAATTAGTTTAATGAAGATTTGCGGAAAATACGAAATATTTTACTCGAGCTCGAAGAATGAACCTGGGTTAGTTACGGCTTGTTCGAAAGTTGAAGTTAAATTCTTTTCACCCTCTGAAATCTACCGCAGCGTTCAGCTTATTAGCAAGAACATGCTGAAGCGTTCTGCGTAGCTTACACGTTACAAGGGTTTTTCAGTCTAGATAGGTAATGTAAATATATTTACTGTTGGCAAAGATAGGGCATGCGAGCTACGAGAGCGAGGTTACAATGTTCAATATCTGCGTTTGGTACATTACACTCTGTGTCAGATTTTTAAAAAGTTTGTCATTTATTAACTGTAGTGATAGTGACCTATATTAATTTGATCGTGACTCTGCCTGAGAAGTGAGGAATCCCGGGTTTGATTGTGCCAGAGTAGAGATTTATTTGACACAATAATTTTTGTCCCCGGCTTCGCTCGCATGTAAAACTGTAATGACAAAATACCGTTTAAAATATTTATGCCAAGTGAACGTGTTGCCGGGTATAAGGTATACAACATCTGACCTAGTTTATGGTCTACCTATGTGCCAAATTTTATCACAATCTTAAACGTAAAATTATGATAATTTTTTACTTTTCTTTCTTGTTAAATTATAAGATTTCCTATTTACCTGTGTTCGGTTTTCACCCCCTTCAAGGATGATTTCCGGAATAAAAACTTTCCTTTCAATGAGATCAAGCTATCTATCTAAGTTTAGTGGATTACATTCGCTTTTTAAATAATATCAGTACGAATAAATGTTTGTGTTGTTCATGTTCTTCAAGGTATCTTATTTGTGCTGTCCATTCCACGCGCGATAAATGGAATTCTAGTGCGGGACTATTATGTAGGTATGTGTTTTTATTTAATTAAATTTTTCTTTTATAAATACAGTTTAGATTTTACCAACTTTCGTACTTATTAAATAGTATTAGTGAACAGAAGATCCGAAAATCTTTCAGCCTCAATTGCTATTTTGTGCAACAAAAATATTTTGTCTGTTGTTTGTTATATTTTGCTACTGAAAGATTTGTCTGGTGAGTTGGCTTCTTTTGTGTTTAGAACATTTAAGCACGTAACTGTACATGAGAGAATAAACCACAATAAATTTATCTGGCTTTGTATTTTCGTATTTTGGAAATAAAATGAAAATAATGTTGTTCTCCACTGTGAGTTAAATAAATCTCATTTCTTTAAGTAGATGTTTCATATTATGAAATATTGATGTACTGTATGTACGTATAGACGTGAAATGTGAAGTTATTTATTTCACGTACCTCGGAAGAATCGCAAGGGAATGAAAAAGTGCGAAACATTCACTTATACGACGCTACTCTCGCGATAAAAGTAATCAGCTACGGGAAAAATAACATGCTTCATATTATTATCCAGTGAGTTGCTACCGCCTAGTGGTAATAAACACACACTTTCGTTTAGTGGGTTGAATCCTGACATGCAATTTCGTGAGTACGTTTTGAAAATATCCCTTGAAATAAAGAAATGAAGCATCACGATGCTTTGTAACAATGTAATATCGCCGAGTCATCTGATATTTATATTTAAGGTGCGAGGAATCTGTCACCCTACACTTAGTAAGACAACATACCTAATGGCTTTTAACTTACCTTATTTAAGATGACATTTGAATCCACTTTTGGGAGGGTAGCTTCAACCCATTACATCTCCAGTACCGAATCTCTCCTCGTAATTTTAGTAAGTATAGAGGATACCTACTCAAGCCAAGACCAAAACACGCATGTGTGGATTGATGAAGAGTTTAGTGGCTATCCCAAGAGTCAGAAGAGTTAATGCCGCCCGAAGGCCTCCGACATAGCTTGACGTCTGCCTTCTGACGATATCAATCGGTACCAACAACCCATCGAAGCAAAGTAACGCTCATTAATTTGTTCATAGCGGTCAATCATGAATCTGCCGACCGCACTGAGGGTAATATTAAATATTATAATTAATATTATATTAAATATCAATATCTAGTGTTAAATTGTTTGTGGTTATTGTGAACTAATAGTGGGTAGGTACACAGCGAAGTACACGATTTGGAATTTAGATTAATTTATTTTTGCAATGTTAAACGATTGTAAAGTATGTTATTTATGTACCTAGTTGTGTTATGACATGGATTCTACTATCTTTTATAGTATATAATAAAAATGTAAATGTAATGTTAATATAATTTGTTCACGAACACAAAAGAACTACGCCTTTGTTCCCACTAATCTGAAAAGCAGTTTAATCGATTGGGAGTATTGGGAAATAGGGACACAGTTTTCACCGAAGTTTTGTAAGCTTGAGACAAGGAGCGTTTGTTTAAAAATAAAAAATAAAAAAATCTGTTAAACGTAAAACGGGCGTAGTTTATTGTTGTAAATAAAAATGGATACAAAATTGCTTAGCACACGCGGGACGTCAATTATAATTTATATTACCCTGACAAACAGGTATTCAGATTCAGGGGTAAATCGACGCTATTTTAGAGGCTCTGAAGTCCGGCAGTAAAGTGCATAGTGCTTTGATACACAGACCCGGTGCCGTTGTTTTGTGTAATTTAAGTTGGATACCCATTACATTTGCTTGATGACATATACATATGTAGTTCCAAACAAACTCATTTATGGCGAGTTATATTTGTACGCAAAAGCTTCTGTCTACATTGAGAATGTTTTGTGAACATCAAACAGCAGAGTTTAAATTCATCTATACAATGTGTTTTTTTTACACTTGATCAAACGAAGTGTTCGGATACTAGACAAAAAATTTATTTTTTATTTTTTTATACACTTTCTCGAAAATAAGAGCAATTTAATTTTTTCTTATTAAAAACCTTTCTTTTTGATTACTTTTTTGATTTCTTTGTCTGGGAACGGTGTGTTTTCGTCAAAGTAGTCTCTTTTGAAAGCTAAAAAGTGTACCTACCTAAGCAAATAAAGTGAATAACAATATCTCGAACATAAGCTTCGAAAAAAAAAATAAACTATTTGAAATAATAAGAATAAAACTTGATTTTTATTGATGTTTGACCTCTAACTTTAAAATGGGGTCGTTAACATAGTCGTTTTTGCACGTTTTATTAAAGTTCATGATCTAATGAACAAATTCTCTAAAGTAACTATTGCTCTATCTATTTTCGTTGTTATGATATTCACCGTCAAACTAGGGTCTCTTTGATCTCCAAATTAATTAAATAAATTAATTAACTTAAACAAATTATTTAACAATAGAAGTCATTCAAATAGTTGTTTTATTTCATAATTTCTAAGTCTAGTCGGCATACATATGCACATGAATAAAAGGATTAAACTTAAATAATAAATTCCATGACAATGGAGATCGGGGTTTAAAAATGGCCAACTTTACGCACCGTATCGTAATGTATCTACTATATTATTTTCCGTTGATTGCACTTAGTAAAATCACTACATAGTATAAAACAAAGTCGCTATTTTTGTCTGTTTGTTTGTCTGTATGCTTAAATCTTTAAAATTACGCAACGGATTTTGATGCGGTTTTTTGTAATAGGTAGAGTGATTCAAGAGGAAGGTTTTTATGTATTATAACATCTATTAAATAATGGAGAAATACTGTTATTTTCAGGGTTTCTAATGTGGTGTCGTAAATTCTTACATTTCTTGCCGCTTACATTGCGTACGCAGGCTTAACCTTACAGGATTTATAAAAATAATGAACTAAGTATTGTACACCTTGAAAAGGTCTACAGAAAAGTCCGCGATGTTATATATGTCTATCTCTTATCGATATCCCACAAAACCATTTTTTGTCATTTACTTTTTACGGCAAATAATAGCTAATTTTCGAAGCGATTTTAAGCACTACAGCATTATTCCTTATTTAATTAAATACCTTAAATTTGTTGATTTAACATAGATTTATATGGACTTTTACAGCACATAATTTCTTTGAATATTTTCGAAGATATTACAGATTTAAAAATACATTGCGTAGCGTTTGTGGCGGTACCTATCGGCCGGCAGCCGCCGACTGCAGCGCGACGCGACGCGTTCCTATGGAGACGGTCCAAAATTGTATGGAGTCTGGGCCTGGTTTTTGTACCAATGATAAAATAAAATAAAAAAGAAAAATAAACCATTTTTGACTAATCAAATCCACGAACTCATCTTTATTTCAGTGCAAAAATTATTTATTAACTCCACGTGACGCAATTATTCTACATAATGGCGCGCAGCAGACCAGAGGATTCATAATTTTTGATGACGTTATCTGTCAATATGCCTTCTCTATGCTTGAACAATGGCTCGAACTCAGAGTGAAGGACGCCACCTTGCAAGTGTTGCAATTAGTACCTACCGAATAACTCGAAATTAATTTTATTTTAGCAAGTCATTTATTGCGATTTGTGAATTTATTATATTTTTAATGAGCTTTCTGTATTTTTTGGTTTTTCATGGTTTAGTGTACAAGATCAGGCCCAAAATGGACCATCTCCTTTAGACATTGGAATAACATAATTTGTTAAAATTTATAGAGATTTTTGAAGGGACTGGTTCCCCGAAGCGAAGCGAGTGCGGGTTTACTAGTACAACAATAAATGAAACCACGAGCTTCATGCAAGGAACATACTCGTATTACATCCATACTATCCATACTAATATTATAAATGTGAAAGTGGTTTGTTTGTTTGTTTGTGACTCTTTCACGTCGCAACATGGCTATTACTTATATGATATTATTTATGTGTGTAGAGATAGTTGGGAGGGTGGAGAGTGACGTAGGCTACTTTTTATCGAGGAAAAACATCTCATTCCCATGGGAAGATCTATGTTGTGTATGACCTACGCGGCTGTTACCAACGGGTCCCGAAGCGAAGCGCGGGCGGTTCTCTAGTTATTTATATATTCTGAATGCTTCTTTGATACTTTGATGCTCTTATAGACAGAGACTTGAGTCAATTGACTGAGTTATGCACCTTTGAACGCGGTCTACATTCAGTTTCTTAACTAAGGCTTCGACGTCAGAACATCTACCTGTTAGGTTAACCACTAAACCTACATACTTCTACCTACCTACTACCTATCTTCCTACCTTCCCTATTTCTACTTATTGGCGTCGAGTGATAGCTTGAGATTGTTTCAACTGACTTCAAAAAAGAAGGAGGTTATCAATTCGTCTGTAGGTACGTTTTTTTCTTCTTATGTGTGTAACCTCAGAACTTCGTACTGGGTGAACCGATTTCGTTAATTCTTTCGTCATTCGAAAAGCAATGACTGCCCTCTGAAAAATTTGTGCCACATCTGCGTTCTTTAATCTTTTTCGTTCTTAATCGTTTTGTTCGTTTGTTAGTGCTTGTCGTGTGGTCTCTT
The DNA here is from genome assembly GCA_905404135.1 of Hesperia comma. NCBI lineage: Eukaryota > Metazoa > Arthropoda > Insecta > Lepidoptera > Hesperiidae > Hesperia > Hesperia comma. The sequence continues at coordinate 12,700,777 of FR990016.1, forward strand.
ATTATTATTTTTTTGTAATAAGGTAATAAGGTAGGTTATTTTTATGTGCTCGACAGATTATTGGCTATAAGTTAAAGTCAGAGTGCACCTAAAGCTATTTTCTTGTTCAGTGGGTTCAGTTCAGCGGGATGTATATGTAGTTGGGTGTTATGACATATTATCCACATTCACATATTAATCACATATTATTAATCCACATTCGTAAATTCATAATATCGTAAAATCTATACACATAATAAATCTGTAATTGATCGCTCTTTGTGCTGTATTTTTAAGAAACATAAGAAAATCTAGAAATTTTTATCAATGTGATATACCTACCTAACCCAAAACAATTAGTCGTGGTTTTTATGCACTTTTCAACAAAAAATACTGTCCCAATTTCACTTAGCACGTAGAGTTGGTTTTACTCCAATCCTCCATTCATAATTTTAAAAAGTCATGATAGTTTAAAGAATAGTTAAAAATTACGAATGTGCATACTGCATACTAAGGGGCATGTTTTCCGAAGTGAGGGTGGGGTTTTATGTTTCAAATAACAAATAATGTAACTTTCACATTCAGAGATCATTTATCGGCAGTCAATTACAGGCATTGAAGAGGATCGCTGCTCAGTTGATTGGTTATTTGTTTGATCAAAGAGCACGGTCGCTAATAATGTAACGATCATTGGTATATCCATTTACTGATCCGCACACATCCGACGCTATGCCAACTTGATCTGATCGCCTTGAATTAATAGCTATTTGTTAACTGTCATCCACCGAGTGATATATCAATCATTACTTAATTACTACAGACAAATCGAATTTTATTTCGGAATTAATTTCTTTTGGACTCGCTACGATTTCAGAATATATGATTGCATGTGTTGCATAATGAGGGTAAACGCGTGTGAATTCGCCGCTAGAGGCGCTAGTGCAGAGTGAGGTCTGGCTGTCAGTGCCACAAACTTATCTGACCCGGTAAGGGGAGCGCTAGTGTCTTTGTCTTTGTCTGACAACAGTTTAACATTTGCATTAGTTCCAATTTTGGCCACCGGGTCAGATAAGTTTGTGGCACTTTCACTTCTCACTTGTCTGAATGTCACTTGTCACTGTTTATCTATGGGCGGGCTTTGACAGCAGGACCTCACCTCGCCGGTGGCGCCAACTCGTCGCCTCAGTGCTTGTTTGTCCTATCTACCAAATTTTTTGAAAATTAACTTTAAATGCAGTTTTATTAAGACTTAAATTTCAATCCTTCTGGTTAAGACAGATCGCTAACTTTTTCTCTTAAAATAACAAAAAATGTCATTTAAATTTTATTAGTGACACGACATCGTAATGAAAATTTCGTGCTTATTTGTACTATTTCCAGATTTTGTTTTAAATCCCACATCGTAAGAGACTTTAAGTGCTTGAGTATTCTATGTCCACTCAATCGACCAATCACAGCCCGCGGCGCAATATTCTCCGCCATTTTGTTTGATTTGTCACTTTGGCGGGAGACACCGAAGAATCCATAAAATAATCGTAAAACTATATAAATTATAGTGTTTTTGGTGTTTAGATAATTCTAGACATTAATAAAACATGTCTAGAACATTTAATAAAAGTGAACATGAGCAGACGCAGCCGCAAATTGAACAATAAGTACTTTTTAGTTTCAACTTGATCTCGTTATGAATTTGCAATAGGGTGTTGCTTTTTAATGATTTTGAACATCCCAAGAGTGCGTTAATACGCTCCAAAGATTCTCGCTCCCTTATTTTGAGACCGAATTAACGTACTGTTACGCAATTTACGCATGATAGTAAAATTAGATTTTGAGTTAAAAAATAGATATTTTGTAATGATTCCGTGTTGGGTGTCAATGAAGTGAGTTAATTAAGTAAGGGTAATGTTTTGTTGTGCGTTTTGTTAAAACGTAAAAAATAATAAAAGAAACTCAATCTTGAAATACGTAAGTGTGTGTTGATAATTCTAAAAAAATATGTCGCGTTGGGGGTCCGCTCCAACCTTAACAATTTAATTACGAATTAACTAACGTAACCTCATAACCGAGTTGGTTGAGCCGTTTAAACCGTTGTGCCGTTTTGATAACCCGGATGGCGCAATGGTTAACACGCCGGCGCGCTGTTCCGAGGGTCTTGGGTTCGATTCCCAGCGAAGCGGCAATTTGAATGATGAGTTTAAATTTCCGTTCTCGGTCTGGGTGTGTGTCCTTGTCTTGTGTGTTGTCCATGGCACCTAGGGAATCCTAGTGTGGGGCTTTGAGTGTGAAGCGTTATTATTAAAATATTAAAAAAATCTTCGGTAAAAGACTTAATAGGTGAGCATGTGACACTTATGAAAAAAAATCGGAGATAATGAATAGTTAGGAGCGTTCCCCCAACGCGATGTATTTTTTTTAGAATTAATTAATACACACTTACGTATTTCAAGATTGAGTTTCTTTTATTATTTTTTACTTTTTAAATGAAATTTCTTGTCTCGGGGGTTTTTTAAATTTTTAATCTAATTTTTAATTATAGTCTTTATAAAACTCAAATCATAAATTGAAAGAAATCGTTCATAAAAACATCCTACAACAAATAAAACAGTCACTTTGTCCTATCTCCAGTGAGTAGTGTTCTAAGTCCACATTCATAATTATATTTGTGCATGTTTGTTCTATCTCCACATAAAACCTGTAAAATAAGGTAAAATTAATTACGATCTTATATAAAACTTATCACTATCAATTCATAGTTAACTCTTGTATTAAGAAAAACCTTAAAATCAAAAAACTACAGCTTTTTAAAAGAAATACAGCTAAAATTTCGTGTACTGTAAAATTTAACCAATGGTAGTTAGGACAAATAAGCACTGAGGCGACGAACTGGTGAGCACAAAAACGGCCACCCTCATTGTTTGTGATGTTTTATGCAATGTTATTAGAAATTCCGGTAAAACATTGCGCTTTTTATAACTAATAGGTATATACAGCTCCTTTATTCGGTACGATAGCTATTCAGTATTTTATTTTAATAAATTAGATTTCTAATAAAAACTATTATATTTATACCGCGGGAGTTCAGTAGCATTTAGATCCTATCTACCTATATTTTTAATCGACGTGCAGATTCAAAATAGTTTTACAGTTTAAATAACGTTTAGATAAGTGATAGCCATCAATTTTAACACGCTACATCATCAATATAGAATCTATATAATATTGATATGTAGCAACCTGTATGTAAACGAACATTGTGGATGGCAAGCTTGGCAAACAACAAACATGAAAACCAATACTAAGACTAATGAACAGCGAACGAGCCTATACGACATCGTTGGCAAATATTTAAATTAATATACAAATGGTTTAGACATGGCGAAGCTTATTTAGTAGTAAATTAATTATGGAATCAAGATGCGTTCAGATTCGATTTTGGTTCAACTCGGCCACGGCCTAGGTAGACACACGTCGCGGGGTAAATGTATTCACTATGGCTGATTGTACGAGTGGTGGCAGAAGTACCATCAAGTCTAAAAAAACCCGAAAGATATAATGTAAGTACCTTCCTATGCTAGAGGTTACGGAATCGATCTATTCGTCCTTAGGCGTCTACAAAGAATAATGAAAACCATTTCCAAAATTTTCATTACGCACAAAATATTATTTGAAGTTGGCGTTAAAGCTTCGACCGTGCACCTAAAGTGTAACCTGTCAATCTATCTCTGAAAATGTGTACACGCGCCGTTATCGAGCGCTCCCGCTAAACATGTCATGTTCATGCCAGCCAGTAAGCCCCCGTATGAATAATATTTAATGCAATTTGATTTAAATCGCCATGAAATCCGCCTCTTCACTCTTGACGTTAAATTAAGTACCAAAATGTACCGCTTTTATGTAAATAGTCGAACAGATGACTATATCATAGTAAGTGGTCACCGTCGTAACATCACTTTTATATACGTTCATTTTATATACAGGGTGTTCACAAAATAAATAGATTGTTAGGATAATCTCAACGTTTAACAAAACTGTGTGTTTAACATAAGCGATGAATAAATTCTGTTAAACAAGGAACTGTCCATTTGCATATAGTAATTCAGAATGTTTAATTCAAAACGTTTTGTCCCGGTAGGAATAAAACACAAAATTCTCTTCAAGAAATAGAGGAGAAAAAAATAGGAAGCCTAGAGGTAGAAAAGAACAATGTTAACTATACTTATGATTAGTTTAGTTGAGTTTTTACATTGCTGAAAAGTTTGTTATAAAATTTGTAGTACTTTGAGTACGGTAGTAATAATTCTTCTTACGAGTTAATCGCGTTTTTGTAGAACCACCTAGTTCTTTCGAATTAAGTGGTAGTAACTAATTATAGCTGCAAATGGTAATGTTAGTGTTTTCAATGTAGCGTAAGTTTACTTCCATTTGCTGCAAGCATAAACTTTATAACATTCCGGTTAGATCTGTTATTTAAACTAGAGTTGTGAACTATCTGGAATAAGTCTATTTTGGACAACACTATGTCACGTCAACAACCTACATGGATTCACAGGAACTTCGAGTTAACTTAAATAAGTTAATAAAACTCCAGACAAACCAAATTAAAGCTCAGAAAATAATTGCCAAACAGAACATTTCTCAAAATACGTTTTTGATATTCGGGTAACGTTTCGCGTTACCACATCTGTTCCGCTTATTCCGATGTCGCTTCTCGTTGACTGCCATCGGCAACAGCCGGCTCTGCTTCGAGAACTGACGTCACGTCACTAACATACCTCCGTTTGTACACTGCGCACGTAACAGATAATAATGAATCTAGAATTGGTATGGAACTAATCTGGAATCCGCTGATATTGATGCTCGCGGCAGAAAAATTTAATATGCTTTTGTATAAAATATACTTTGAATACTTCACTTCTTATGAATGCCACTCTATCGAGCACGAATTTGTCCTCATAACTGAGGAGGCTCAGAGTATGTTCTACCACGCTTCTCCAGTCCAGATTGATGGAGGTCTTAATAACCATTACTTGTGTAGGAAATTTTATGCCGCCCAAGGGCATACATGGTTTAAGGATTCTTAGCTAACGGTAAAAACGTATACATGTAGAAATAACGTAGACATCAATTTTTCGTTACCACAATGACACATGTTTGCTTAAGTAGGTTAAAAATCGTATCTTGCTCCGCAGACATCAGTTGCCTATCTTAGCACGTAGATTAAAGGGTTACAACAAAATCTAACTGAAATATGTAAAGCAAAAGTAATTAATTTAGATTATATCCCTAACGCGATCTTGTCGCCAGGATTCTGCAAGCTAATCCAACGGACACCAATTTAGAAGGGGATGATTAAATTATTTTAACATTAAATTATTTATAAGGTAGGTACTTAGTGTTGGGAACCAGACGCACTGAGCATTATTGAGTATTATCTATAGATATTTACAGTAAAGTTACGCAATAAACACTAGTATAATAAATTTAAAACATTGATAGGTACGGTGGTACGAGTAAGGAAGTCAATTTTGTAAGGATGGAGGAAGGTAATTGTATGTTTAGTAAGTTAGCTGACAAGACCCCAGGCGTGATGACAAAGGTCTTGTTATGATTAGGGAATATCGTTGTTAGTGTTTATATAGGCGTGAAAACTGCAATGCTTTCTGGTCCACAAACAGGGATAGAAAATACCTATTATTATAAAATTTTAGAATTTCGCAATCCGAATTGGTATGGTGTAATAAATACAAACGAAACACAATATTTTCAATTTAATAGACTGCACTAAATGTAGAATTAGATTGAAAACGTTATTGTGGAGATTCTGCCATGTCTATTTAATGGACGCTTGAGATTTTCTCCTAAAAAATATTTCAAATGGAAAATTGTGCTACATTTCATTGGAACTACATTAATCATAGAATGTAATTTGTAACTTTTGTCAGAAGGCAGCCTTTTTTAACACTAGCTTGGCAAATATGTTCAAGAGTACATAAGACAAGAAATTGTTAATTTTTTCAATAATCTGATCTCGTTTTTAGTCGACAAACTGATCAATAGAGATCGTAATCTTAAAATCCTAAAAAAAGCATATGTACAAAAAAAAAAGCATTGAGAACCTGCTTTTTTGAAGGCGATTAAAAATAAGGAGATAAGTTAGTAATTGGGTCTGAAGCAGATGATAGATCTATTTCACACTAGGGACATTGTTAATAGTTATTTGAACACGACGAACATACGACTATACCGTGTTACGTACTGATTAAGAAGTTTCTCACCTCTACTAATGAATTCTCTCAAAACACAAATATTGTATACTACAATTAGGTATGTATCTAATTTATTTATAACTACCGTAGTATTAAAAATCCTACAGTAGTGAACTCTTCCAATCCACACTGGAGCAGCGTGGTAGAGAAGTGCACAGTAGTGGGCCCTTAAAGTTCGAAGTCCTCTAGTTTATGCAAATTCCAACAGAATTCCAATTCCATTTAAAAACATGATTAAATTAATAGTGAAAAGAAAACAAAGGCATTGTTATTCATACAAATGTCATACAAATTCATAAAATACAAATGTGAAATCGCGTCACAGGATAGAAGATTTTGACATAAAAGGGTCTCCTTATCTGCTTTATACGAGCCAGTAAACAGAAAAATTAACGCGATTATTTTACCTTTCCCAGAAATTCATAATAAATAATATTTAAAACTAGTTTGCACTTGTGACATGATTCGCTGAGGTAGTCTTTACTGATAAAATAAATAAATAATTATGACTTAATAACACTATGCCTTCATAGCCAAATACTAGGATTTCCTGTGTCGTGGGCGTTATAGACAATACATAACACAAGAACACACACCTAGACGAAGAACGGTTTAAACTCATCATTCAAACTACCATCTTGTTGAGAATCAAACTTAGGGCCTTCGAGTGAGGACCCGGTGTTGTAAGCCTTGTGCCACACGGGTCGTCATAATAAAGAGGTAAAAAGTTTTTTTGGTTGTTTTATCACGTTAATCTCTGGAACGACCAGTCGGATATGAAAAAATATTTTAGTGTGTGATAGCCACATTTATGAGACATGCTTTTAAGCTAAAATTTTAGTAAACCTTAAATATTGATGATACTAAAGCAAAGCGAAAGCGTGTTATTAGCTTAAAACTTAGCTTAGAGAAGAATTTCTTGGAAGTTTAGACATATTTTCTAATCTATGGTTTAGAGCTTGTGCGAATTATGAAAAGTTTGTTTGTGTATAATTTACGTTATGAGTTAATCCTTACTAATATTATAAATGTGAAAGTGTGTTTGTTTGTTTGTTTGTTTGTTTGTTTGTGACGCTTTCACGTCGCAACAAAGCTATTATATGGTAAGGTTTATGTGTGTGGGGATAGTTAGGAGGGTGGAGAGTGACGTAGGCTATTTTTTACCGCGGAAAAACATCCCATTCCCATGGGAAGATCGATGTTTTGTTAGTTGCTAGATATTAATTTTCGGAGTTGTTAATAGATGGCGTTAATAAAATTCATTTGCAAGTTCTGAATTACGCTATCAAATACTACATGTAATTTACTTAAGTCAAGCAAATGTAATAGGCTACTTTAGCTCTGCCTCGAGAACTCTCCGCTCCGGCTGTATTCAGTGTACCGCCCGCCCGCTGGCACTATCCTGTTGACTGATGTCCGCAAGTTGCTGGACTCGCCGACACCGGTGGTGGGCGCGGGCGACTGGAACTGCAAGCATCCGGGGTGGAATAGCCTAGCTGCCAACAGAAGTGGAAGGCTACTTTTTGATGCCGCTGAACAGCACGGCTACACTGTCGAGGGTGTTGCACACCGTTACCGCGGCTCTGAATAAGAGAGAACGCGTGTGTACAGTATTCCTCGACATGGAAAAGGCGTTCAACCGTGTTTGGCACGACGGCTTTCTCTATAAGATCTCGCAGTCGTCGGCGCCCCGGAGTGCCGTTAAGGTGATCTCCAGTTTCCTCGAAAATAGAAGCTTCAGAGTAGTGGTTGAAGACGCCGAATCCACCGAGCGTCCGATCGCAGCCGGCGTCCCGCAAGGGAGTTTCCTGTCCCCGGTCTGCTACGCCTGATACACCGACAACATCCCGGCGGCAGGGGGGCGTCGCTTGCCCTGTATGCCGATGACGTGGCGTACATCACTACGTCGCTGAATAGAACCCACGCCATCGTCAAGATGCAGCGTGCGCTTGATGCCCTCCCCGAATGGCTCGCCGCGTGGAGACTGTCGGTGAATGTCGGGAAGACGCAGGCCGTGAACATAGGAGGATACCTCAACAGGCGGGACCCTACTCTGGAGCTTCACGGACAAGATATCCAATGGGCCCCACAGGCCAAATACCTGGGGGCAAAATCGACGGAAGACTTTCGATGAAGCCACAGGTTACGAAAGCCGTCGCGAATTCCAGAAGCGCGATGGCAGAAACCAGTGCTCTCCTCGAGCCTCCCTCTCGGACTGAAGCTCGGGGTCTACAAGACCTACATCAGATCCCGCCTCACGTACGCGGCACCGGCGTGGTACGCGCTCGCCAGCGAACCGCAGCGCAAGAGGATGCGCGCGGTTCAGGCGATTGCGCTCCGCCGGCTGACTGGTGCGCCGAGGTACGTCAGGAACGCCGTCATCCAGAGGGACCTTCGAGTCGAGAGCCTGGACGACTTCATCGAGAGATTGGCACGCAACATGTTCGGGCGTGTCGACGCGTCGCGGTTCCCGCATCTGCAGGACCTGGTGCCGCTCCACACCCGTCCACCGGACCGCTGGGCCTTCCGCCCGCGCTTCGCTTCGGGACCCGTAGGTAACACCCGCGTAGGTCCCGCTCCCGTAGGAATTTAGGCTAAAAAGTAGCCTACTACTCGCTCTCTTCACTCCACCCTGTCTGAGGTGTGTGGAGCCCTCGGGACAGTTAGTTCCCCTTTGGGGATGTCTCTCGCGGCCCGTTAAAACGGGCCAGTCCTTGGGTTGGGCCCTAAGGCCCTTGGTTGTCCATCTGTGGTTAACCAATAGGTCAAGTCCGGTGAGTGGTGACCTTTTTACAGGCCACAGAGTCTTAAACGGGATGGGGTTCATCTTCGCGCCGCCCAGGCGATCGAGCCCCTACCGGGTGAATCCCGCTGGTGGGAAGCCCAGCAGGAGCCGATCAGCGTCGGGCGACGACTTACGAAGCCCCAGTATCAGTCAGTGCTAGGCCCGTCCCGCGCAACCAGCAAGTCGCGCGGGAAGGCCCAGCGGTCCGGTGGACGGGTGTGGAGCGGCGCCAGGTCCTGCAGATGCGGGAACCGCGACGCGTCGACACGCCCGAACATGTTGCGTGCCAATCGCTCGATGAAGTCGTCCAGGCTCTCGACTCGAAGGTCCCTCTGGATGACGGCGTTCCTGACGTACCTCGGCGCACCAGTCAGCCGGCGGAGCGCAATCGCCTGAACTGCGCGCATCCTCTTGCGCTGCGGTTCGCTGGCGAGCGCGTACCACGCCGTTGCCGCGTACGTGAGGCGGGGTCTGATGTAGGTCTTGTAGACCCCGAGCTTCAGTCCGAGAGGGAGGCTCGAGGAGAGCACTGGTTTCTGCCATCGCACTTCTGGAATTCGCGACGGCTTTCGTAACCTGTGGCTTCATCGAGAGTCTTCCGTCGATTTTGCCCAAGTATTTGGGCTGTGGGGCCCATTGGATATCTTGTCCATGAAGCTCCAGAGTAGGGTCCCGCCTGTTGAGGTATCCTCCTATGTTCACAGCCGGCGTCTTCCCGACATTCACCGACAGTCTCCACGCGGCGAGCCATTCGGGGAGGGCATCAAGCGCACGCTGCATCTTGACAATGGCGAGGGTTCTATTCAGCGACGTGGTGATGTACGCCACGTCATCGGCATACAGGGCAAGCGACGCCCCCCCTGCCGCCGGGATGTCGTCGGTGTAGCAGGCGTAGCAGACCGGGGACAGGCAACTCCCTTGCGGGACGCCGGCTGCGATCGGACGCTCGGTGGATTCGGCGTCTTCAACCACTACTCTGAAGCTTCTATTTTCGAGGAAACTGGAGATCATCTTAACGGCACTCCGGGGCGCCGACGGCTGCGAGATCTTGTAGAGAAAGCCGTCGTGCCAAACACGGTCGTACGCCTTTTCCATGTCGAGGAATACTGCACACACGCGTTCTCTCTTATTCAGAGCCGCGGTAACGGTGTGCAACACACTCGACAGTGTAGCCGTGCTGTTCAGCGGCATCAAAAAGTAGCCTTCCACTTCTGTTGGCAGCTAGGCTATTCCACCCCGGATGCTTGCAGTTCCAGTCGCCCGCGCCCACCACCGGTGTCGGCGAGTCCAGCAACTTGCGGACATCAGCCAACAGGATAGTGCCAGCGGGCGGGCGGTACACTGAACACAGCCGGAGCGGGGAGTTCTCGAGGCAGAGCTAAAGTAGTCTATTACATTTGCCTATGACTTAAGTAAATTACATGTACTATTTGATAGCGTAATTCAGAACTTGCAAATGAATTTTGTAAACGCCATCTATTGGCAACTCCGAAAATAAATATCTAGTAACTAACAAAACATCGATCTTCCCATGGGAATGGGATGTTTTTCCGCGGTAAAAAGTAGCCTACGTCACTCTCCACCCTCCTAACTATCCCCACACACATAAACCTTACCATATAATAGCTTTGTTGCGACGTGAAAGCGTCACAAACAAACAAACAAACAAACAAACACACTTTCACATTTATAATATTAGTAAGGATAGTAAGGATTACATTTTACGGTATGATTGTTACCAGTTTGTCTCACCGAGTGCCTTAATAAAAAAATATTATTTTGTAAAACAATGAATACTCATTTCCATTACTACTCAGTCAAATTCTTCACGGTGTAGGTAGGTCGAATTGGTTACAGAACTCCACTCCACGTAGTCTTGTATGCCCTACCCCAAGAGTGTTTTTTAGAACCCGGAGGCACGGAGGGAGGGCAGCCCCCGCCCGCTGTAACAAAACGCAGACACCCGGGCGAGCCGGAGCGGCTGAGGCTGGTCGCCCAAGGCGACCAGCTAGCCGAAGCTGAGAGACGAGCGTGGGTGTCTGTGCTTTGTTACGCAAGGGCGAAGGGGCTGCACCTACCGCAGCGCCGGAGACGTCACGGTTCGAAATTCTGCCCTATATTCTGCATTTTTACGATTTGGCCAAACGTGGATGATCAAATCGTTAAACGTAGACGATTTAACGGTCTGGCTAAACTGAGTTGCCCATTTCATGAAATGCGACCATTTGAAGTGAACAAATCTACGATGTGGCCACGACATATACATTTCCTAATACGATATCGGAATAGTATACAATTCTAGGATATGTATGTATTAAATATTTTTTAAAACAATATTTTATACATTTCCTAAATAGCTTAGGAATTGTATAAAGTTCCTAAATTTCACACATTTCCGGTAACATATATATAAAACTCTTGCGTTACTGAGTGATTGACTGACAAACAACGCACAGCCAAAACTACTGAACGGAAGGAGCTGAAATTTTGCATGTATTCCTTGGGGAGCGTAGGGGAGCACTAAGAGAGGATTTTTGGATTTGAAAATTCCACCCCGGTGGAGGTGAAATAGGAGGGTGAAGTTTAAACGAATTCCACGTGGGCGAAGCCTGGGGACGGAAGCTAGTTATAATATATTTACTAAGATAGTTAATAAGGATTTGGAACCGTTAGAAATTAAAAAAAATACGGCATAACATCTACTTTCACTTGATCCTAACCACACATTATATTATAATCTAGTCCCACGAGACTAGTTGCGTGTAAAACAGAAATACTAGGGTGTCCCTACACAAGGCTCTTTAGGAGCTCTCATTAAAGAGAAGGAATCGTAATGTGCAATATTACACACAAATGGCATGTAACGTCTCTGCACATAGGTATATGAAAAGAAATAAAAATATAACTGAGGAACCTACTATATAAATTTATAGGTACATGAGTTATACGTAAAATTACAATTAACGTCATTTTGAACCTGTAATAACTAATTAAGAAGGTATGCGAGAGATATCAAAGGTGTTATCGATTTGAGAACGTGCTTTGAAGCATAAATGGGTACAAGTTTCTAATATTGCTAGAAACATTATATAACTTAAAGCGTTACGTGCAACGGCTGGATGGGATCAGGACATAACGATAACTGGACTATTTCAGTCCGGATAGGAAATTGAAGATGGCTCTGGGCAGAGAAAAATTAGAGGTCTGATGGTATCGCTAGCCGGGGGAAAGTCTTTCCGACCGCCTTTCGATTATGATACAATAACGTTCAGGAAAAAAGAAAAATATTGGACACAGCGTTGGATTAGACATTTTTTTACCTTTTATACTTGACAGGAAACAATATATTCTTTAAAACTGAAGATATTCCTTGATTTATAATGTCATATTCGGAGTTTGTAACACTCGAATGTAAGGATTATTGGTTAAGTAATATATTGTGTGGGTATTGAGGACACTCGAAGAAAAATACCGTCTCAATGTGAACCCAGAAATTCAATGCTAGTATGTTATTACCATATTATTAAGAGCCGAGGTATTGCACTACTTCTATAAGAGCTGGTGACATATCATATTTATATATCAATGACATTGAAATATTGCCTTATATTTCGATCTATTGTTACCATGGCAATAAATAGTTACGGACCATAAACTCCTTAGCTTTCGAAGGGTCAGCTAACTTCGAAAACAAACTGAAACTAATATACAAAGTGTAAACAATAGAGCCAATAAATGTATAAACTTGGTAAGTTTTAGCAACTGCTGTCCTATGTAAAGTCAAAAATATTATTGAAATAAATGACCTAACATCAATAATAATGGAACGCACAACGGCACTTGATTAAACATGCTTTAACTTAACCATAATCTTTTTTTGGGTTAGGGTTTCGTACTCAAAGGCTGTCTTGCGTCAGAAAGCTGTGTATAAAGTTATAGCTATTATTTCACTTTAGTCAAGGTTGACGTTAAATATTTAAATATATATTATAATATTATATATGTAATCCTAAAATTGCATTGCATTTTATGTTACACCTTGTAGGTGCTTCGACACGCACTTAGCCAGGTTTTGATATTGGCTATTACGTCTTAGGACTGAAGACGAATGCTTCCCGAATTAGTTTCTGGCATTACATTTTATGCACGAAAGGCAGTCTTTCATGGCAGAATTAATGGGTTTGGCGGTAGTGTGTTTATAGCCGAACCTTTTATTCCATGAACAGGCTATAATATTAATTTGTTGCCCATATTATTAGCTCCATAAATTGACTCTGGAGCAGAGTGGAGGAGAATATGTACCTAACGTGTGACGTGATGTGTCGACCTGTGTTCAGTAGAGTTGAGTTGTTTTGGTTGAAGGCTTGAAGCCAAATACTTATGAGTGGATCGGCTTTTCTGTAATGTTGTCACTGGATTGCATTCATGACGATGTAGAATTATTAATTATCCGTGTAAAATTTGGTATAGATACGTATACCTATTCGGAAGCGTCACGCTTTCCGTACGAACCGCTGCTGTTTCCCTTGATATTTCGTCGATCAATCTAAATCTTCCATCTATCACAGCTCGCTATATTACGCTTCTTACCTCTTCAGTAAAAGCCGTTACAAGATTACACTCATGATCTCATAGAAATTGGCATATTTGTTTATGTAAATTACGTAATATGCATTTCTTTAAGTCATCTTTTTCTTATGGACTCCTGGTGCATCCTCCTTATGGTCGATTTATCTTAATCGTCGATTTATCACAGTCCACGACTTTGCACTTACCTTTCGGTTGTGAAAAGCAGCAGGGGGTCATTATCGAATTGCAGTCATGACGGCGTAAAATATAAGTAAAGCAGAATTATCCTTCTAAAATAAAACGTGTTTGACGCGTTACACATTTCTTACAAGCTACAGCTGCTGTATTCTCCCTCTATATTCTCTCTCTTTACTCTCTCTCTATCTATATATATAAAAGCGAAAGGTCACTGACTCACTGACTCATCACGAAATCTCAGAAACTACAAGTGCTAGGAGTGTGAAATTTTGCATGCGGGTTCTTTTAAGGATGTAAGTGCTCACTAAGACGGGATTTTATGAAATTCAACCTCTAAGGGGGTGAAATAGGGGTTGAAAGTTTGTATGAAAGACTGTCATTTTTTAAGTTAGAAACATGAAACTTTATTTTTGGGCTACTGATTAAAGATTAATAGATACGTATTTAAGCGTTTCTGGAAATTCTACCCCTAAGGGGGTAAAATAGGGGTTGAAAGTTTGTATGGAAGTCCGTCATTTTCTAAGTTAGAAACATGAAATTTGCCATGTATGTTCCTTGGGGAGTGTAGGGGATCAAGAGAGGATTTTTGGAAATTCCACTCCGAAGGGGATGAAAGGGGTGAAAACTATTATATGAAAATTCTACAACATTGAAGTTAGTGACTTGGAAATTTGAATTTTGGTTGCTTACTTCAAATTAATGAATACGTGTATCAGATTTTTTTGATAACTAACCCTCAACCCCTTTAAAAGGGGGGTGAAAGATTGTATGGGACTTAATAAAATTTTCAAGATAGAAAGCTGAAAATAGGTAAATACTCTTTGTTGTAAATAAAAAATCAAGTGTTTTTTCGAATTAACCCTCCAACCCCTAAAAATACGGGGTGAAAATTTGTGTTTTTTTCGTTAGTTTCCAAGTTAGGGACTTGAAAATGAATGACCAATCTCTTTGTTAAAATTAAAAAATGTGCTTCAGTATTTTTGACGTGATAACGTCTTATAAATTGGATTACAGGGTGGCACTTCAAGAAACTGTGTCACGCTACGCCGCTCACGTTATACGCTTACAATGAGAGCGAGTGAGAGGCACGCGTCCCTTCCACTCGGGCATGGTTAGCCCGCCTAAGAGCGAGAGAGACAGACATAAAAAGTGAAAGGCACTACAAAACGATAATCCTTAACATTACTTATGGTAACTACGGCGTACACACGTTGGCGTGTTTCAGAAAATGGTACAGCGCCATCTCTGAAGAAGTAGAGTAAGTAATCTCGTTTCTTACCTCACTTAGTTGTGACTAATGGATGGTCTAACGGTTAGCAGCGCTAGATGGCGGATGGTGTTACAATGTTTTAAATATAATTCTTTGTATAAATAAATGTTTTAAATTGTTACTATTATTTCATCCTTCTTCCTACTATACGAATGAATATTCACATTAAAATTATTTTACCACTCAAAGTCGTTGTCACGTAAAACTTTCGCCCGTATACCGACTACAGGCAACCAATTTTTTTCAATATCACCTTAAAAATATATAGGTAGGTGTAAAATTAAATAGAGATTTAGTACTCCAAATATTTATACGAGACGGGAAATTTACTTAGGACATTTCCACGGGATCGTAAAATGCAAATTCCTGAAAAATAACTTCCAAGCCAAGAGCGAGTTGGACTTTCTTATGAAGGGAAAGCAGCAAATATTAAACTACATGGGCGATTTTGTTCGATATTAAATTGAAGTTGTAATAAGATTTCAGCCTGAAAAATCTTTTTTTCTAAAATAAGTCTAAAGAAAAGCACTGTCGAGTTCAGTAAAAATACGCTATATACCTAACAAAATTCCACGCGGGCGGAGCCGCGGGCGGAAAGCTAGTACTCTATATAGCTGAATGTTTTAATTTTTTTCAAATAACCGATTTCGAAAATTTACGAAATAACCGATTTTAAAATGTTTTCATATACAGGGTGTCCCGTAACGAATGGATAATACGGAACCTACGTGTAGAGGGCATCATGCCGGTTCAGATGAATAAATATTATGTTCAGTAAAAGTCCTTCCGTTTCCGAGATATTCGACATTTTCAACATTTTCAAAATTGTTCCACCCTTCGCCATTCTTTTTGGCGCCAGGACTATAAATGAAGACATTTTTTGAATCTGTTTTTTGTATCGTACTCCTGGATAGATGTGCTATCGAATGTTATCAATTATTTTTATAACAAAAGCACGGATTCTTTTTAAATTAAGATTTAATACCAACTTAACGTTTTTTCATATTTCATTCTTGACTTTTACTCTGCCGTGGTTAAAAAAAAATGTATGGTGGCTTGAATGCCAATTTCAAAAAAAACTTGCCCATTTCACCCAGATTCTGAAATGGTATGTTACAGGGTATAATCCACCTTTAGATTTTAAATTATTTTCTTTTAAAACGAGATAGATCCCATTTTTATGATACTACAAGTTAATACCAAAATTTGGTTTGTTAGCTTAATAAGCTTCAAAACCATCCAAATTCTCTTGATTCATCATTATTGGTCAAAACAATAAGTTTGAAGCCTTATACCACTAGAATATTACTAAGTCTCGTTATTCTGGTACCACCAAAATAAAGAGAGCAAATAGCCTCTTACCCTCTAATAGCGAAGAGAGCAAATAACCTTTGAACACTCATTAAAAATAACTATTAACTAAAAAATAACCAAAATAATTCAAAATCGAGATAACTCAAAAACCACTCGCCAGGTGGCGCTCAAATGTATAACGGACCACATGATAGGCACTAAGTACCAGGGACCAGTCAGCAGTCTCTATTTTTCGAATGGCGAAAGAATTATCGAAATCGGTTCACCCAGTACGAAGTTCTGAGGTAACACACATAAGAAAAAACACATGATACGAATTGAAAACCTCCTCCTGTGTTTGAAGTCAGTTAAAAATACTTATCAACGGAAATTATCATTTGATTGCTTTATTTAGTTGCTGAAACTAACAATTTCAAGGGGTTAAGTATTAAGTAGGTAATGAAGTAAAATAAGCTCAAATCTCTTAAATTAGAGCACATGTTTTGCTCTCTTGACAAATAAGGGACAGTCAAGTGAATTTGGATGGTTTTGAACCTTATTAAGCTAACAAACCAAATTTTGGTATTAACTTGTAGTATCATAAAAATGGGATCTGTCTCGTTTTAAAAGAAAATAATTTAAAATCTAAAGGTGGATTATACCCTGTAACATACCATTTCAGAATCTGGGTGAAATGGGCAAGTTTTTTTTGAAATTGGCATTCAAGCCACCATACATTTTTTTTTAACCACGGCAGAGTAAAAGTCAAGAATGAAATATGAAAAAAACGTTAAGTTGGTATTAAATCTTAATTTAAAAAGAATCCGTGCTTTTGTTATAAAAATAATTGATAACATTCGATAGCACATCTATCCAGGAGTACGATACAAAAAACAGATTCAAAAAATGTCTTCATTTATAGTCCTGGCGCCAAAAAGAATGGCGAAGGGTGGAACAATTTTGAAAATGTTGAAAATGTCGAATATCTCGGAAACGGAAGGACTTTTACTGAACATAACATTTGTTTATCTGAACCGGCATGGTGCCCTCTACACGTAGGTGCCGTATTATCCATTCGTTACGGGACACCCTGTATAACCGACTTTAAAAAGGAGAATATTCTATTGAGAGTTATTCTATTGCATATTTAATAGACTTTGAATAAGTTGATGATTTCCTTATTTTTCTACGTCTACTAAGTCGTTTTTTTTTACTAAAAGTTATGTGAAATACTTTTTGAAAGTCGAAGTATGATATCGCTGTAACAAATCCCCGTAGAGTAGTCTTAGAAAATTGGATTATTCTAACGTAATTTATATTTGTCCATAAAATGTTAAGCTTTGATTTATCACAGCCTATTGGACAACGTCTTCAGTCGTGGGAAGAACCCTGTAATCTGCAGTGGACCGTTACTGGATTAGAGTCATGACGTCGTAGAAAGTGACTTGGAATTATCCGTGTAAAGTACATAATGCGTCACTCATCTTACGTCACCCTTTTACGTCACCCATTACGGCTGATACCATGCCGTGTTCCCTTTGGTCTTTAAACGATTAATCTTAAACTTTGATCTATCCTTTATCCTCGTTATTGGACGTGAGAAATCAATATTAATAATACTATTAAACATAAACAGGTTGATAATGAAGCACAGGTAGGAGGTATCTATATAAGAAAATAAATCTTTGAGTTGTTTCAACTGTTGTAAGAAAAGACGCAAATTTTGCCTAAAATTAAATTCTTTATGTCTTGGCTCGTAAAATGTTTTTATGTTTGAAGAAACTGTAATATCTTTATCAATAGGAAGTTTCCACGATACTCTTATTTTATGGTTGGTGATCAGTACCCCCAATGGTGAGTCATTATCGATTTCGATAGGCATTTGATGTATCGTAAACTGTACACTAACGTGGGAGATTTATTGCGTCATAGAGATGCTATTTAATTGATTCATATTATTAATTGAAATAGAAAATATAAGTTATACTTTAAATAGGTACTCAATCGAAAAATTCGTAACTATCAATAAAAAGAGCGTTCGGTAATATGTTATGCGTATTAGTTAAAAACAAGATACTATTTGCGACAGCATAAATTAGCGCGCAAAAAGCATAAAAGGTTATAAACGTTTTATGCAATCATGCCGCCTGAGAAGGACAGTCAGCAATGCTAATAGTAGTTTTATAAACAAAGTACCGAAATCGTGAATGTTTACTTTTTAAATATCGTTTTCGGACAGAATCTAAAACATTTTAGCTTTTCAAGTAAAGAAAGAAGAGATAAAAATTGCACAGAAAAATTGTGACTTTTTAGAATTTCGTACGTGGTTCTAGGCATAAGTGTCTATTCACACTTGCGACAGCGTTGCGACAGAATCTCGCATAAGGACGTCAGCGGCCTCAAAATTTTATAAACACGCACAGTTTCTTTCACTCGTGTGACATTTTATCTTTGAAATGTGTTATGCTGATGTGCTGTGTGTTATGGATTTTGCCTGCATCAACGTTGCAGCGACACCGCAATACAAATCTACCATAATGTCACTGTTACTACAATACGCAACTATAGAAAAGACATATATTTGTGATTGCAACAATGCAGCGACAAAATATCGCAGTTATGCTACTCGCGACTGCGTTGCATTGAAGCCTCACAGTTGCCCATTGTGATGGATACCTATAGGATTTAATACAGTTTGAAAAAAAACGTTATTTTTTATCGTGATTGTTGAAGACTGCAAAATAATTTACTTTCCTTATATGTATCAAATACTAAAAATTTAGATGCCAGATACTTGTTCAATAAATTGTTACCTAAAACAAAGCTACTGACAATTATACAATTTAAATACTCTCGCGATGCAAACTAAATAATTAAATTTTGCCATAATGAACACACACGTGAGTAAGTTGGTGCCCTGCGGCCAGGTGTGTAGAAGTACGAAAATGAGTTTTTGACACTCGAATACTGACCAGCAAGGCAAACAAAATATTATTATATAGTTTAACTCCAACGTGAATGAAAGGCGAGCTACTTTGGGATATGGATGTTATATGAATGTAAAAAATACACGTAACTGAAAATACCCTAAGAATTCATTGGCAGCATTATGTAGAGCATGCGGAAGCATGATTTTGTCTTGTAAAAAAGTTTTGCAGAGTTTTTTTATAACCACAAATTTTCGACTTAGATCATTTATTAATATGTTTATCGTTTATTGTAACATATTTGACAAATAGCGGAGTTAATGTCTACCAACTACCAACCAACCTGAGGTGGTGGTGAGAATTGTTGGTTTGTGATAATTTTGCTTGTGCCCATGATCAGTAGTGACCGACTAATGGGTCGTAGCCATACTACCGAAATCTATATAGAAAATAATATACAATACAATAATACTTACATGTCGACGGCCGCAAAGAACAAACGGTCATCTACAAAAACGTTAGTTTTCAGGAGAGCGTTTTTAGTTCAAAAATGGTATAACTTCTACAATTACAAAGATATCTTCGTCGATTTTGGAATAGTTAATTATTACAATATTAACTATTATTTGGTATAGGTAAATTATTAATAATTCTTTAATTTTTAAAATTACGGCAGATATCTTTTTCTACTTCGATCAAGAAAACAAGCAAATTGAGTCAACTGCCATATATTCGTTTCTACTTGGGACCTGATAATTATTTATTCTGTAACTATTTTATTAATTTAATGATTGATTTTTATTTTTATTGATCATATAAAACCAATTTCATCAAAACAACAAATATAATTATTATTGTCACTAAAATACTGTAGTTGTCTCACATTACTTCGGCATTCTTACGTTGAAGCTATTGGATAATTGCAGATATACCTAAACTATTTTGAGTTTTAGGGTGTCTTATAAAAAAAAAGTTTTGTGATTCTTGTTAATAATTGTATTTGTAATATAAAGTAACTAAACATTATAATTTCAAAGAAATAACTACTAATAATAATTATATTTTAACAGTACTTTGTACCATAATCATCATCTTTGTATCAGTATCATAAGTAACTCAATAACTACTCGTTTGACGAAACTCAAATTTTTACGGGACCTAACCTAAAGCCTCAGCTTTTGATTAAAAGAAGAATGATTAAAATCGGAACTCTAAGTAGTAAGATATGAGGTAACATACATATATAAAAATTATTAAGGATAATTCAAAAACCATTGGTCAGATGCCGCTTAAACTTATATGAGACCACAATGCAAATACCAGCTTTCAAATAAAAAGAGAATCATAAAAATCTGAACACTCAATAAAAAGTTATTAGGAAAAAACCATAAATACACACTTTCAAAAATCCTTACACATTATTCAAGTAAATTCAAAATTACTCATCAGATGTCGCTCAAATTTATATGAGACCTCAAAAAAAGTACCAGTTTTCAAGGAAATAAAGAATCATTAAAATCGGTTAAGCCAACACGAAGTTATGGGGTAACAAACATACCAACAAAGATAGGAAAAAAAGGTATAAATATTTTTTACATTTGTGGCTTGGTTGAATGTTACTTCCGGATTCAATTTTCAATTATTTTATTATTCCAATTGCAAGCAGTCATCATCAGACATTTTTTCTTGCTGAAGAGCCTCGAGACTTCGCAGGTTATTTTCGTAAGGACAGCTGGCCCGCCGCATTGCGCGACGTACACAAGGACAAATGGTATATGTCCGTTTGTACTTTGTCGAATTTTAAATAAGTAGTGCAGATGTCTTTTTGTACGTTGAAAAATTGGTGTAAAAAACAACATTTTTCGAGAAAAAAAAATATCACAAGATAGAACAAAGAATTCTGAGTTGAAATATGCAAAAAAACGATTTTGGCAAAATTGCAGATGTCTTTATGTTCTTTGCGGCCGTCGATGTGCTACATTAGTTACTTATTTGATCGTGATTGGCATTACCAATGTGAATGTTATAAGCATCAATCGGCTGTCAGATAAGTTTCTCATAAGCTTCACGAGGCTTTGCCCCAAATTATGTGCAAGACTAGCCTGAACCCAAACTACAGCTCAGAAAATCTGTTGCTAGTTAATTAGCATAGAAACTTCTCAGGGCGGTAGAAGCGGTTCGCTTAATGATGTTAAAATTATATGCACACTGGGTCTCATATCTACCGCATGCATAGTTTGGATAGCCAAGTTGTGCCTAATTGTGTCAGTGCCAGCTGTGTGTTCCTAAAACTAAACGCACGTTTCATTAATAAAATAACAAGAGACATATGAAACTTTTTTATCATATTTTATCTTCTATCTACCATTTACCCTGCTATTATATATTTATTTGTCGACGTCTGTGTGTCCAAATAATTATTTGGTAATAGCTGCTTATGTACTATCGGCCAATTTGATTCGTACCCCACCTTCAGCTCTTATAGCATATATACATATATTTACATATATACATATATTGCATATATACATATATTTTCTTATAGCACATCAAGTGCAATTAAGTCGAAATTCGTTTAAATATTCGTTGCCTTGGAAACAAACCTGTTAATACTCTACATGACATTGAGAATACATTATTTATATTTCGAGATTTGTGTTTCTGAATACTTTGACATATTATATAATACAATAATCAACATAAACATTAAACACATTGTCTGTCCATCATGAAGTAAAGATATTCAAATCTGCAAAAACGATTTCTGATAAATAAAATTATTAAAAAGTGAAAGTAACTTTGTTCGTCTATTGGCTTTTCACACTTAAACTGCTGAATCTGTTGAAACGACTGAATGCTGAATTTATTGGAAATTATATGGAGGAGGTTTGAGATTCTGAAAAAAAACAAAGGATAATTTTACTCTAAATAAATTCCCATGGAATAATTTTAACGGTATTTTTTTTGCTTAGCTGGTAAGCCGCGGGAAAAACTTATACAATATAGTTAATACAAAAGACATAAGGATTTCTGTCAAATATATTTTGCAGTTATCAGATACTAGCTTTTGCCCGCGGCTTCGCCCGCGTGGAATTCGTTTATATCGCGAACCGGGGAAGTGGGGAAGGGGGTACGTCATCAAAGCTATCTTCCTGGGAAAGTGTGACTCTGAGTCTTCAACTATTTTCATTCCGAATTTCATCCAAATTGGACCGGTGGTTTAGCCGTGAAAACGTCACAGACAGACAGACAGACAGACTTTCGCATTTATAATATTAGTATGGATTGTAAAAAGTAAATCATTGCACTTGACAAAAATTTAGAGCGACGTTTGACGAATTGATGGAATGAGCATAATAATAAGAAAGTCATATGTGCTGCAGACACGCTTGAAATGAAAACGAATTTGACAACCTCAAAAGTTCAAAGGAAATGTTCAAGTGTTCACGAACATCGAGAACACGAGACATCGATGTGTTTCGGCCACATAATGGAAAATTTCAAGTTTATTAAAACTTTTAACAAGATTATTTCATATTTTTTAACGATTATAAATCAGCAAATACTAGTAATATCGCTTGAAAATATCGTTCAATAAATAAAGGTAAATTAAAAATGGAAAAAAGTGTCGAGTACAATATCCTACGAGTAAGCAATTTTTGCCTCTGTACAAAGCACACGAGAGAGAATCGTTTTTGAAATCATTTTTATACTGGATTGCTATTTTATTTCCTTGTCTTTTTGTTGGACAAAGTGACGAACGTGACGCACGGGACACTCGTTAGCGTGTCAGTTTTATGAGGCCGATTTTTCCGGTGAAGGATCGCAGGTATGAATGCATTGTGAGATACTTCTGTTTGTGTTGTGAGAGGATTTGTTGCCCATTTCATATGGTCGTGATAAAATATTTAACGGCGAGCGTTAGGATTTACTATCTAGGTCTTCAAAATGGCAAAGTTTTAAATTACAATAATAAAACACAGTAAACTGTCACAAAAGTGGGTAGGGGATAGGAAATGGATAATTCCGGTTTTATTAGATGCTGTTTTATTGACATTTCAAGGTAGTTTTCACCCCAAAAAAACATTTCCTGGAGATAATTTTAAAAATGCTATGCCGTTTTCCGTCTATCGCGAGAGTGAAGCCGTAAGCAGAAACTAGTTGTAAAAAAATCGATTCTGTTTGTTTATTTTGGCATTCGACTACGTTGTTAAACTTCGACGTGTTATACATAGAATTGAATTTGGTGCTACGACTAGAAAGAGTTGATTAGCTTAATTTCGCACTATTTGAAATTAATCTGTTCAATTGATTACATGTCGAGCTAACCTCAGGTTACTAAACTAGAGACTAAAAGTATTATGGTATAGGTATTGGTGTATTTCTCCATTCAAAAGGTTAATAATTGTTATTTGTATTTCATTGAGTTCAAATGACTTTAAAAGGAAATGCGCGTTTGAGATTTTCTTTTAAAAGGTGTTTCTAACGAGTCAACAAGTAAATATTTTAAATAGGTGCTTGTTATTTATGCTTGAGACACGAAATTAACGACTGAATCACTCAGTGCCAATTGAAGTAACATTTTGTATTTGCGAATTGCTTGATTTAAGGCGAAAGGAAACAAATACGATAAAAGAGAAAAATATATAAATGAAATTGTAATAATAATTCCAATTAAACTTTATCACAATAAAAACATTAGTGTATACCTAAGTACAAATTATGGCAGATTATATGAATAGGTAGATAATACTCTTTATTGTTAATACACTGCAGAACATAACAAAGGAATTAAACAAGTACAAACAACGGCCAGTCTTATCGCTACATAGCGATTTCTTCCAGGCAGCCCGTCAAAGGCCGACAACACAAAAGTGATATTAAAAGGGTAAAGGCGTACACAAAATTAACAAAGGAACTAAGCGAAATAGGAGTTGTACACGTTTTCTAAACATGCCGTAATCACAAAAGTATTTAAGTTGCCATCGTAGTTAAGCGTTTACATGCTTGGCTTGGCAACCTTATACTCAACCCAACTATAAAATATTAGTAATAAATAAATATTTACGCACGCATCCTTACTAATATTATAAATGTGAAAGTGTGTTTGTTTGTTTGTTTGTGACTCTTTCACGTCGCAACATGGCTATTATATGGTATGGTTTATGTGTTTTGGGATAGTTAGGAGGGTGGAGAGTGACGTAGGCTACTTTTTACCGCGGAAAAACATCTCATTCCCATGGGAAGATCGATGTTTTGTTAGTTATTTAGTTCCGGGTGTTGTTAATAGATGGATGCCGAGGGCTTTGTGGCACTAACGGGAAATTTTTGTAACTTAGTAATTACAGTAATTCAGTACTGATTGCAAGTGGTTACCCAGATTTACAAAATAATATATGTGAAGATCAATATTTATGTGAAAGGCCGACTTGAGCACCTAAAAACGATATTGTTAATAAAATAAAGGGGTATGGGGGATTCTCTTCTCATGCAGAGTCACGATCGAATATATAGTTCACTATCACTACAGTTTACTAGGTGGTAGAGCCTAGAGTTCGCCCGTGGTAGTACCACCGCCCGCCAAGGTACTCAGTACCATTCCTACCGTCATAATAATTATTTTTAAGAGCAATTGTGTTCCGGATAGGAAGGTGTGGAGCCGGTTCACTTTTTTAGAGGCGACCATCTCAGACCTCATGGGTAGCAACGCATCTGTGACCGAATTAGAACAAGACTCATACTAACAATAACTAACTGGACTATTACTAACATTAACTAACAGGACTAATTATCACTAACATCCCCTGTCCTCGCACTTATTAACAAAGTAACCAACTAATATTCTAACACCGTCTACTAACTAGACTAACCATCCTAGTCCCCTTTGATTATATACACGGTCTAGATTCCGCAATCGGCTCTACCGAACGGCTCCTATAAAGTCCAACAAATTTGGTAGACTTGCTTGACACGTAGGTCAGTGTCATTTGTGTTGCTTAGCGACAAAGTGCTCCCGAAAAAACATAAATTATGCCGGTTTGTGCAATGAAATTGTTTCGCAATTATGTGGAAAAACCTTGTAATAACAAAAAGATTACTCTTCATAAGTAAGCTTTTTAAATAAATCACAAAGTTTAAAGAAAACATGATTTTTTATTTCGTTATATTCTGATTAGCGAGTGTTGCCTGTTTATTACTAGGGGATTCGCCGAATTTACGGGAGATAAATTACAAATAAGTATTAAATTATAAAATCCTGTAAATAAAGTTAAACTTATAAGTTAATACCATAGATTTATTATATAACTAAAGATCGGCAATTGTATCACTTGGACGAAACCAAAAATTAATCGCCCGCTGTCAATGTCACCGCCGAGCGCGACGCCTTCCTGGTGGTTTTTATATCTAGAGGAGTCACATCCAGGTACCGCACAAGTAACCATCACTAATTAAGACTACAAAGGACATTATTCCACATAGAAATGTAAAAACTAAATTAAGTATTTTGAGAAAATTGAGGAACAATTTTTGACAAGTGCCCGCTAAGCCCGCTTTGCCGTCTAAAAATTGGTTTCGTCTATCTATCTCGCTCTGCCATACGCGTATCATAATTATGTTTTGTTCTTTCGCATTTCCAATCTATCTAAACGTCAGTGTATGCTACATCTATGTTAATACTAATTAGGTAAAGTTTATTTATATTAATATATTAAGTTATGTTTATTTAAACACGACAGTATTTATTTCATCAAACAATTGACTTTAATAAGCATTCCGTCTTAGGGCGCATTCATGTAGAACGCTGGTTACCGACGCTGATCTGCCAGAATAATTATAATATTATTCTAAGGTTTACCCTAATGTTTTTCCTTTGGTATTCTTCGACAAGTCCTTGAGTTCCTGATGTCCTGAGCTGCGCTACACCATAAAATAGAAATAAACAATAATTTCAATTCCTGTCATGTTTTTTAATTTTTTAATACCAGTTACTTTATTATTTTTTCTACTTTTTGTAGAATTTTATTAATTTACATAAAATGAAATAAATATAAGACTAATACAAAACAATAACTTTTTAACCTATTCTGTTCAACCTTAATTTGCAAAGATCATAGGGAAAAAGTAGGTATGTGAACAATTTGAAGCAGGCATCCCTTACACACGCACACCTTGACAGTGCACTTACAATAACTACACGAGCGGTACTCACACATGTCGGAAAACTGAGGACGTTTTTTGAGTGACATTTTGTTTGAATTGCGGAATCTAGACGTGTATATAATCAAAGCTAGTCCCTTTGAGTCTAGTTCTAGGTCGGTCACAGTTGTTATGGGCGGCAGCGGAAGGGTGGTGCTGCATGCTCGTTTGCTATCTTAATTCCATAAAAAAAACCCCGTCCCTACTCTACAACAGAATGACATAATATAAATAATATCGTCTACAGTAGCGTATTAAAATAGTGCTCTGTTCTATGTCACAAGCCGCGTATAGCTGGAAACACTTGAAAAAAAATATCACAAATATTTATAAAACAAATTACACTGATATATGCGCCTCTCCACGTTAGAATTCCCTGTACACGTAATCAGGATAGGTAGATCCCGCATCAATCTTCACCACACACTTCTATTGAAGGTAGCTTATAGCTCCAGTAGGTATGTAAGTGTATGCACACTTTATCTGCGGTCAGCATTACCTCTGGTTTCTCTTAGTAACTTTTAATTTAATTGTGGAACTGTCACTTATTTATAATGTATGGTCAAGGTCATGTATGATAAACAACTCATTATTTATCCGCTTTGCTTTCCACCATGCGTGCGAAGCCGCGGGCAAAAGCTAGTCCTCTATAAAAGATTTTCCTATCTTGCTACAAATCAGATTATACAAATAAAATAAAAATACTTTAAATATTTGCAAGAAGTATCTAAGCTGGCTGAAAATATACCTAATAAGAACTTAAGAATTTTCTTTTAAAGTTAGTAGGTAAGAGTTCAAGTCCATCCATCCATCAGCCTTTTCGCGTCCACTGCTGGACATAGGCCTCCCCTAATTTGCGCCACTCTGACCGGTCCTGCGCCTTCTGAAGCCAGCGGATGCCCGCTGTCCTCTTCAGGTCGTCAGACCACCTGGTCGGGGGGCGTCCTACGCTCCTTTTTCCGAGACGGGGCCTCCACTCGAGGACCTTTATTTATTTATTTATTCACGCTTTATTGACCTTAAAACTAGAGTACAATGGGCGGACTTAATGCCTAATGGCATTCTCCTCCAGTCAACCCTGGGCGATATGTAGAGGTTGCGGTAGGTGCTGCTACTCATATATAATTATAGTTAACAGAATAAACCTACTTGAATCTAAACAAAATATACAATATAGTACCTACATAATACATATAAATTTTACATAAAATATAATATACATACATATTATAAATAAATAAATAAATTATACATATAATATCTTTAAACGAGCAATTCTTGTATATTTATTTATACCTATATATATAATCACGATCTCGGAAACGGCTGCAAAGATTTTCATGAAAGTTACAGATTAGGGGGTTTTCGGCTCAAGGAATCGATTTATCAAGGTCCCAGGTTCGAGAAAAGCTCGGTTCCCGAGATAAAGAGATTTTAAAAACATCATACTGACGTCATCTATGAAACATTAGGATAACTTCTATGAGGTACTGTTTGTAACGTGTTGAACTGACGCCATCTATGAAACATTAGGATAACTTCTATGAGATACGGTTTGTTTGTTTCAGTAGTATGAAACTAGATGGCGCTCGAATATATTTTTGTTCGGCTAATACTAATATTAATATTCATTCTTACGTTGAAGCGCTATTTTTGCGTTATACCTACCTATTTTCTGTTTGAATAAAATTAAAAATCAGTGCGATTATCTCGCTTGACCTCGCAGGACGCGTAGTGATAGTTTAACGTGCGTTTGTGATATTTACGAGAATATTTGTAAATAAATGTTAGTTTTGTTATTATCGATTTAATAATATATTTTAAAAAAATTTTTAAATAAATAATGGTCAGATCGATGAAATTACTATTGTTGTAAATAGAATCAATAAAATTTTAAGTACGCCTAACAACTTGCTCATTAAACTAAAAGTATATTTATTTATGTTGTTTAATTATCATAAACATTCAATACATTTTATCGCAAATAAAAATTTCAGTCGGGGACTGCCTAAGCCTGCGAAAAGTACGAAGGAAAGTTCAATGAATTTATCTAATTAAGTATGTACCTATTTAAAATGCAATTAATTCGCTCACACAGTTAACTTCTATGAGGAACTGTTTGTAACGTGTTGAAATTTCAGTAGTATGAAACTAGATGGCGCTGTACAACTTTGTGAAACACGCTGTTGAGATCCTTTGGCCGTAACATAAGTAAAATGAATTTTGTGCTCAGTGAACAGTTGTATGATTTGACTCCTGAATAGATGGCGGAATTCCTCGTATTTCTTGCGATTCATACTAAATATAATTTTCAACCGAGCAAAGCTCGGTCAACCAGGTACTATATATATATATATATACCGGCATACATACTTAATAATACTAGACGGTCAATCAGTTCCTAAGGTGTGAAAGGAAATACTCGCGGATTTGTTTCTTGAATATCCACAGAGTTGGGGCCTTCCGGATCTTTACAGGTAGAGCATTCCAGAGCAGAATTGCCTGACTAGAAAATGAGTGGAAGAAAAAACCAGTGTTAGCTGGTGGAAGATGAAGTTTTAAATTTGACGAAGAACGGAGAACTTTGTCGTGAGTGTCACAGACATACTGAAATTTTTCCTTTAGGTACGGCGGAGAAGATGCATTATTCAGAATAGAATAAAGCAAAGAGAGAATTCTGGAATTACGTCTCTCACGAATAGGCAGCCATTTGAGCTGGCGACGATACTCAGATATATGATCATACTTACGCAGACCGAAGATGTATCGGATACAATTATTTTGAAGACGTTCCAGCTTATTGAGAAGTTCTTCGTTGAGATCTGGGTAACACACATCACCGTAGTCAATGATGGGGAGCACAAGAGATTGCATGAGCATGAGCTTGGTCTTGAAAGATAAAAAGTTTTTCAATCTATAAAGTGAATGCATTGTAGCATTCACTTTTTTACTAATAGAATTGACTTGTGGTCGCCACGTGAGTGTGTTATCTATTATCAAACCTAGGTTTGTAACAGACTGGCTTAAGGGGATAACATCGTCATTATATAAAACAGGGGGTAGTGAGAGGAGGTCCACCTTAGCCAACATTCGCGGGCTACCTAACAATATCGCTTGACATTTGGAGGTATTAACAGCAACTCCATACTGACGTGACCAATTGTTTAGCGCTTCCAAATTAACGTTAATATCCTTGATGGCGCCATGAAGATTATCAAGATGGGTATGTACATACAACTGTAGGTCGTCAGCATATAGATGGTACGAACAATTGATATAAGTAGAGATGGAGTTTATAAATAACGAGAATATGATAGGAGAGAGTATACCGCCTTGCGGAACTCCAGTTTCAAGATCAGCCCACTCTGAACATTCCTGTCCAGAACGAACCGCTTGCTGGCGACCGCGAAGATAGTTAGTAAACCATGCAAGGGGTGTAGAGGAAAACCGAAGATGTGATAAAATGGAAATAAGGATTTGGTGGTCGACCGTGTTAAAAGCGTTAGAAAAGTCTACCAGCACCAACACTGTCACTTTTTTGCTGTCCATAGCTTTTCTGATGTCATCAGACACATTAACTAATGCAGTGGTGGTGCTGTGACCGGAACGAAACCCTGACTGGTATACACTCAGCAGGGCATTGCAGGAGATGAAATTGGATATTTGCTTGTGAACACAGATCTCTAGAACTTTTGACAGGAATGGGAGAACTGAAATTGGACGAAAATGACTGGGAAGGGTAGGGTTTTGTACTTTGGGTAAAGGTCGTACAAGAGCTCTCTTCCAGAGCGCAGGATATTGGCCTGATGAGAGACTAAAGTTTATAATGTGGGTTAAAACTGGGAGGAGACTTTCAAGGATGGTGACAATCATTATCCTGCTAACATCATCGCACCCAACAGCCCTAGACCGAATGCTTAAAACAGCCTTCTTGACCTCTTCCTGAGTAACAGG
This sequence comes from Hesperia comma, assembly GCA_905404135.1. Lineage (NCBI taxonomy): Eukaryota > Metazoa > Arthropoda > Insecta > Lepidoptera > Hesperiidae > Hesperia > Hesperia comma. The sequence goes on from FR990016.1 coordinate 12,731,215, forward strand.
CGAGAACTCAAAGGTTATTGTAGGAGATGGTTGCATTTCAACAATAGAAGCGATTGTTTGAGCTCGGATATTAGGGTCCAGCGGTGAAATCTTGGAGAAATGGTTATTTATGTCTTTCAAACTAAGGGACGGACCAAAATCCATTTTTTGTGGTTTACATACACCTAAAGTTTTGAGGAATTTCCACGTATCAGTGGGAGAAGAATCTATAATATTTTTATGGATATATTGGCGTTTAGCTGCTCGCACCATCTGATTGCATCTATTTCTGGCTTTCTTGTATGATAACCAATTCTCATCGGTACGATTCTTTTTAAACTTACAGAAAGCACGATTTCTTTTCCTCATAGCCATTCTTACCCCGCTCGTCATCCAAGGAGCAGGGGGGCGGCGTAATCTGACGTTATGTTTTGGGGCATGAGTGTTGAATAATTGTATGACCAATTGATTAAAATGTTTTACTTTGTCATCTACTGTATCCCCCGATCGCACGAGACTATAATCAAGTCTAGCCGCATCCAATCTAAGCATATCAACGTTAATTTTAGCATAATTGCGCATTTCAACAACGACTGGACGATCTTTCAGAATTTTTAAATTATACGACGCATATAATAAGTCGTGTCTTGAGAAACTTGGAGCCGATAACTGTCCATAACTGTGTACGCTCTCAGGTGATGACGTTATAATGTGATCGATCCAAGTATCTTCAAAGCCGATGTTACAGTGAGTTGCTGTTAATGGAAGTATTGAGAGATTGACCGACTCGATTATGTTGCGAAACTTGAGAGCATTGGGCGAACCCTTCAATAAATCAGTATTAAAATCACCCATAATTAAGTAATGTGTGTACTCGGATCCAATATTGTCCAAAGCTGCTTCTAGATTTGCAAAATAGTTAGTAGACGGTGGGCAATATACTACTCCCAGAACAACTCTGATACCCGTAAGATTAAGTTCCAAAAACAAGTATTCAGCAGACTCTGAGTACTGAGACGGAGATGACAAAATTAATTTATAGCTGATGGTTGAACGTAAGTATATCGCTACTCCGCCGCCTCCCTTACCTGTGCGATCGTTACGCACTAGTACAAAACCAGGCAAAGGAAACAACGAAGAATCCAAAGATGGTTTTAGCCAACTCTCAGATACTAAGATTGCGTGAATAAAATCAACACAAAATGATGCTTCCAAGTCTGCAAAGTGACGTGGGATGCTTTGTGCATTAATATGGCATACATTTAATCTGGATTTCCGAGAGCAAAAAATCCCAGTGAGCTTATGTTTAAGGTCCTCCTCTGTACAGGATTCAAAAGAATCGGAACTGTTTGCCGAATAAAATGATTCACCGTCTGACATAATATTACAAATATATTAAGTAAATATATATAATTAAATAAAAAGAAATCCTTACTAATATTATAAATGTGAAAGTGTGTTTGTTTGTTTGTTTGTTTGTTTGTTTGTTTGTGACGCTTTCACGTCGCAACAAAGATATTATATGGTAAGGTTTATGTGTGTGGGGATAGTTAGGAGGGTGGAGAGTGACGTAGGCTACTTTTTACCGCGGAAAAACATCCCATTCCCATGGGAAGATCGATGTTTTGTTAGTTGCTAGATATTTATTTTCGGAGTTGTTAATAGATGGCGGTAATAAAATTCATTTGCAAGTTCTGAATTACGCTATCAAATACTACATGTAATTTACTTAAGTCATAGGCAAATGTAATAGGCTACTTTAGCTCTGCCTCGAGAACTCCCCGCTCCGGCTGTATTCAGTGTACCGCCCGCCCGCTGGCACTATCCTGTTGACTGATGTCCGCAAGTTGCTCAGCCAACAGGATAGTGCCAGCGGACCAGAGGGACCTTCGAGTGGAGAGCCTGGACGACTTCATCGAGAGATTGGCACGTAACATGTTCGGGCGTGTCGACGCGTCGCGGTTCCCGCATCTGCAGGACCTGGCGCCGCTCCACGCCCGTCCACCGGACCGCTGGGCCTTCCCGCGCGACTTGCTGGTTGCGCGGGACGGGCCTAGCACTGACTGATACTGGGGCTTCGTAAGTCGTCGCCCGGCGCTGATCGGGTCCTGCTGGGCTTCCCACCAGCGGGATTCACCCGGTAGGGCCTCGATCGCCTGGGCGGCGCGAAAATGAACCCCATCCCGTTTAAGACTCTGTGGCCTGTAAAAAGGCCACAACTCACCGGACTTGACCTATTGGTTAACCACAGATGGACAACCAAGGGCCTTAGGGCCCAGCCCAAGACCCGGCCCGTTTTAACGGGCCGCGAGAGACACCCCCAAAGGGGAACTAACTGTCCCGAGGGCTCCACACACCTCAGACAGGGTGGAGTGAAGAGAGCGAGTAGTAGGCTACTTTTTAGCCTAAATTCCTACGAGAGCGGGACCTACGCGGCTGTTACCTACGGGTCCCGAAGCGAAGCGCGGGCGGTTCTCTAGTAATAAATAAATAAAATATTACAAATAACTTCGACAGAGCAACAAGAAAAATATATATATTACGTATTATCACCTTCGCAAATACCTGCATTACTTATTTTTAAAAAAAAGGAATCATGAATAAATTATCGACCCAAAGCCAACTGTTTACAAATAAGCACAATAAAAACAGATACATTTATATACAAAAAGTGACCTTAAATGCATCGTGTAAAGTTGATGTAAATACTAAATAATAAAAACATGGCATTATATTAATTTGCAACCTTTGCTTTGGTCAATACAAGTTCACAATGACAAATATGTACATCAAACTTCGTTCAAACTATATATCTAATCTGTGGTTCAGTGCAAGAGTATGCTGACCATAGAGATGTGTAATATCTGTACGATGCTGACATCTGTTGTCTAATTTTGATTTGACAGTTGACTTGATTGACGACATTGACGTATTGACGTTAACTTGTAAACAATGTTATAAAAACTCATGTGTCGTGTTGCAAATCAAAACATTATGAAAAAAAAAAAAAAAAAAAAAAACGAGGTAGTTGATAAAAAACAAGAAATGTAAATTGAGTACACAAATAAAAGAGATACCTCATTGAGTGCTACTAATAAAAGAACAACGGTAATACACTTCACTGATCTCGCTACCCTACTTCTTGGTGGCAGGTCGTCTCGGCCTCTTTGAGGCGTCTTTCTTACCCAGCGGTTGTCGGACCTTCGAGCTATATGGCCGGCCCATTGCCACTTCAGCCGGCTAATTCTTTGAGCTATGTCGGTTACCCTCATTCGTCTACGGATCTCCTCATTTCTGATTCGATCACGTAGAGAAATACCGAGCATAGCTCTCTCGATAGCCCGCTGCGCGACTTTGAGCTTGTGGATTAGGCCAATCGTAAAGCACCACGTCTCGGAGCCGTATGTCATCAATGGCAACACACACTGCTCGAACGTCTTCGACTTCAGGCACTGAGGTATTTTGGACGACAAGATGTGACGTAATTTCCCGAACGCAGCCCATCCGAGTTGGATTCTACGAGTAACTTCTTTCTCGAAGTTGGACTTACCCATTTGGATCACTTGTCCCAGGTAAATATATTCGTCTACAACTTCGAGAGCAGCGCCATCAACAACGACCGGTATGGGCGTGACATGGACATTCGACATGATTTTCGTCTTGTCCATGTTCATCTTAAGACCCACCCGTTGTGAGGCGCTGTTCAAGTCCCCGAGCATTGTACCAAGTTCTTCCATGGATCTCGCCAAAATGACTATATCGTCGGCATACCGCAGGTGTGTGATGTATTCGCCATTGATATTAATGCCACGTCGTTTCCACTCCATCAGCTTGAACACGTCTTCCAGCGCATGCGCATTCGCAGCGCATGACGGAATCACAACCGAGCTGCTAAGAGCTGGAGGAAAACCCCTCCTAGTGGCGCTCCAAAAGCTGTTCGATTCCGTCATCAATACTGGGACTACCCCGGAAGCGTGGAGCAGAAGTGTAGTGACGCTGTTCTTTAAAAAGGGCGATAAGACCCTCTTAAAGAACTACAGGCCCATTGCACTTCTGAGCCACGTTTATAAACTGTTTTCGAGAGTCCTCACAAATCGCATTGCACGCAGGCTTGACGACTTCCAGCCTCCCGAACAAGCAGGATTCCGTAAAGGCTACAGTACCATAGACCACATACATACGCTACGGCAGATTATACAGAAGACCGAGGAGTATGGTCTGCCGCTATGTGTTGCCTATGTGGACTATGAGAAAGCCTTCGATTCTATCGAGACCTGGGCGGTACTAAATTCTCTCCAGCGGTGCCGAATCGACTACCGGTATATCGAGGTGTTGAAGTATTTATACACATCAGCCACCATGTCCGTCAGAGTACACGACACAGCAACGAACCCCATTCAGCTGCAGAGAGGTGTCAGACAAGGGGACGTCATATCCCCAAAACTGTTCACCACTGCGCTGGAAGACGAGTTCAAGTAAAACAAAGAAATTAATTAATCGAAGGTATTAGATCGCACAGAGCAGAAGGGCGAGATAAATCCCCTTGAATCTTCGCATCGATTTCGTGCCAAAGAATCTGCTTCAAAGAATCAGAAACAAGCACCGGCGTTGTTGTTAAATGTTTATATTATTTAATCCTCGAATTAACTAGTATTTCTTGCTTTTGATCATTGAGGTAATGATGTATAAGTCTATTTCGTGATACGAAGGTATGGCAGAGGGTGTAAGGAGTGTGTTAGTGGGGGTCTTTTAGTCAGTTTTTTAATAAGTAATAAAGATTTTAATGAAATGCAGCAATTCTCCGTAAACTAGTCGAAAAACTGTAACTTACATCTTGTAAAAAAATTGCGTGGAACGCTAGATATGGTAGTCAGGTTATAAGGGTAGAAGTGTCTGTGAGGGAGAACAAACCTCAAGATGGGGTCACTTGTAAATCAGAAGAGGGTTGAGAGATTAACATATTTTTTCTTCAATGCGCTTTGGGTTCCCTTTAAAGTAAACGTTTAACAAAACTTGAAGAATATGATTAATGAAGAGTTCATCTCATATTTAAAACCAAAATATTCCTAAAATTCGGAAGTCTCTAGTATACATTAAAATTTACGTAACAATTATTTACGAAATAGTATCATATCTTCAAAATTGCACTACTTATATAGTTTTAAAGAAATGAATTGTCTGTATTGTAGCTCGTTCGTCCAACCTAATTAGGTTGCAAGTCCGGAGATGGGTGCAATCGAAACTTGCGGCGTGTGAGGGACCAACGATGCTGACAAGATTGCCAAAGTTTCATCCACAGGCATGTAGTCGCAGCCAAATGAAAATGATTTCACGATTGTACCCGGTTTTATACCTCACGATTTATGTACGTCGTCCTATCCAAATGGCTTATGAATTTAAAATAATGACTGGAATAAAATAAAAAAATGTTTTTTGGCGGGTACACAAATTGCTTCAGGATTTCAGTTAACTCCCGCTTACGAAACGATTCTGTGGAAGAAAGATGATCTTAAATTACTGTTTTCTTACGGTAAATACTCTTACAGATAAAAGCGTATGGCAAATTTCTATAGACATTAGGTATTTACCGAAAGTAATCGTCGTCTTTTTACGCGAAAATAAATAATTGTTGTAAAGTGTTTCTAAATGTGTGATTAAAGGTCGGTACCGCCCTACATGTAAAGACTTGAATTGTAGGTACGTCACTATTTTCTTTGAGTGCAGATCGAAAGAAGGGTTAGTAAAATATTATAGTTTTAGAAAGTAATGTAAGGCTAATAGTATACCTACCTACATTAGGTCAGAATTGATACCTTAATCATATATTATCGCAATTATTATTTTAGGTACATTTACACTCATCTCATTCTGTGAATTTTACCTTTATTATGTAAATATTTTATAATTCGTAAAAATGTTTGTATTTGTATGCCAGAACTCAATAATTACAGTAAAACCCTTATGCGTGTAATTTCTTGAAGGTTAGTTAATAATAATTTATTTAAAGTATTGTAACAGGTTTATTCTCAGTTAAACGCTTACTGTCTTATTAATAAAAATCGCTTAGTCCAAACATAATCTGACCTTACACTTGGATAAGTTAATCCCAGAATAACAAAGTATTAACTTTTAATCATTGACTATTAAAAACACGGAGAAACTTCGGACTAACATTGCACTCCTTACACCGGTATTAGTGCGAATATTATGGTAACACACACACACACACACATTTTAAAAGTAAACACAGTGAGTCATTGAGGAAGGGTGGAATGAAGTACAATCGAATAAATTACAATCCAGCCTCCCCTCCATTTACACTCCATTCTCTGGTTCCGAAACTTTCAATGACTAATTAATGAGAAAATCAGAGAACAACAGGAAATTTCAAGACCCGGACGTAGGTAATAAGGATTCGAATTTATATGTGAGGGACAAGGTTGAAATTCCTTTAACAAAACGTTGTTTACACCCCTCGTGGTCGATACTTTTTGTTGCCCCAGCACAGGTAGTTGTTTACAAAATTTACCGCTGTCTATTGTTGGTGATAAGTACATACCCCAAATTGAATAGGTCACAATATAATTTCCCTTCACAAATTCAACTATGAATTGTCGATTCAGATAAACGCTGTTCATTTAGACGGTTTTAAATCGTTGATGTGAATTTAAACATACGTAACTGGATATCTCCTTTCGTTACGCTAATGACAACAGCCTTAAATTGTATGTCTAGTTCAACGGTATGAAACCCCAACCTTTGTCGAATTCGCCAAATAAATTACATGTAAACGTTTAAATTACAGCAGACGAAAAGGTTTCTGGCCTATTTAATAGGGCTTAAATATTACGTACTTGTACACTTCACTTCGAAATTCGTCTATATTTATTATTTGGCTTAAGCCTTGTAAAATAAATAATTCAAAGTAATATAGAAGATAAGTACGATCCTTGGTCGTTTTGAAGCCGAAACGAAATTTTCACTTTTTCTGGGATTTGTTAAGCGGATAATTGGCAGTTTGCTTAAATTAATGTGGTAGATGAATATTTGTTTTTAGAAACAAAAATCAGTGAGTCTATAATGATCAATTTCAATAATCAATTAATATATAATAATCTAAAGGTCACTCAATCATTACGAAAAATCAAAAACACTTCAAGCACATACAAAAATAGAATTTTCTACAGGTCCAGATTTTGTACTACTATTTTGTGGTTTACTAAAGATGAAATAAATAAAGTTATTCGGATATATTATTTATGTTAATCCTAGTGCTTTACAACAATCCCTAAAACAATTAATAATATACAATGAACATAATAAATTATTATATTTATTAAATATTTTTAAGTGGTAAATAAACAAACTCTATATTCAAGAAAGAATAAAAGATGTTGAATAAATTGCAGAATAAAATATAGGTACACAAAGCTGTCTCCCATAAAAACACACAAAAAATTACCATGACAGATAGCGATCCGATACAGATTAATTTTATGTAGAGGCTTTCAAAATTCGGTGGCTTTTCTGACGACCACAGTAAAAGCTTTCGCATTAAAATTTCAGTGCCAACTTCATAACTCTCTCGGTGAATTATAATTTTAAATAACATATGATTTTGGACGTCGACCTAATTTGCCCGTGAAACAAAACGACGTCACGAAAACCCGGTCATACACTCCACGGAATTTATTTTCAGTATCCAGTAGACAGGTGGTTCCGTTTTGTTATTCAAGTTATCTATCTTTGTTAGTTTGCAACTGTCCAGAATTACCGAGTAACGGTCTGAAAAGGAACTTCAATAAACCGCTCATTCACAAGAAGGACGTCACATCTCAAAAAACTACAATTTTGAGTTAAATATACACAGAAGATTAGAATTTTTAACTTTATTTATTGTAAAAACGTCTTAACAATCGGCCGTCAAATGAGGGAGTGAGACAGGTTGTGTCATTTTTTATCGATCTTGCTCTTGCGCTACGCTTTTTTAAACACCGGCACATTTCAGTTGCTACGAGTTTGAAGAAGTGGGAACATGTGCAATTTTAGTGAAAATACATCATAATTCTTGTTATGTCGAGCTTTTTGAAAAGGTAAGTAAAAACTCATTTTATAACTTTATAATAGAACGACTTATCAAAATTTGTGTCGTTGTTTATCTAGAATTTTCTTCTGATATTATAGGTTATACTTTGTGTTGTGTCGTTATTGATAATATTATACATTTATTTCATTTGAACTATATCCTCTTAATACGTTATAAATAATAAGTAATTGTACTAGTGTAAATTCTTTAACGACATATTTCGTACAAAAACATTATAGATACTAAAAGCTGGTATTGAATATTTAAAGTATATTAAGTTATGACGTTACTAACAATATTTATTTGTTTTTTAGACTTGATTATTACGAACTATCAACTATGCCTGGTAACAGAGGAAGAAAAACATAAGCGTTTAATTGCATCTAAAAACGATAATAGTAAAAATAAGATAACAGGTTTTTCTTTATTTTTCATTTTATGCTTTAATAATGTAAATAAACATAATATTTCTTCCGTTTTTTCAGTGAATGAAGAGGGTTGCAAAAGAGATTCAAATTGTAACATGGATTTAAATACAAAATAGACAACTCAACTGCAACTCCTCGGTAGAGATCAAACTACACTAGCTACCCTTGTTCTTCTACTAGTAGCACTAATAACTCTTTTAAATACGTGGAAAAAATGCACAATGAGGATGAAGATGGTTTTACTGGGGTTATTATATAAAAGAGCCATACCAAGTTTTTATGCTCCTTTTCCTATATTTTAATAGAAAATAATTCCCTATGATTTTTACAAGTTTCAATGATTTGTTTCATTTTAATATTAAGCTTTTACGTGATTAAATTATTTATAAGAATTGATTTTTTTTTTCATTTTATTGAAATGTTATTATAGTTTTTAACCGACTTCAAAAAAGGTGGTTCTCAATTCGACCGTATAGATGTTTCTTTATGTTTGTTCAGCGATTTTTTTGGTTGTTTGTTATTTTGGCCTATTTTGATAATTCTTTTTTGTTGGAAAGTGCCTAGATATTCCAGGAGTGGTCCTGTGATAAGGCCACCAGGATCTCATGATGGGATCTTAGAGAAATCAAGGGGAACTTTCGAAAATAATAAGGGGCGACTAAAATAGTAAGGGATGTGTTTGTTAATGTTTCCATTAAGTATAATAAAGCACTACAATTTCATGAACGTCTGTAGTCGATGTAATGAAGCAGAAAGACAGTCGAGGGAAGTCCTCAACGATTTATAGCAATTATCTTGTGTTTGAGCTTGATTACTTCATAGTGGGGTGAACTTTACATCTAGATGGTTGGAATTGAGCTCCACATGGTGGGTAGTTTTTGAGTTATATCTGCTCGTCGATGTTGAATTCGGTTATTTTTTTTGTAAAAAGCAATTATTATGACCGACTTATTTATTTTTATTTTATAAGAGTTCTTTGAATTTTGAAGGATATTTGAAGTTTAGTTTTTAAGAATTAGGCTGAGTTTTGTTACAAATGCAAAATAATTTTATAAATAGTCATATTTTATTTAAAATCATTTTTATTTTATAATGAGCTTCCGCCCGCGGCTTTGCTGCCATGGTATTCGCCTAAAATTCACCTCCCTAGCCCTATCCCCTTAGGGGATGAATTTTGATAAATCATTTCTTAGCGGATGCCTACATCATAGTGGCATCATAGTAGTATCATGATAGCATGCCAATAGTATATCATTGTACCATGCTAAATTTCACCCCGATCGGTCCAGTAGTTTGGGCTGTGCGTTGATAGATCAGTCAGTCAGTCATCACCTTTGCGTATTATAATTATGTATAGATTTACAATATACTTACTGTCAATAATGACACAAGATGGATAATTAAAAGAAAAATAATTTATACTTTCTAGAAAAACGACACATCTTGTACTAGGTGACACTTAAAATTAAATTATAATAAAACTACCCACTTTTTACTCACAAATAAGACTGATTTAGTATGACAGATAAATGAGGAATAAAATAAATGTAGTAGTATCGCCTTCTAGTCCATACATTTTTTTAAATTAAATTTACAAAGTTAAAAACCTCGTTTCCCAAAAGTTTGTAATTTTTAGTTGTGACCATGAAGCTAATATAGAGAGGAGACGTTGTATGTATAATTCTCTATGAAAGATCGCGTGAGGATTTGCGGGGCGAGGGGGATAAAGAAACGGGCGGGATCTTGTTAGATCCCGCCCATTCATCTAACGGTCAATAGCAAAACTACTCGCTTCGTTCTATATCGACTTTACTACGTAGTTCAACTATCTCACACTAGATGTCAATAAATGTAGGATATAACAGGGACGTACTCAGAATTTTCATAATCATACCACATCATTTCATTCTGTTTTTTTAACATAAATTTTGTGAACCATCTTGATTAACAAAATCCTGTGCGGAAGTTTCGAGGGCAATATGGACATGGCTTACACAATTACTGAATTAAGCATGTTTAAGTATGCACCCATCACGACTGGGACGTGGAGAGATCATTCAGCCAATATAAGTCTATATTTCGACCAAATCGTCAGAATTTTAATTTTGATAATTTAAAGAAGCACGTCATTGTGTATTGCAACCAATTTCATGATAAGGCTAATGTAATGGAAGTTGAATAAAACTGTTATTAATTACACCAGGTAGGTAAGTTGTCACACTATAATGAACAGAGTACCTACATATAGGCAGTAGTTTAATTCAATGGGACAGTCGGAAAAATAATTGGATTCTAAATACGGCCCTGTGTTTTTGTTGTTTCAAGTAGTTGTCGAAAGATGGCGCTGTTTACAAAATGTCGCCACACAACATACAAAGTGTTGCCATCTAACGTCAAGTAGAAATTTATTTGGTGAGCGCCGTCAGTAGACTGACTTAAGGCCACGCCCACTGTGATGACGTCAGGACCTAGTTGAGTTACAGTGCACAGTTGCTTAGGCCGTCTCCTCTCTATATTAGCTTCATGGTTGTGACGTCCTTCTTGTGAATGAGCGAAACATAAAGTTGCAGGTTTACGTATGCAAATCTAATGAAACTGCGCAAAACGAATACTGCTCGTTTGCGCCAAAATATACAGGGTGTCCCGTAATGAATGGATAATACGGAACCTACGTGTAGAGGGCATCATGCCGGTTCAGATGAATAAATATTATGTTCAGAAAAATTCCTTCCGTTTCCGAGATATTCGACATTTTCAAAATTTTCAATTAATTGTAATTAATTTGTTATAACATAATTAATTAATTTGGAATTAATTTGTAAAAACATAAAAATGGGATCTACCTTATTTTAAAAGGAAATAATTTAAAATCTAAAGGTGGACCATACCCTGTAACATATAAATGGGCTAGTTTTTTTTTTTAATTTGGCATTCAAGCCACCATACATTTTTTTTGAACCACGGCAGAGTAAAAGCCAGGAATGAAATATGAAAAAACGTTAAATTGGTGTTAAATCTTAATTTAAAAAGAATCTGTGCTTTTGTTATAAAAATATTAGATCACATTCGATAGCACATCTTTCCAGGAGTACTATACAAAAAACAGATACAAAAAATGTCTTCATTTGTAGTCCTACAAAAAATGTCTTCATTTGTAGTCCTACAAAAAATGTCTTTATTTGTAGTCCTGGCGCCAAAAAGAATGGCCAAGGGTGGAACAATTTTGAAAATGTCGAATATCTCGGAAACCGAAGGACTTTTGCTCAACATAACATTCATCTGAACCGCCATGATGCCTTCTATACGTAGGTATTATCCATTCATTACGGGACACCCTGTATAAAATTTAGCGCAACACTTTAGTTTTTACTAAAGCCTCCGTAGACCTGTGACTTGTAACAGTTAAGACTGAAGTCAGGACGAGCCAAGCTTCGTGTTAGCTATCAATTTTTACAAAAACACCAAAGCACAGTAAGTTCCGAACCTCATTAATTAGGAGAAGAGATAATTATCTTGCAGTAAAGTTGCAGTGATTTGAACTATCGACGCAATATGCTGGTACTAGAATAATCATGGCAACTACTCCATTATGTCGACTGCAACCACAATTAATCCAGTTTATTGATATTAAAATACGCTCTTTTTATTTTCCATTCAACGTGAATGTACCAGTCATTAGTCCATATAAAATGTATGGAGAATTCTTTTCATTAGACTTTCGAACTATCATGGAAACTTATGCATACTCACAATTAGATAGGCGTTCGTGTTGCTCCAGTCAGTCTTCCTTTGTATTTCTGCAATGACACAGTTCACATGTTCATTGTTTGTTTCCATCAGCGGGTATTTAATATCTAGGGATATAATGACAGCAAATTGTTCATTCTTATTTATCTACAATAGAGTTGACTTAATTATTTTTGCTTTTATTATGTACAACAATGTACAGATGCTGAGTGTTGCGTTGATAAATAATTACAGATCGCCTGAGGAGAAAATTATTTGGCTATCTTTGCACTGGGCTAAACACAATATTGATTAACTTAAATCTCGACTATCTTTGTACTTTTATGAAAACAAAACTAGCCGCCACAATATCATAATATCGTATAATGTTATGACTTTTCATTGACCTTTTTTGTTTTTTTTTTTTATTTTATCAAACATTAAAGCAATTCTTTTATTCTTGAAATACTTACGAATATCTTCAGCATTTATGTTTGTAGGTATTGTGATACTTTTCGAAAATAAAAAGTTTTATTATGTCCTAATCCTTACGGAGTAACTATCGGCCAAGTCTGTCTATTTACAGTTTCGGAGTTAATGCGTACCACGTTTTTGTTGTTCTTTTGGGATCTTGCGTATCACTATTGCCTTAGTAATCAGGACTTGGATCAACTTTCCACTAAGTTCGGTTTTATCGAAATATAAATGGTCTATTCACTTTGTTTACTGTTTATTCGATAAGTCAAAGTTTAGCTCACAGTCCATATAAAATCATGGGTACAATTTCATGATTATTTATTTATTTATTTATTTATTAATAGGACTCCCAACACAGATAACACTTAATACAAATCTAAAGTACTTATGCTAAGTGGAACAAATATATTAGTGTATCCGTAATTATAGGGTGCCACATCGAGCACAATTTTACAGCGAATAAGAGAGAAGAATAATAATACAATTATGGCTAATTATGGTTAACAAGTTTATATACTATTCGATTTTGGTTAAAGCTTAGTAGTGTAAGAAAGAAACAATCTAATAATATTATCGCATCGTACCTAGTATACAAATTTTATTATATAATGAAACGAAGTTTTTTATCGCACCGTACGGATAGAGGCTATAACAAAAAGTTTGTAAAGAGTTAGATATTATATCAGCTATTAGGTGAGATATGTCCGACAATATACAGCTATAATGCATTGTTGTAGTGGCAAATGATAGGTACAGTATGAATGACGTCAGGTAGGTGTCAGAGTTAAAATGCAACAATATAACTTGGTTCCAACCAAGTGTCCCACGACACTCGCATATTTCTTCGCATATTACCACAATTACAACAATAATTCAACGAATATTGTAATACTAGAGAACCGCCCGCGCTTCGCTTCGGGACCCGTAGGTAACAGCCGCGTAGGTCTCGCTCCCGTAGGAATTTAGGCTAAAAAGTAGCCTACTACTCGCTCTCTTCACTCCACCCTGTCTGAGGTGTGTGGAGCCCTCGGGACAGTTAGTTCCCCTTTGGGGGTGTCTCTCGCGGCCCATTAAAACGGGCCGGTCCTTGGGTTGGGCCCTAAGGCCCTTGGTTGTCCATCTATGGTTAACCAATAGGTCAAGTCCGGTGAGTGGTGGCCTTTTTACAGGCCACAGAGTCTTAAACGGGATGGGGTTCATCTTCGCGCCGCCCAGGCGATCGAGGCCCTACCGGGTGAATCCCGCTGGTGGGAAGCCCAGCAGGAGCCGATCAGCGCCGGGCGACGACTTACGAAGCCCCAGTATCAGTCAGTGCTAGCCCCGTCCCGCGCAACCAGCAAGTCGCGCGGGAAGGCCCAACGGTCCGGTGGACTGGTGTGGAGCGGCACCAGGTCCTGCAGATGCGGGAACCGCGACGCGTCGACACGCCCGAACATGTTGCGTGCCAATCTCTCGATGAAGTCGTCCAGGCTCTCGACTCAAAGGTCCCTCTGGATGACGGCGTTCCTGACGTACCTCGGCGCACCAGTCAGCCGGCGGAGCGCAATCGCCTGAACCGCACGCATCCTCTTGCGCTGCGGTTCGCTGGCGAGCGCGTACCACGCCGGTGCCGCGTACGTGAGGCGGGATCTGATGTAGGTCTTGTAGACCCCGAGCTTCAGTCCGAGAGGGAGGCTCGAGGAGAGCACTGGTTTCTGCCATCGCGCTTCTGGAATTCGCGACGGCTTTCGTTACCTGTGGCTTCATCGAAAGTCTTCCGTCGATTTTGCCCCTAGGTATTTGGCCTGTGGGGCCCATTGGATATCTAGTCCGTGAAGCTCCAGAGTAGGGTCCCGCCTGTTGAGGTATCCTCCTATGTTCACGGCCTGCGTCTTCCCGACATTCACCGACAGTCTCCACGCGGCGAGCCATTCGGGGAGGGCATCAAGCGCACGCTGCATCTTGACGATGGCGTGGGTTCTATTCAGCGACGTGGTGATGTACGCCACGTCATCGGCATACAGGGCAAGCGACGCCCCCCTGCCGCCGGGATGTCGTCGGTGTATCAGGCGTAGCAGACCGGGGACAGGCAACTCTCTTGCGGGACGCCGGCTGCGATCGGACGCTCGGTGGATTCGGCGTCTTCAACCACTACTCTGAAGCTTCTATTTTCGAGGAAACTGGAGATCACCTTAACGGCACTCCGGGGCGCCGAAGACTGCGAGATCTTGTAGAGAAAGCCGTCGTGCCAAACACGGTAGAACGCCTTTTCCATGTCGAGGAATACTGCACACACGCGTTCTCTCTTATTCAGAGCCGCGGTAACGGTGTGCAACACCCTCGACAGTGTAGCCGTGCTGTTCAGCGGCATCAAAAAGTAGCCTTCCACTTCTGTTGGCAGCTAGGCTATTCCACCCCGGATGCTTGCAGTTCCAGTCGCCCGCGCCCACCACACCACCGGTGTCGGCGAGTCCAGCAACTTGCGGACATCAGCCAATAGGATAGTGCCAGCGGGCGGGCGGGTACACTGAATACAGCCGGAGCGGGGAGTTCTCGAGGCAGAGCTAAAGTAGCCTATTACATTTGACTTAAGTAAATTACATGTAGTATTTGATAGCGTAATTCAGAACTTGCAAATGAATTTTATTAACGCCATCTATTAACAACTCCGAAAATAAACATCTAGCAACTAACAAAACATCGATCTTCCCATGGGAATGGGATGTTTTTCCGCGGTAAAAAGTAGCCTACGTCACTCTCCACCCTCCTAACTATCCCCACACACATAAACCTTACCATATAATAGCTTTGTTGCGACGTGAAAGCGTCACAAACAAACAAACAAACAAACACACTTTCACATTTATAATATTAGTAAGGATTTGAAGAACATTTTATGCTTAGCAAAGCTTATGCCTATTATTATAAAGAAATAAAGTTAGTGTAGGTACACACAGAGAGAAATAGCCAATTCATTTGAAAAGAAGACGAAGAAAGAGGTATAGCTTGGTCTAATCTAATAACTTTTCAAATTACCATAGGTCACTTGGGAGTTGTGAAGAAGCAGATGAGCAAATTCTAATACTGCTAACTTCATGTCAGCTAATCCATTAAGATAAGACTTAAAGCAGTTTAACTTGGAATATTGCAACTATTTTCACAGTAGACAAAAACTTAAATCCAGTCACATTACACACCTGTCCCGGGATATTAGTTGTTGTTCTAGCTGTAATGTTTAATTAAAATTCAATTTATACCGTTGCAATGCAATTTTGTTACCTTAAGCCTTAAACCTAAAGCCTCTTTTTTCGGACATGTCGCCAGATAAGATGGCCAGAACTTAGAACAACTTCTGGTTACTGGCAAAGTTGCAAACGACCAAGAGACCGCAGTCCAACTAAGTGGACAGTGAACCCAGAGGTAAATGACGTGAAACTGTCAGGCATGAGATAATTCCACTACTAGAGGATCACGACCATCAGAATTGAGGAAAGCAACGCAAGGAGCAAGGAGCCTTAAACAGCTGAGTGCATGCATTTATTTTTAACATTCGACGCTGACACTTGCAGCGCTGAGCGAATTCATTCAGAGCATTGCGACTCGTATTACCGCGCGGTACAACATTTGTATATTTCTGAATGTTTGCACAAATGCTTGGGAGATACGAAGGTTCGAGTTTCGCGCAACTTTGACAGCTTGGAAGACCACGGATGTGTCTCAAACTTCGCATAATAATTTGCGAAGGTCGTCTTACACTTATCGCACTTAATTGCGTGAACCTTTGTACTATCAGCAAAATTGATTCGTGCCCCACTTCGTCGACAGTTCGTTTGAACTTTTGAGGATGTCAAATTCGTTTTCTTTTCGAGCGTGTCTGTTGCACATATGACTTTTTTAATATTAAAGTCACTCCGTCAAACGTCGCTCAAAATTTCTGTCAAGAGTCAAAGTGCAATGAATTACTATTTATCTTGCAGACATGCTTGCAGACATTGTTTTTGCTTTTGTATTAACTATATAGTTGTTTTTCCCGCGGCTTCGCCCGCGTTTGAGACAAGCAACAATAAAATACGGTTAAAATTATTCCATGGGAATTTATTATGAGGAATAAGTAACCCATGGACCAAATTTATCACAATCTGATAAGAACAACTGTGATGAGTTTTATATCACTTGATGTGCTGTAAGAAAATAAGCTGAAGTTGGTGTATGAATCAATTTGGCCGATAGAACATTGCATGAATGGTCACAGTTTTGACACCTACACCCACATGGAATGAATGCGAATGTTGTGACAATTTCGTGGTATTAATGGATGTCAACGCTGTTACAATTCGTGCAATGTATAAAGGTTCGTGCGAATGTGAGGGAGCGCGGTTAATGTCGTCCACTTTGGCACTTCTCACACAACGCTATTCATGAGATACGCGACTGCAACGCTACCCAAAATTAGTATGTATTTGACACTATGTACTGACAGGACGATGCGTCTTCTGTCAGTTAAAAGTGTCAAATACATACTAATTTTGGGTAGCGTTGCAGTCGCGTATCTCTGCAACGCTACCCAAAATTAGTATGTATTTGACACTATGTACTGACAGGACGATGCGTCTTCTGTCAGTTAAAAGTGTCAAATACATACTAATTTTGGGTAGCGTTGCAGTCGCGTATCTCATGAATAGCGTAATGTTAGAAGTGCCTTACTGTGATCTGGTCTGTTTACTTGTTCGTCACATATTGTCCTAAAAGAACAAACTTATTTCTTAAATTAAATTCTGTTTCAATAAGTGGATATTATTTGTGATCCACAATAATCCAAATTTCAGTATAACAGAAAATATTAAATAGATTATTGTTTGTCATCATTCCATTACAAATCGAAACACGTTTCATTTAGATCCCATTGTGTCGATCTAAATTATATCTCTGGCTTGAAGTCGTTGCTCCGCAATATTAGTGAAGGATCTGTTTAATATTGAAACGTAAATGTAGTCCGTAGGTTCATTTAATGACCGTAAGACAAAAAACTGTTTGAAGTTTGAACACTATGTGGCAAAATAAGAAATTGTAAACTCTACGTAATTATGTTGTTGCTTAAAATAATAATGGGAAGCTTTGCCGTCGTGCTTTCCATTATTAGATGTATACGTCATGTCGGTTTTTGCTCGGCTCTGAAAAATGAATGTGAAGTCATACGGGAATGTTGCTTTATCACGGCAAAAGCACGTCTTGAAGAGCCTCTTGTATGCTCGTCTTATATTGTGTGACAGTATGATGCTTGTACTATGATGTGCTTACCTATGTGGAAGGAGTCAAGTCGTGTGTTTTACATTGTTACTTCTGTATTACAGCTCTCGTTTGAGTAGGCATCCAGACAACACTTTAATTTTGGCGTCTAATTCAGTACCGCATACACTTATGACAAGTGTCACTGAACTTGTCCTGTGGGAGTGCTGGCAAGAAATATTTTAAGTTGTCCCAACGTAGAATAACGAAATGGAACCAGTGGGATAGACTTACATTACTAAAGCTAAACGATTCTTAGCTTTTATAATATTTCGGGACTTTTGGTTCTTCATATTTGCATTTTTTTTATAGCCTAAGCAGGCAAACGAGCAGATGGGTCACCTGATGGTAAGTGATCACTGTCGCCCATGGACATTGGCAACACCAGGGGTGCCACCAACGCGTTGCCGGCCTCGAAGGAAGCGATAGACCCGCTTCTTGAAGGACCCCATGTCATAGCACTGTGGGAATACTGAGGGATGAAGTTCGTTCCACAGTTTACACGTACGCGGCAGAAAATGACGTGAAAACCGAACTGTGGACGAACGCCAGCTATCCAGGTGGTGTTGGTGGAACCTGGCTTTATCCCGTGAGGTGCGGTGGCGGAAGTTAACCGCAGGTATTAAGCTAAACAGTTCCTCAGAACATTCCCCGTTATACAGACGGTAGAAGACAGAGAGAGAGCCCACATCTCTCCGCAGTTCGAGTGGATCTAAACCGTCTGTGAGCTTGGGATCGTCGACAAGACGAATAGCTCGCCGTTGGATACGGTTAAAAGGGTCCACTTGGCAAGCCGGGGCCCCAGCCCAAAGGTGGGAGCAGTACTCCATGTGAGGACGGACTTGTGCTTTATAAAGCAACATCCTATGCTCAGGCATGAAGTACCGCTTAGCTCTGTAGAGCACCCCTAACTTCTTTGAAGCCAGTTTAGCCTTACCTACCAAGTGGTCCCGAAACTGAACATCATTCGAAATGTCGACACCTAGGATCCCAATGCTCGTAGAGATGTCAAGGGGAATGTTCTGAAACTGTGGTGCTATAATCGTTTACTTTAACTATCACTCAATTGCATGGTGAAGAATGATCTGTAGTCCATAAGGCCTCTTGTATATGACACGTTTTCTTGACCGTGCGGCGTGTTTGTCGTGCCGTAAAAAAACGTGCTAGCATGTACATGGCACGGCACAGCTATCGGTCGGGACAACGGCCAGGTGCCGCTCACTTTGATTTGGATCTTTCATGAACTAATGTAATTAACAATTCATTATTTATGTTCATTTTACTAAGACAGAAATCAATTTAGTCAAAAATCATTACCTAAACAACTAGAATTGCATCTATTTCTTTCTTATTTATGTAACTTGTCTTTTATGGCTCATAATAGTATGTTTAAGTTTTAGTTGATTTCCTATTCTTTTTTGGTGTGTATACCTCTACCCCTTCTATTTGTTTATGTATTTCTTTCCTAAATCTTAGGTTGTCTAGAAGAAATCGCTATATAGCGATAAGGCCGCCTTATGTGTTGTATTTTATTTGTAAAATTGTTCTATGTACCCATGTATTCTGGTATACAAACAATAAAGTGTATAAATAAATAAAAAATAAATAAGACAGAAGTCGGTTAAAAACAGTATATAGCCGGTCACTAAAACGTGACTACGTCCGGCGTCGTTGACACACTCGTGAAGACATCCATACTTCCATACAACATACAACACTGATGAAAATCACGCCGTGCGTAGACGCGTCACGCCGAGGGGGACGCATGGTGCACACGGTGGCGGCGCCGTGCCGTCACCGCGACTGTCAACAAGCTCTCATAGTAATCTATACAACACTGACAACCGCGCCTATACACGGCGAATTAACCGTAGATTTTTACGCCGAAAAAATGTGTGTCTACAAGAGGCCTAATGAGGATTCAAAATCAAGTCGTTTGAAGGTATTGAATTAAATTTTATCTACATTCAAACTTTGCATTTCGCCTGGCTTCTAATTGTTATGAATGAAAACACCCTAATTGGTTTGTTTTACGGGTTTAAGAATTTTCTAAGCAATTACTCTTAGTTAGGGTTGTGTAGGACAAAGAATTCCAAAATTAACCTATGAAGTCTTATTGCAAGTAAGGGTTTCTTCACGATTTTAGATTTAATATAATAAACAACAGATTAGATAACGATAAAACATATAAAACGTTGGTCAAATTTTAAGTCCCTCAGTCAGGACATTCATAATATAGAGGAGACATGTTAGGAAGGCTCCAACGCTGTGCTCTTTCAAAAGGCAGATAAAAGAACACTACATGTCTTTTACGTTATAGTTTTGGCTTTCTCTCACTTTAAATTGATAATTCCAACGTTTCACGTTGTCTAAAGTCTTTAAAAGTCTTTGGTTTGCTAAACTGTGATCTATTCGTTTCTTTTATTGTCAACCTATAACATTGCATTGCTTTTTTTGTTACTCAAATTTTTATTATTTTATTTTATGTACACCCTGCCTTTCTTGAAAATCCTTTGTATAACTCCATAGGCCTCTGTTTGTCTGGAAGAGATCGCTCTAAGCGATAAGACCGCCTATTGCCTACACCTTTTGTTTTTGTAGTATTATAACTAGTAGTACTGATATATGAATATTGTTACTGTTTCATTGATGTCCAATAAAGTGTTATTGTATTGTATTGTATAGTATGTGGATACTAAATTATTAATATTTGCTAATAGCAATATACTAATTTTGTAGTTTTGAGCACATATTGAAAAATTTGAATTAATATTCGGAAAAATACTGAAAGGAAACGAGAAACTTGGTAAACAACATTCAAGGTAAGAAAAGGTACTGAATGTTAGACGGGATCTTATAGTAATAAGTAGTACTAGTATCACAGACAAAATAAACTACTATGATAAAGTTTATTAAAAGAGCCTTTTGAATAAATTTAATTAAATACTCATACAAGAACAATATCCAAGCCCCCTATAATTTACCTTTGACCATGCCTTTGACAATAACATTTCACCCACCACATATTACAACAATAGGAGTTGACCGATATAAAATATTTTTAGCACTTAGTTGACCCATATTTATAAAATTATCAATTTTTGTATAAATACTGAAGCGTTCAACATATTTAGTACGTGTGATATACTTACTATTAGTTTTCATTTGGCGTCACTACCATTACTTGACATAAGTATGTGAAGCGCCATTTCTTTCTCAATGTGTTATAGTAACATGTTTTTCTGTGCCGTTGAAAAATCACCCTGTTCTGTTTTCTCCCTTTTGATGTTCTGGAGTCTTTGAGATTTTTGTTCCACTTTTTTCATACCTGAAGTCCAAACTTAATAAACTGCTTAAAATACTTAACTTTTACAATATTTTGCACTGTTTTGTAACCGGGTTTATTGTTTAAATATTTATTCGGCAATTTAGAACTGAATTGATTATTTCGCCTCGTTAGTTTCATTGTAAAAATTGTTTTATCCAGCTACGTTGTGATTGCATCAGTTCGAATTATTGTACCGTGTATTGGAACTATTCGAAGTTCATTTCAGTGAATATAAACCGCGTAACAAATTTTTGTGTCTGTTGTTTCCGTTATGCGTGTATTTTGATAATATGTTGTAGAATGTAGACTGTTTGTGATGGATGTGCTTTTTATGACTATTATTTTGTGACGAGAATTGGTGGATTGACTGCAAAGTTATTTGTACCAACCGATTTGTTTATACCAATAATTCGCTACACCCATTAGAGTTCACTATATCGCCTATTGTGTGTGTGTATAATTAGTTACATAACAATAATTATTATCCTAGACCTACCAAAAGTCGAGTATAAATCTATTTGAACCATTAACAGAGTAAGAAAATATAAGTTTTAAATATAAATTAATGTTATATCTAACATTTCTCGAAGTGAAGCATTGTCAGTATACTTATATCTTTTCCGATGGAAAATCGAACCTTTCAAACCTTCGCGGCCAGACAGAAATTCAAGTTGGAACAAAACATGTATTGTTTAAAATAATATACATATAGGTAACTGAAGACTGTACAATCCCACATACCCAGATATGCACAATTTTAAACAGAACAATTCATGTATGAGCTATGTGTATACGGCTTTCAGTAGTAGCAGAGGGAGAAAAGTCCTCTACATTTCCTCTTTTTAGCTTGAATTTGCACATCCCGCCCTGTCTTTTTAATAGACAGACCGAATGGATACACGTACAGCAATTTTTACCTAAATAAACTAGTTTTGGTGCAAAAATGTTGTGGGTGTGTTTGTATTAGCAGACCTTTTCGGGACACACATTTTAGTTATTTTTTCCTTTAAAAAGTGTGATGTCTATTTCTATTACAAAACAAAAAGTATTTCTTGTTCGTTTCTGTACTTTTAGTTTTATATAGTTTAGATACTAGCAATAAGCGCATCAAATGCGCTTTGCAACATCTCTAATATTCTCATAATTATGTTTATAGCCTAGATTACCACGAGTAGTGTTGTACCTCTACTAGTAGTATTATCAAATGAAAATAGTTTCTACATTAAAAATATTATAGAAATTCACAACTTGTCACCAGCCAAGGGCATAGAGCTTAGCGGTATATCTATAAATATTGCGTTTAATGTGTGTCGACATGGCTGCGTCGGTTTTCTTAGCTAAGATTTTAAAAACGCGTTAGTTCTTTCTCCGTCGCCTCAAATGCTAAGATAGCTTAGGTAAGAAGGATTCTCATAATTCTTGAAAAATCTTGAATACAGCCTTAGTTATAAAGTCTTTCCTTTTTCTTTCAGACCAGCATTAGTGGCAATATTGAATGAAAATTATCATCGCAATCGGTTTACGTTTCAAATTAAAGTTAAGATTTTATTTATGTGGGTGGATGGAATAGTATGGAATTGGAATTTATATCGACGCAGCGGGCATCCAATTCTAAATTAGATTTAGTCTGCTGCACTCTTTTGTGAATGCAATGTTTCAATGTGGGAATTGCCGTCAAAGTGGCGAAGAATTCGATTGAATTTATAGTTCCTTTTATTGTATCGCAATTGCAGTATGCATGAGGCATGGGAGATGTGGAGTATTTGCTTACCCTGTTGTCATTTTTTTTTAAGTTTATTCATCTAAAATGATATTATGATCCTATTTGAAATTTATCGTTTGGGTAAATATATAGGTAAGTACAGCTAAGAAGTTATTCGATATAATTTGTTATATAGAGATAATTTGTTCAAGAAATACTTGTCAAACAATTCCCAAACATCTTCATGAAGTCAAATAAAAACTTTATTCTAATCGTCTATCACTTGTTTGAAGAGTTGTGACGTGAAATATTTCTCGTAGAGGCAACAAAGCGTAGCAGGTAAAGGAAATTTACATAATATTACATAACCATGAAGCAGTCAGCATTTAGTTTGTACCCTACTACAAGTCGACTATTAATAATCCTTGTGTGTATTCTGTATCGTCCCGACTTTCTGACTGATCCAACTGCTCGCTCCAACCCACAAAATGGGCCCGTTATTGATCACCACTTCTGTCGTCCGCTATTTTCCTTAATGTACTCCAAGCACATTATTATAAGACATTATTGTTTTTGTCCCAAAATTAAGAAGAAAGATGTGGCTGTCACAAGTTGCTGTCGGCATTCTTGTATACAGTCAAATAAAAATATTTATTTTGGTCAAGTTTGACCATCTATTTATTGAAGTGAAAAACTGCGGGAAAGATTTATAAATTGACGTGGATTTAATACAGAGAAATCAATAAATTTCTTCTAATGTAAAAATACACATTTCCGCTACTTTTTAGCTATTTTATAATGAGTATTCCTTCCGCCCTGTGTAATAAAAACTGAGCTTTAGCGTTGTTTACCATGATACTCGATGTTTTTGGGTTGTCGCCTTATTTGTCATGTCGGCGTCAAGGTAGGTAGGTGTTCTCCTACTTCCCGTTATGGTGTCGCTAAGATGTAAGACGTAGAATGAAAATGGAAAGTATATTAAAAAAGACACGTATGTGAAATGTTTAGCAAGACTTTGTCTTTTTTCTTTCCAGCCATCACTTATTAAATGCTGTTACTCGAAGGACACAAAATGTATCATTCTAAGCGAATTCGTACTACTGGCGTCAGCTTCGATAGTTAAATACAAATTAACATTATGTATTAAACCTTACACGGTCACGAAATTGCGCCACAAATTGTTGTGATATTATTTGAATATGCTTGCAAATTGATACTGCCGTTTATACGACGCTGGTGACGTTAAGCCACCAGAGGAGCTTGTTTCGTGGCCAAGCCAAGGGTATTGGCGCAGTAAACATGCAACTTAGGAAATGTCCGCCTTATTTATTTGTATTCAATTTGTACAGATAATTTGGGGACGTTCAGGCACTACTTGAAGACTTTCTCATCGTAACAGCTCTCGTCTGATTTTCGATCTGAAGAAGGGCTTTCTTATTACATACATAGTGAGTTCAATCTCTTTTATCGCAGCATTTATAGCGGGGAGAATTGAACGCCGTATCCCTACAGTTCTGGCGCGAGAACCCGTTCTACCGTAAAATTATGTTAAACTTACTCCCGTTCCTATATCATTGTCATTCTTTCTATGGAATCCTAGTTTATCACTTCTACGCGGAATACGACATAAGTAAGCTACTTCGAGTTACAAGATCTATTCGTGTTATAAAAATGACTTATTAAGTTGAAAAGGGGAAAAGGCCAGAAAGGTTTAAAAGTAGGTATCAAATTTAAAACGAGTTATGATACATTTAATTTCAATATATTATGGTATAATTATTATAGAATAGAAGGTATGCGAGTATTAATGAAACTCCAATATCTGAAATATTTTTCTATTGAGTAGCTTGGATATTAAATATCATTACCTAATTGACCCTGTCAATATCATGGTCAGCTTTACCGACCAAAAATTCCTACAAAAAATGGCATTTATAAATGTATTGAAAAATACCCACATAAATATAAAATTACTAGCTGACCCCGCAAACGCTGTTATGCCATATAAATTATTTCTAGGAAAATGACTATTAAAAAATAGAGGTTGGTGATGAAAGGGTGAAAATTTAGGGTTGTATGTATTTTTAAATGCCACATTATAGAAAAATAAAAACAAAAATTTTTGTCCAAAACTTAAAAAAAAATGTTAAGGGTAAACAATCCTTATCACCAAGGGGTATGAAAAATAGATAGTTGCCGATTCTCAGACCTACTGAATATGCATACAAAATTTCATTACAATCGGTCAAGCCGTTTCGGAGGAGTATGGTAACTAACATTGTGACACGAGAATTTTATATATAAGATTTGACTTTGACATAATAAATTATTACCTATTGCAGGGTTACTTAACGTTTGTCCTTAATTTATAGCTAATTCTGTTTTAACATGACAAAAACAAGTTATAATCTCTGTATGCATTAAGGACTTCTTTGACATGATAACTTACTATGTAGCAGTGTCGACCTAATTTTGCTGGTAGTTTTCGAACTCTTGATGTATGGGATGACGATAAATTGTCGAATATAACCTTCAATTACCATTTTCATAATTCACTGTACCTACCTATGTAGGTAAGCCCGAACCACCGCTTTTGGCTGCAAATTCAAATTCTATAATGAGAGTATCACTTATCACTGACACAACTTATCTAATTATTACTAAGTATTATTTGCATTCTATAAATATTTCATATATGTATCTTTGAATATTAAAAAAATGAAAAAAATAAATAATTCAAATATTTCCTAACGCAATAGACACCTAGGGTTTAATTAAAATAATCTGTTTGAGATATTGAAATAAAATAAATGAATGAAAAAAAAACCGTCCAAACGTATTAATTTTCTGTGGCTTGATAAAAGCATAAGTTTCTTGATTTCAATTTTAAATTCTTGCCTCAGGTGTAAGAAAGATATTTTTATTTGTAAAATGCATTTACCTTCGTATATTTTATTAAAATAAAATTAAGGCAATTAAGTATACACCGAAAACCCTGTTTTATTACAACTATGACAGATAGGTTACGATAGCAAAAAGTATGGCCGATGTTATAACAGCGCTCGGTCAAATTTTCGAAAAAAACATAGTTTGGCGATTATGCGGTGCGCCGGCTGGCGCCGTAATTACGGCGTCACTCGGCTAAAACGGGGAAATAAATTGAAAAACCGACTCGCGGTGAAAATGCGAGCCGGAAAATATCTCTTTACGGCACTTGGTCCGCGACTGACAACGGAGAGATAATGTATTTGTTTTTCCCAAAATGCTATTGTTTTTACGAACTATTTATTCTTACCCAACAGTGTATTGTGCATTCAATAGTGGTTAATTGCTTCATTAAAGTAAATTAAAATGACAAAGCGGCTAGGTGCTGTTTTATATACCCCTTGCAGTTTGCTCGTGAATGTTTTCGATCCTGAGAGAAAATTTGAGGGAAATTGCTGAATTAATACTTACACTGGGACCTTTTCAATCATTTTGTCGGGAGTCTTTTTTTAGTTAAGAATTCAGGAGGTTCCTTGTTCTATAGCTACTTCATAGACGAACCGTGTTCCTATGCTCTTACTCAGTGAGTTACCTACTGATAGACCGGTAATTCATGCGAATAGCCCAATTTAGATCACGCGTTCCATGAATCGCACACGAGCCTAAATTAACCCGTAATCACATGGGTAATGAGGCTTTAAATAACCTATGCGCTCGTTATATCGTTATGTAATATTACTGTAAATCTTGAAACACCTTCCAGTACAGTGAATCCGCTTTGAACTGATGCGATGTTATATCCGAATTTAGTATTAGTTTAACGGTTTCCACATAACAAAGTGGTTTCCTTTCTCTCTAGTGTAAAGGTAAAGGTCTAGAATTTAATGCCTAAACCACATTAGTTTGAATTATTCTGAGGCTCTCAAGCCGACGCGCCTGGGTTTGATCGAAAGTGATTAAATGAGTAAAACTACTGCTCTAGTGTTGGAAAGTTGGACGGTCAAGGTGTCATTAAATAAAATACATCTACCTACACATCTACATAAAACGTATCAACGTTTTTACGTAAGACGTAACAGCTTTTTGCTGTACCTAGTAGCTAGAAACATCTGTTTCATTGCAACTTTTGTGAACTGAAAATGGACGGTCACTACTATTATTCTACGCTTTATTTGGAGCTGCTCTATAGTAAAATATAAGGTCATTTATTCTGCACACATAATAGTTGCTTGTGAAAGTCAGGTAATTTGTTTGACTAGATTTTCGTTTAATTTAATGATGAATTTTTTGTTTTATAACCTGTGAATTGTATTTTTTTGTGAACATTTTGTATTCATTACCTCAAAATACCTTCTATACTGTCTCAACCTCTGCCTCTCTCTACTTCAACGGATTAGGATGATGTTGAATGTTTTCGTAACAGCTTCCAGGTTTCAAGTACACCTATAATGTCAACAGAAAACAACATAATATGATAACAAAAATGTATACACAGTCGAACACAACATTTTTTAGGAAATTGATCTCTCAAAACCCATGACGTATCTGCTTTATGTTTTCTTATCTATACCTAGGTAATACCAAGTTGTGCCGGTTTCAAGTTCCGGATATTAGATTTCCTATCTTTTTTTCTTATTTAGACTTTCTAAAGAAAACTGAGGTAATATATTTCACCTTTGTTATGATCTGTTTCAAGATTAAGTTTAGGCATTTGGAAACTGATTTTAAAGCAGGGTGGTTTGTGTCGATTCTAACTGTTGGGTTGAATTGGATTGGTGACCGCTATTGGTAAGATTTCTTGAGCGACTTTAAAGTGTCGGTCCTGGTTGTTATCGTAAGATAGCAATCGTTAAACTGTGTCGGGGTCGTCAGGCGATCTAAAATGTTTCGATACATTTGTTGGCTACTTAACCCTAGTAATCCCGTACTGTAGTCCTCCGCCAAGTATTTATAAGGTTTAGCACATGTTAGTGCTCAGTTATATAGGCTATTATAGGGTTGAAGCCCGTGGCTTTTAATAATATTATAATGTAACTTATATATTTTCGTATTGTACGCAATACAATTTACGAAAAATGTATAGTCAATATGACAAGATACTATAAGCAAATAGTCAGAGAGATTCGTAAACACAAATAGTTAAGTGATACGAATGAAAAGAAAACATACAATAAGAGAGAAATATTCTAGAGGATCCCAGACAAAACAGGCCGGCACGCATTTATCTTTTCTATTTCAGTGGTTATCTTTCAATGAAGCTAATACCTAAATAAACCTTTTGTTGCGGGAACGTGACTATTGGTGATGTCGGTTTTTACTTTTCCGTCCATATTGAAATACTACATTCACTTCAGGTCACGGGTGGGCGAGGAATCCACTATATCAAGATAGAATGAACAATTTCACAACAATCGAGTGTCCTAAAGGGGATTACTGTTTTGCTTTTAGCCTAATCGGGAAAGTGAACGACTAGAATACATTAAGGGAATTGTAACTTGTTCAATTATTTTTCTGAACTACTTGTACCTAATAATGGATTTGCTAAGGGACTGTCCAAGTGTCACCTTAGCTTATAGTTAAAGTATGTTGAAATAAAAGAATTGTTTAAAGAGTCATTTTGTACTCGCCGTAAAAATAATGGCCAAATAATGAAGAATAGTCGTTACAAGTCGATAGATAGAAAGAGGTAGCTAATTATTGTCTTACTATTGTAGAGCCAATTTAAGGTTGACTTTTGATCCTTAGCTTGTGTACTCGTCATAAACCTTTGATTAATAAAGTAATTTATATTTCGTAATCATAAGTATGTTATCAATAATGTTGGTTCGTAATTAGGATAAGATTGCGAAAAACATCTCAAGTAAGAGTAATAAAGAAGTCAGATACCCTATTTATCTTCGTACAAAGATCTTAATTCAAATACCTTGTTTACTAAGAATATGAACGTTATATTCCGGATGGTTTTCTTGTTCTAAGGCTTTGAGGCTACAATGAATATTCCGTGGATGTGGCCAAACGGTGTACCTACTTTCTCACGTGAGGAACCCATACAATCTCGCATGTTTAATTAACCATAAGCTCGGCCCACAAACACAAAAGAGAAGCAACTTAGAGCAAGCCGTTTGTGTAATAATTTATTCACTACTCTTTTATAATCTTTGTTACATTGGCTTATCTCATAAGCGAGAGTGCAGTGTTAAATTATGCTTTTAGTTTTGAATTCTTGAAACCGTTCAGAGATGGAATAGGAAGGGCCTTTTATTTTAAGTTTATCTATGATTCTTACTGTAAAAGGTCCCTGAATATTAGTTACTAGGTGACCCGGCACGCGTCGTCTTCAACATATTTTATTATAAAAGAGGGCATCCCTCTTTTTGCTTTGGGAGACTTGTTGCTTCGCTCCGTTTGCTCCGTAACGTGATGTTTTATGACCTAAAGCCTTTCTCAATAAATGAACTATTCAAAACGAAAAGAATTTTCCTAATCGGACCAGTAGTTCCTAAGATTAGCTCGTTCAAACGAACAAATAAACAATCAAACAAACACTTCTGCTTTATATTATTAGTATAGTTTTTGGTCTTGCGTTACCCTGTTACTGTACAAAAATTATAATTGATTCACACTTAATTCCCACTGAGAATTGACACCCAGAGTAACGTTGAAATGCGTTACACCTAAATACAAAAAAAAACAACATGAGTAAAAGTTTTTAAATGTTTGATTACTGTTCATTACTGTTTCATTAGTTTATGTATTTACTAAATGTTGTTTAAAAAATAATGTAGGTACCTATTATTTAAAATTTGTGGTTACTACAGGTTTGAGCGAATTTCGAAGGATTGGTTATAAGGTTATCACACTAGTTTTGCCTGCGTCTTCGTTCGTGCATAGGAGTTATTTCTCTCCCAGTGAAAGTCCCATAAAAATCCGTTCAGCCGTTTCTGAGATTAGCGTGCACAAACGTACGATCAGTTACAATTTTATTATATTGTATAGAAGATAGATAGGTATAGATAGAAGATACGGACAAAGAGTTTTATATATTTATTAAGATTATATCGTTAACACCGTAATGGAATGGCTCGCTGATTCCAGAAAATATTGATCATCGAACGTTTACTTTCTTTTACCCAAAATGGCACGGCTGAGCCGGCCACGATAAATTATCCATTGTGGAGCTCCGAATTCAACAAGAGCCGTTTTTGTTCAATTCTTCGTCTCATCGTCAATGGGAAATTTATTGCCTCTTCTGGTGAATTCAAATATGGGCGATTATATCAGACAAGTTAAACGCTTTGCACGCTGATATACAAAAAGTAATTTCTACCTTCTTTATTTTACCTCAAGGTGAAGACTTTTCTGGAGCTTTACCGTCACCGATAACGTGTCTCAGTGACGTAAAAATAATGTCATAAATTATGTCTGTTATAGAATGTTTCCTTGTTTATGTCAATGTGCCACCAGCTTGAGAAAAGCTTTTGGGTCCAGAACATGTGGGATTTTCAAAGAAACGAAATTAATTAAATTAAAAACGTTTCAAGTAATTATTACAGAGTAATGCCGTAGTTCCCAGTCATAGAGTGCCTACCTACTTACAAAAGAATTCCAAGTATGCACCATCTAAAATAAGCAAATTAATCATAAAACATAATCACCTGTGAAACTGTTTAAGTACTACTTTGCGCAAGATATTAAGAAATGAACGCTTCACCATCTAACCTAAAGGCTGCAAAAACATACAACAGTTTTGTTCATCAGTAAGATAAACTTGGTCTCTCATTGTAGTGGCCTTATTGTTATCTTGGGAACCGAGAAATCAGCAACGTTCAGAGATTAAAAATACAATGAACGTTGTATAATGTACATTTGAATTTCTAAACCTTAAGGTGTCCGTGCTGTATCTGATAAATTAAAGTTTTTCTTAACTGACAGCGCTCTTATAATGCGATCCATAAACTTTTAATATATTTTGTTTAAGTTCCAAGTGTAATTGTAAAGATCTGGGTTCAATAGGGCGCGCACCTCTAATTTTTTTAAAATATTCGAATAAACAGAATATATCAGAATATATAATATCACATAATATAATTATATTTGTAAAGGAAATCACCGTGAGGAATCCTACCTTTTACCTATACTTTTATATTTTTTACCTATACTTGAGAAATTTCTTTAATGTTATTAAAGTCCGTCACTCACTCCGCACTTGACCAGCTTGGTGGACTGTGGCCCATACCTACCGCTTGTATTGTGAAAGTTGACACGCCCCCTTACGGTGATGTTATCACTAAGAGTGTTATTCTTAATTCGTAAAAAACTCATGTAATATTCCAATTTGTAGCGCAATTTCGTGGTCTTACAACACTCAACACTGATGCTTGTAGTGCAATACGAATTTGCTTGCAGCGTTGCGGCTTGGGACTTTGGTGATAAAACTCATGATCTGCAGTTCAACGGTCACTGTCAGCGATGATGAACGTTAGTGGTCTTGTCCGATATCTGTCGAGTGTCCGAGATGGGTTTCTCCGGAGAGTCACAACGTCTCGCTGGTCGGCGCGACATATGACTTTTTAACCGACTTCAAAAAAGAAGGAGGTTCTCAATTCGACCGTATATATGCTTTTTTTTTATGTACGTTCAGCGATTATTTCGTCGTTTATGGGCCGATTTTGATAATTCTTTTTTTGTTGTAAAGTAGATATGCGCAGTGGGGTCCCCTGATAAGGACACCAGGATCTGATGATGGCATCTCAGAGAAATCGAGGGGAACTTTCGAAAATTGTATGGACAACTAGTGTGTTTGTTCATGTTATCGTAAGTACATTAAAGCGCTACCATCTCATGAAAATCTGGAGTCGATCTGATGAAGCCGAAAGACAGTCGAGGGAACTCCTCAACGATTTACTGCAGTTATATAGTGTTTGAGCTTGATTAATTTGTAGTGACGAAAACTTTACACTTACATGTTGAATTGAGCGCCACCTGGCGAGTAGTTTTTGAGTTATCTCTACTTATCAAGATTGAAGTCGGTTATTTTTTTTTGTAATACACTTATTAAATTAAATAAATTAAATAAAATATAAAAATAATAAATGAAATGGTGAAACATAAAGAACTTATTGTAACTTACTCTGCAGTGGTAAATTTTGTCACAATAAAATTGTAAGTTTCCTCATGACTTTCAGGAGCACTTGAAATCATAGCAAGTTTGAATTGATCCCTTGAACGGGTTTGCTGCGAGCTGTAATCTTTCGGGTACTCTATTCGTCCATGTCGGCAGTGTATACTGGCTAAACTCACGCGTTTCAGCGTCAGTGCAGTTCAACAAATTAATAGATGGTATGGTTTGTTGAAAATGTTTTTTCAGCCTTTGACGAAGATGAAATTAAACACAGAAAGTTCAAGCATGATAATTTCAAAAAAAATCAGTAGAGTGATAGCCAACGGTTTTAGTTCTAATCTAAGTTATATGAAAGTCTATTTTACAATAAATCTTATACATAAAATTCTCGTGTCACAATATTAGTTACCTTACTCCTCCGAAACGAAACCAAATTTTATATGCATATTCAGTAGGTCTGAGAATCGGCTACTATCTATTTTTCATACCCCTAAGTGATAAGGGTTGTTCACCCTTAACATGTTTTTTAAATTTTGGACAAAAAATTTTGTTTTTATTTTTCTATAATGTGGCATTAAATTTTGGACAAAAATTTTTGTTTTTATTTTTCTATAATGTGGCATTAATAAAACCCTAAATTTTCACCCTTTTATCACCAACCCCAATTTTTTAATAGCAATTTTAGTAATTTAATCATTTTTGTCTACACTAGAAATTAACTAGAAATAATTTATATGGCAAAACAACGTTTGCTGGGTCAGCAAGTATGTATATAATATAATAGTATATTTTACGAAAAATTTATGATCTTTAACACAAATTTCTGTCACAGCTTTGCGCGACTACAAACCGCCAATGTGTCAGAAACTTCGCAAAATCATTTGTGAAGGTCGTCCCATACTTGTGGGATCGCGTATTCGCACAAATTAATACGCTTACTTTGAAATGATGTGATATGTTTAACGTACCTATGCGCAAAAGTGAAAGCCAATCTGTTAATCCCGGCCTGACGTATCATAGGGCGGTCACCACAAGTATCCAATTTGTCAATTCGGTACGTACTAAATGAGCTGTCACCACCAGTAATCACTTCGTTGTCATTTGTCGCCTCTTATTTATCAACAAGGACTGACTGTCTGCTAAAGTGCCACCTAATGAACTTTTCTATGTTAGACATCATACATTTTAGATCGTATTTTTTTTAAATCTACATGAATATCTTAATAAGTATAATTACATAATTATGAACATCATAAGATAACAAAGAACTAATATCTACTATTCATTGATGTTGTTGGCTAGTTGATGGCGACCCTGGTTCTATTGGCTGCCGAATCAGACATGTGACAGAATTTTTGTTCTGAGACCCTAAGGGTGATGTCTTATTTGTGTTCTCCAAACCAAACGAGACATAAAATACTAATGCACGGGTGTGACGTGTAAGAGCTTACCAACTTCTTTCCCGACTTTAAGAAAAGGTGGAGGTTGTCAATGCAACTGTATTTTGTTTCCTTACGTTTGTTATCTCATAAATTTGCATTGGGTGAACTGATTTAGATTTGTTTCGAATACAAAAATTAACAAAATCGGTACATCCTGTGCAAAGTTATGCGACAATAAGCAGAAGAAAAAAATCAGACGGATTGAGAACCTCCACCTATTCTTGAAGTGGGTTAAAAAGGTAATCAAGACATCTCTTACGAAAGTTTAATAAAGGGTTGTAAAAATATTATACTACAAGGGTTAGAGATAAATTCAAAGAAACTATAATATTCTGCGACCCTGCGACTAGCGATAAATTTATGGAAAGAGTACGTTATTTATGATGATCTACATCGTTCGAGATCAGCATTAATACAGTACTCTGAACTGAGCCGCAATGTAATCTGTAAGTAATGTTACATAAATTACGGATAACCTATCCCTGACATAGCGTTCGCGATAAAATATTCATTTATAGCGCGCGTGTAATGCAGTCAAAGAAATACCTTTTTGTCTTTGTTGTTCTGAAACATTTCTTTGTTAACCTTCTAGTTCTGTTTTGACACTAGAAAAAGATTTTCATTCGATTCACAATTGACACAAATATTTACGTGACAAACTAAAAGTCTCCCCTTTTTAAGTCTCACGTGGCAGAGTGGAAGTCCTTGCGCCGGAGTAAGATTAAAAATAGTTTTACTATTCATGACAACCTATTAATAATGGATTAGTAAAGATTCAACGGACACTAATTGGATACGATTCGATCAAATCTATTTAACGAGTTAAAACCTACATATTCAAAGGCTAATTGTTACTGAGTGACCGACAAAGATCAACGTTAACCTAAACTTTATTAGGTATACAAAGGGTTTTATATCCCTGACAATTCATTAAATTCCAACGACATGAATTCATGTCACGAATGCCATAGTACGTTCACTTCGCTGGAATCCAAAAATCTTGTAAATTATTCTCTAAATATATGTATAAAATATCGGATGCTCACTAAACAATTTACAAGCGTCAGCTACAATCGAAAAAAAAATTGGCAAGTTAGATTTTTTTATTATACCTAATTGATAGAAATCTATTGTTGTCGACTGCGACATTGTAAAGGTATAAATAGACGATCGAACTTGGTCCGGGCCGAACCACGAACTGTACGGTGCGCCCGTGCGCTCTACACAACAGACGAGCACACCGGACTCCGAACCGTCCAGTCGGTTGTGTGCTAGCATTGGGTGAACACGTCTCATACATATCTTCGAATGAGTTCCGAAGTATTCATTGAATTGTTGGATCTTGTAAAACCATACATAACTAAATCCGATACAGTTATGCGACAAGCTGTGAGTGCTGAAGAGAGATTGGTGGCTACTCTAAAATTAAAATACATAAAATATTCGTGTTCTCTTTATGTCTTTATCTGCCAGTTGTATTTTTTAATATCCTTTTATAAGTAAACGGCCTGTTACTCCTTCTTATTAACATAAATATCGATTGTCCAAAAGGAGTTTACACGCCGCGACGTGTTGCGCGTACAGTGGCACAATAGCGACTGGACCGAAAAATGGTTCGGTGCGCCGTCCACACCATCGAATCGGTCCGGAACGCACCGCGTTCGATGTACAAGCGCTCCGAACCAGCCGCACCGATATTTGTCCGGCGGACCATGCACCACACGAGCGAATATGGTTCGGACCGCACCATGTTCGTGGTTCGGCCCGGACCAAGTTCGATCGTCTATTTATACCTTAAGTGTCGCAACACGGTACGCTGCCGCGCTGCCTGGCGACCGGCAAGTCGCGCCTTTGCATATTAAATACACCAATCAAGGCTCGGGGGCTACCGGTGCTCATTACTTCAGCTGCTAAATGTTAAAACCCGAGAGCCCAACGAGGAGCCAGATTAATTACCGCTCTGGGAGCTCTTTGGCCCAGCCTACAACGAACAACTAAAAGAAACGACAACTTATAACTACCATTCAGGCCAGAAAGGTTATTCTCGGCAACAAAAACAATAAGAACTTTAAGGACAATATCTTCTCGTAAACCAACTGGAATTTCGTATTATAACTCTTTCGCAACAAATCTAATTTAAGGCGCGTCTTGAATATTCATTAAAATTGGACCGTATTTGAAAAATTGTTTCAGATTGTAAAGTTGTACGCGGGTACGTTTTCCTTTATTAATGTAAAAGGCTTTTTATAAGATTAGGTATTCGACATTTAAAGATCTACGGTATGCGAAGAAATGTTGCTTGAATTCTTTATTGGATTATAGGATGAATGTCATTTGTGTACACAATATATTCGCATTTAATATTTACAATAACAAAATATAAATGAAAATGATTACTTATCTACATCTATAGTTATCATGTGGAAATAAATTGCATTAATGGGGTCATCATTTAAATATGTACTTTATGTTACGCCAAATCATATTCACAATGATTAAAGCAATAGTATGAACATTATTTGTGACGAAAATTCACATGTACTACTATAAATATGAATGGATTGTGAAGCAAAATGTTTGAAATTCTGTTCAAATTTTCTACAAGTACATAATTATGTATATCAATAAAGCGTAGGTGCACGACAAACAAAGAAAAAAATGTTTCTGTTTTTACAAAAAAGAAATTCATGATCTCCGTATCTCATGGCAATTATTGTTCCACAACTTGCACTCGAAAATAAGAAAAAAGCCGTAGTTCGTAATTAAACAAAAAAGTTCAGCTTTTTAAAGCGAATTATTTACTCTGTAGAGATTCGTGGACATAGAAAGTTTCTGTATATTTTTGGTAATGATTATTATCAAAGAGCGGAATGAAAATGCGTACAATTATTTGTTACCCTTATGGTAAGTTGAACACATGATTTTCTCATTCAAAATGCTTTAACCAATCAAATGGTAGCTTTTGATCATGTTTATGGCTGTGCGAATTTACGAGATCCCTTTGACCTCCATTGAACGGAACGCATATATGTAAGGCTAGTTCTTGACGACCTTAATGGCGCAATGGATACCATATAAGACTGTCGTTCAAAGCGTTCTGGGTTTAATTCCCAGTCGCATTTCATCCATGGCACCCACGATACATGGAATACTTGTAATATTTATGAAGTTATTTATTTAATCAGCTTCAATTCAACTGATAACTACTTAGTATTTAATAAGGATAAAAATGTTAAATGTTAGCGATATCTCTGTGTCATTGTGTCAAGTTAATTACCAAATCGACCAAAGAATTTTATCGTGAATATAATTGGATGAATTAATAGAGTTATGTACATTACAATTAAGTTAATAATTGAAAATCGTCCATTTTCCAAATATATTTTGATGATGTTGACACCATGTGAAGTCTGAACCGTTATTTGCGTAACGTATTCGTACAAAACATCGGAAATCGAATTGAGCTTTGTACTATGCAAAATAGAAGAATTTATAACGTGACATCGCCGCGCCTATATAAATTGTAGATACGTAGTCATTCAGTGGGTCCATGAATTTCTTTCAACGTATAACTGAAAGCAATTCTCAGTTATTATCTTCGTCCCGCAAATACGCGGCAAGGGAGCTACGGATGAAACTCAATGAGAAAACTCTTTGTCACCCGCGCCCTGTGAACCCTTCACGGTGGAGAGACTTCAACATAAATCATATCGCGGCATTAAAGCACTTTTTAACCGACTTCAAAAAAGAAGGAGGTTCTCAATTCGACCGTATATATGCTTTTTTTATGTACGTTCAGCGATTATTTCGTCGTTTATGGGCCGATTTTGATAATTCTTTTTTTGTTCTAAAGTAGATATGCGCAGTGGGGTCCCCTGATAAGGAAACCAGGATCTGATGATGGCATCTCAGATAAATCGAGGGGAACTTTCGAAAATTGTATGGACAACTAGTGTGTTTGTTCATGTTATCATAAGTACATTAAAGCGCTACCATTTCATGAAGATCTGGAGTCGATCTGATGAAGCCGAAAGACAGTCGAGGGAACTCCTCAACGATTTACTGCAGTTATCTAGTGTTTGGGCTTCATTAATTTGTAGTGACGAGAACTTTACACTTACATGTTGAATTGAGCGCCATCTGGCGAGTAGTTTTTGAGTTATCTCTACTTATCAAGATTGAAGTCGGTTATTTTTTTTGTAAAAAGCAATTATTTAAAACGTGATTTATTTACAATCCTGTTCCCGTATTTCTACAAGTACTCCAAAACTCGGCTTTTATATTGGAACTTTGACGCCGCTTAAGTGGAGAGATGACTAGACGTCCCGTTATTTAATGAGATTATTATAATAAATTTTACAATCGACTCCATTTTCAGGATACTAAAAGGACAATAAACTCGTTTGAATGTAGAACAAATAAAAGGTTCATGTTTACCAACTACATAGATATTCAGTTCAACAATACGTAAAAGCAGTTTAATTTCGGTCACATATTTCAACCGGTTTAATTACAAAATTAGTTTTCGGACGTGGTCTCGTATCAAACGACAAGGGTCTGGAAGGTTGTAATGAATGAAATAAAATCAAAAGTTGTCGTAGTAAGGTTGCCGTGATACGACCTCCAACGCTCTTTGTTAGTAGGCTTTTCATGCTGCGCCGCTCCACCGACCCGCCCCTATTAGTATTTTGTTCACGAACTTGCCGAATATATTATTTTATGCGGTACATACAAACGTAGAAGAAACTGATTTAAGAGTCCAATTCAATAGGTACCTTGTCCGCGTCCCCTAAATTCGTATACATTTTTGTGCGACGTACCTACCTTGTGGACTCCGGAGAGCGTAAACATAATTCGAATATTCGCTATGTACTGTAAGGTTTACGAGTACGGACTAGCATTTTGGCCGAAAGGGTTTTATTTATGAACCGAAGTGGTACTTAAATCCCGGGCAGTTGAGCAGATTGTTATGTTTTTTATAATAAAATCCAACCTTCTATATTATATTATCTAGTTCGTGAACCAAGAATTATCCAGGAAATCATCCACTGAGAAGAAAAGGGGAATAGAAGGAATATTAAACTCATCGTAATGATTCTTATAAGATTGCGTTAACACTATGCACTTGGATAGTCCATACCCAGTCTGGACGAGGACATAGGGAACGTTTTACCAGCAAGAAAGTATTTATTAACTGCTAGTAATACGTCCCCGTGAGATCTTTTAACGATCTTATACATATAGTCGTTTGCAGAAAACATGTATAATAATTTGACCCATACTTGTTTGCCTTTTTTAAATTTAAAAGTTTTTATATTTCACTCAAAAATTTTATTGTGTTCATACATGTTGAGATTTTTTTCTCCAGAAAGATATAAAAAAACTCAAGCATACGCTAGGAAAATAAAGAAACCGGTATCTTTGACTTGAGCAAGTTAAAATGTACGCAATTGAGTCAATGATGTCTTATGTTTTAGTGATCTAACCAACAAATAAAATACACGTAGAAAACAAAGAAGCACCGTAGCCGTCCTTTTTATTCACTATCTTATAATTATGTTATATATACTTACTAGTACATAGTTAATGGATCTCAAATTATAAAAGTTTCTATTTATTCGTCCATGATCTATTTTGGTTTAAAAAAATCGTTTTAGGTCTCACGTTCGTTTATTACAAACGGTTGAATTTGAATGAAAAACGGTTCATTTGAAATCAACTTTCCAAATAAATTGTAGTTCGCCACAGTAGCGTTATCAGTTAGGTCCCTTTTATTTTTAATCCGTCGGATTTTCGTTTTCAAACCAAATACTATTATAAATGCATATCCATCTTTGCATAATCATTACATTGAACCGACAGTTTCTATTTGTCAATTTATACATTTCCCACAAAGTCGTCAGAGATTTTATCTAAACTGAATTCAGTGAATCGGCAAAACTCACCGTGTTTTCCGGCTTCAAGGGGTTTTCGCTCGTCTTGTTTCGTTCCGATCACATCGGCTAGCGTAAAATACGTGCCACTATTTTGATACAAACGCTTATTCTGTATTTCAGACATCGTCTTTCCGTTGTCTACCGATAGACTTTTATCTTTCAAGCCATCCTTACGTAATCGCTTTAAAGCAATCTGAAACTTTGTACAGAATGCTTTTTAGGTCGTGCATGTCCTGTGTTAATAAGTTGGATGTCAGCTTCCGGAATGTTACTAGTATTTTTTGAGGAGAAACAATTATTCTTTATAGTTTTAAATTTAGACATAACCGTATAACGTAATAGACGTAATTTCTCGTCAAATGATTTGTATGTATAAGTCTATCATTAAACGGTACTTAAATTAAAGTATTAGTACTGTTATAATTTAAAATCCAAATGTAATCTTTATTCCTAAACCAGCACGGCGACTGTCAAACAGGAGTAAAAATAAAGAGCCAAAGCCGTAAAGAAGACGTACTAACTCTTCGCGCTAATTATTCCGCCTTAGAAATTGAAATTTCGTGGACGCGGTTCGCATAATATTGTTTACCTTGCTTGTTTGACAGATTGAGATGGAATCGTGACGGTTGATAAATGAATGCGTATAACATAAATAAAATTATTGTAAATAATTCATTTATTTTCAGTATTTACTTTTATAACTTACTATTGGACGTCTTTGTGGGCAGGATATCGGCGAATTAAAGAGTTTATATTACCTTTTATGTGAAAAATAGTTATTGGCTGGCATTAAGATTGATGGAATTGTTTTTATTGCAGCAACCAATAGATTATTTTTGCAGATTTTTAAAAAGAATTGTTAAGACGAATCATAATGAATTTTCGATAATCGTACAATACAATAGGTACAATATAGTGCAATAATAATAAAATAAATCGACACTACAGATAATAAAATAGTAACATTGAGGCGATTAGTGCACCTGGCTGAGTACGATGCTTGGCTAATATACAACTAGCTTGTACGTTAGATGTTGCGTTTGCGGTTTAAATAACAATTCCAGCTACCTCAGTTTGTTCCACTCTGTTTGTTGCGCCTAAAACCTTGCATTTCCTGGAAACAGAAGGATGTATAAAAGCAATTGTTCAAAAACATTTAGAAAACATTGCTCCACTGTATTATATACGAAGCCTGATGTTCTGCTATTGATGTTAGCTTAGACATCAAGTTTGTTTAGAGACACTTGGAGTGAAGGCGAAAGAATATAAAACATCTGTAGCTGGTTGTAAATATGCCAACGGCGAGGCAGCTTATATGTCAGCTTTGTTTGTAAACGTGTGTTTAGCATTTTTGCAGTGCCACAGCTCGGCGCTCGCCGATCGGTATGTGCAAACAAAAGAAACAATTTGCATTTTAACTAACTGATAACTGGGACAGTACGGCTATCGCACCTCTAATTCCCTCTGAACTCGTTTAGATAACATATCTTTTTTCTTTGTTTTGTTTAAAAGAACTTAGTGCCTCGGGCCTCCTTTCCCGGGGTGACGATAAATTGGTTTTTCGCGCTCAACGTTAGGTAGGTGTAAGAGATGGAAACAAATTGACTGTATTCAACGAAGACCTTCGACATGGCTAAACTTTGCCATTAGCGATTACCCGTCTTCTACTTATCGTTCCTTAATTTAGTTGATTACCTACGATTGGAACAAGCCGTGAGCGATCCCTTCTATTATTTTAGTACCGTCGCCTATAAGGTAAAGTGTACGTATTAAATAAAGATAAAAGTACAATTTAAGGAATTGTGTTTGAATACAGTTGAAAATTTAAAAGCATCTTAAGCAGTTATAAAGAGTATCTTTAAATTAATTACTCATGTCATTGTCCGTTAAACCAGAACACGACTTAACTGATTACAATTTGACGCCGCCACCCATTGACATCAGTAACACAAAAGATATCACCAATTCGTTGCCAGCCAAATGAATATTTACGCTTACTACGCTTGAGGATAGAACTATTAAGCAGATAAAACCTTACAAGTTTGCACGAAAAATTAAAGCATAGTTTAGTACAAATCCTTCCGACTATCAGACGGAATCTAGAGTTATAGCCTAATTCGTTGTTCTACAGGATCCATTAAAGTTAAGGCATAAAACTTGATTGGTAAAAGGTTGGACTTATAAATGGGTGAAGCTTTTTATTCCAAAACAAAACTTTGCTTATCTTCTGGATAATTGCCACAATATGCCGTACGTATCCTATTGTACATGAGAAGCAATGTCTCCAATAAATCACAGCGCAAAGCCTGCATTTATTGCGAGGCGTAAATTAAAAAAGTTACAACAATTTCGAGTGAGTTATTGTACACTGTTCTCTGTTGGTTTCTAGGGAAAACATCAAATCGATGTACCTACATGAGAAGTATCCAAATTTGATTTTTTATTAAAAAAAAATGTCATTATTAACATGTTGTCCTAGAGATAACCGTCATAAAAGTGAGGATATTTTATAAAAACAAAAATGGTACATATGTGTGTCTTTTTCGATATCAGGCGAATTTATTATAAACCTTTGGTCTGGCAATCTGTAAGTTGACTAATATTTTTATACTGAAATTATAATGCTTTGTTACACAATAATAATAAAAAAAATCGAGCCCTATATAGTAGTAGGTATTCTATCTTCTACTTTATTAAAACCGTGTAGTACAAGAATACGTCTTTTAATTCTTTTGATATATGACTTGAACTGATAAATTCTAAGATTCAATTACGATATAAATAAATATGCATTTCAATTAGAAAACTGTTCAAACTAGGAACTCGAAGCCAAAGCGCTCGTCGTTGAATTCTCCTGCTTAATAATTATGCAGTATATAAATTTAATGTATTCTAATTATGTTGTGAACTTTACTAATTAATTATTGATTATGACCTCTTAGCCCAAATATTTATGTGAAAGATGAATGTTTACCCTCGGTTCATGGGGTTATTTGTTTTGTCTGTGTCACTCGAGACATGAAAAGAGTTAAACTCAGGAGGGGGATATTTATAGGTTTTGATATCGTTATAACGCTAAGCGTTTGATGTTTTATGCTTTGCGATCCATTTATCGTACCACAGCAATGAAACAAATTTACTTGAAACAAATTTAGCCATAAAGTGACTTAACAAACAAATTTATTTTCTCTGCTAATTTAATTAAGGGCGTTTTTGCCTGATATAAACGTTTTTACATTTGATGTCAGGCGTTAATGTTACATTTTACGTGGCCAATTTATTATCGGCTGTCTACGTTAGTTATATTTTATTTTCATGATTCATACCTTTACTTACTTTTATGAATGTTTACTTACTTTTGGTTTTTGATTTTCATGTTGTAAGTAGGTACTATAGAATTTCCATATCGAATCCTATATACTATAGAGATACTAAAGAATCCTTGTTTAATCACAGGTTCTGAATGAGAGCTGTATTCAGATTTTAATGTTTTTCTAATGAACTGAACTGTAGTCGCGTTTATATATTATGCGTTTATACATATATGTATCTATGCCCAATGTGACATTTAAAGCCGATTCAGACATATCAGTGAAGTCACAGTGTCGTTACCGTACCGGCACAATACAAAATATTCTTTCATACTTATTGTATTGTCAACACTGACATTTCTCAGTGTCAGTGCTGATAATGCCGAGAATGTATGAAAGATTTGCCGGTACTGTGACGGAACTGTGACTTCACTGATATGTCTGAATCGAGCCTTAATTTCCGAATAATGTCCGGAAATCGTGATATACTCTGAACGTTGAACGTTAAAAAAAATATTTTAAGTAGCATTTATTTAAATTATTTGATTGATTTATATCCGTAAATACTCCGAAACGTATTTCATTTAAACAATTCTCTATCATTTACTACACTGTAAGTTCAATAGTGAAAGGAACTTTGTTTCAACCCGCTATCCCCCGATACCTCCTTTTTCTTTTCACATTTTCTCTAGGGTATTTAGAGATTTCGTTTAGGTTGAAATAAAACGAAGAACTTTATTATGTGTCCAAGTTAAGTTTTTAGTGTAAATCCATGTTGTAATATTGGGTGAAGTGAATTTCGTGTAAACAGCTACTAACTGTATCGCTATAAACAAAGGGTTTGGATTCCCGTAGCGATGAAAGGTAGAAACTATGTTGACTGCGAATATAAATAAAATTTATCTAATACCGTGGGGTGCAGACCGTGTTAAGTAATGGCCGGTGGTCGTGTGAGCAGTGCGTGCGGGAATGTCATCGATGGCTAACTCTCCGGACTTCGGGATCCTTGCTGCCAGCCTGCTGCGGCTCATAATTGGTGAGTTTTGTTATCTCCATCTCTTTCATTTCGATAGCAGATAAACGAGATAAAATAATTGTCGTGTTTGTTAAGCATAAGCAGCTGATGCTCTCACTCTTTGCTAACTTCTAAAGACTACTTTTAGTCGCTTAAACTCATTAAAGGCTCTTTATTGAGCACGGGACTCTCGTCATACCTAAGAAGATCTAGAACATTACCTCTAGGTTCCTCCAAAGCGGAATGGAAGAGAGGTTAATTTCCAAACCAAGTATCGGGAATTTATACCGTCCGAAGACCTCATAGGTTAATGCGATACCGGCATCAAAATCTCTTACTTCGCAAATTATATCACTACACGCAAGTTACTGGGCTGCGTTATGGGGCAGTTAATTAACAGGAGTATACCTAATAACTACCAGAATCTATCTTTGACACAGTCTTTAATCATTATTCCGAATAGTCCTCTGTTTATTCAGAAATAATTCACGACACAGTAAGCAATATCTATCCCAGCGGACTAATTACTAAAGATAAATTTGACTGTAAGCTGCGTATTGTATTTAAGTTGTACATAACGAATGTATACTATATCGGCCATTAGACGCATTAAAGGTCTAGGCTGTATAGGTCTTTATCAAATTGCAAGCCAGTTAAGCGCCTATAGTGAAATAGAGATGTGCTTGTACATACGATTTGCAGTATTTGGAAATAGTCATGCTCTACTAGCAGTAAGTACCTATTTTATAATCTAAATATGTACGAAAACGCGAAAGGTCATTCACTTATCACGAAATACCGGAATCAGCTGGTCGTAAAAAGAGGAAACTTGGCAAGGAGGTA
Organism: Hesperia comma; assembly: GCA_905404135.1. Classification (NCBI taxonomy): domain Eukaryota; kingdom Metazoa; phylum Arthropoda; class Insecta; order Lepidoptera; family Hesperiidae; genus Hesperia; species Hesperia comma. The sequence goes on from FR990016.1 coordinate 12,775,859, forward strand.
ATTTATAGGTAATTCCACTAAGAACGGTTTTTGTCATTTTCCACTTCTAAGGAAATAAAATAATGATTGAGAATTAGTTGGAAAAACAGTCAAAAGTAATTCCACATAAGCCAGGCTTCAGTCCACAGCTAGTATGCTATTACATTTCGTTGAACCAAAAGTGCTTATAATTCATCAAATTACCAGGGTAGCATCAACGCAATGTCAATCAGCCCCGCCTGTCGCTGGGTTGCGGCCGACGACAACATTTAGGTATGTGGTAGCTGCGTACGATTTGCGGTTACAATTGGCTGCTTCCAACTTACCTATGTCACAATAATATAATCAAATAAACGCTTACATACTCATATCTCCGTATTCCCTGTTTCATCGTGGTATGTACAACATCACCCCCTATGACGTGATTACAAATATTTCTTCCACGTAAATATCATCAACAAAAATAAAAAATCAGGCAGAGTCATTAGATACTAACTATGCTACGGCGTATCTATCATTTACGTGCGCTATGAGAATACCATAATGTATGCTATCTTATAATTCCGATTGAGGTCTTAAGCGGTGGTCAAAACTTCGCAAGGGCCCTTAAGATGTTCAAAACCCCTATTTGTCAAAGAAGTTGAGGGACTCTAAGTCAACGCCTGGAATCCCTCCTCTTTGCCAATGTTTTTTCTCCGGCTGAGCCTTTCCAAGCTCGCCACTTCGTCTGCGTGAAGCTGCAAACACTGATTAAGCACACTGCAACTATCTGTTCAAAAAAATTCACTTCATACTCTGAAACAAAGATTTTTTTTGAACTCTGACAACACTGTAGATGGGCCTCATAAAATATACTTATTAAATGCTGTACATTCATAGCCTAAATCTACGACTGGGTTGCCGACCAAGAATAAAGCTGATATAAATAAATGATTAAATAGATTAGCCAATGAGAAAATTTCCTTGACTTTAAAGATTGTTGGATGAAGCCAAACGAGCGTAATTTTGTGAGACGTAAGTCGCAGAATTTCATTCACAGAAATTCTGCTGCACCACTTCTAAAAGTCTCAGTAGGTATGTGTTTAACAAAAAATCACCGACAAAAATACTTTGATTGAAACATTGATTATGACACGAGTTACATAAGTATATAGCATCAATCTTTACATAGCTTGGGAAACTCATTCGGCTCCCACTCAATATTAAATACGACTGGGATCTTTAATGGAATATTAAAATTTCACGTCACATTTTATATGAAATATCCATTGAAATATACATCGTAAATTTTTTTGTAGATGACACTTATGCGCTTCTACCTGAAACTCTTTTAAATATTAAATTCCTGTAAAATCTGTGTCATGGATACACGTACATTCACAGAAGCTAGTGTGCGGGAAAGTTGGACAGTAAATATGAGCGCACGATAAAAACCCATAATTTACATCTGTTATAGGCTCTTAACGTAATTAACAGCTCTCAGATGAGGCCGAACAAACAAAATCTCAATAAAATTTTACTCTTCACACCACTCTTCGTTATTGGCGACATTCATTACGCCGCGCAAGTTAATATTTGAGCGATATACGTTGCATAATACATGAACGGGGTAATTTATTAAGCTATTCATCATGATTATTGTTGTCACCGTAGTAAAAATCCATGAAATGGATATTATTTTAGCTGATTAAATTACACAAAAGCTGGACACATCGTGGAAAGCATCACGCGCGTGTTCAAATTTCTCGTCTATAATTTTTCATTATTGAATTATATAATTTTTCATTATTGAATTACATAATTTTTCATTATTGAACTCGTCTAACAATCTATTGCGAAGCGGTGTGAATAAATCAATCCAATCTGAACGTTCAAAACAGCCATTTGTTATGTTGTCTATTTTGACATAGGAATATAATTAATTGGGCCCTAAAACTTAATAGGATTTTATCGATGTCATCGCAACGCAAGTAATCATAATTTTTACTGACTAAGCGATTAATTAATTAAGGTCATCATCGCATAACTTTATTATCGAGACGATGGTTCCCGACCATGACAGAATTTATTAGATGGTGCTGTAGTCAAGTTATAAATTTATTGTAAGTTAATTATTCGTAATTAAATATTCCAGAATAATGTCCACTGGACTTGCTAATGTTTTATCTTTATACTCTAACATCCATTGATTTAAAAACTATTTTCTTTTTTAAGCATTCATATTATTACCCTCAGGGTATTACGCAGATGTTCTACAAGAAATTCCATTTACGAGTATTACCTTTCATTTCGGTTCGTGTACTACAGGAAATGACTCATATTTCAAATAAAATTTACATTAGGAATTCGGAGCATGTTGAATATATACAAAATAGAAAACCACTTATTGCTTCTATTAAGGACAATTTGTTAATTTCAATGCCATTTCGAGTAAGGCAATCATTTACAGAAAATTGGAAACATTTTCATGTAAACTTGTTTTCAGATGTAAGGTAGGGTTAGGTAAACTACTCGTAAGCATTGGCAACAGCTGTTGTGATTATGTAAATGTTTTTCTTGTATAAACTTACTCTCACATAAACGTAATCCTCTCCATTAGCCTTGTAGCGGCGCCATACCTACAGTAATATGAGCGCGCGCCGCACATGATGCTGACCACGCAACCACGAGCGACGAGTGCAGTGAAACAATAGATTACGTCATACGCGTCATACTGAAGTGGCCAATCAGAAGACGCATCCTCAACCGCGCTAACGAAGATTCTACAGTATCTAACATATATACAAATGGTCCGAAGTTAACATTCGGACCGCGCGGTCCCCAGGCAGTGACATCGCCTGGCGGGAGATCTCCCCTTTTCCTCCACAGCCTCTAGCTAGACCCAGGCCTAATAATAGGACAGCTGTGTATTGTGTTGATATATTATACTCATTTATACCTATATGAAGCGTCATAGCACAGTGATAGGCGGATCGATGCGAGAACTTTGGTAGGTGGATGGATGATCGATACTAGCAAAAGTGTTATATTTATCATGTTGCAATTACGTTACGGCCTAGTTGGAGGTTTGCATAAAAACCTCCGACATTTTGGTCGCCTACTAATCAGTCCACTAATAGATGAATGATTCCTTTATAAAAACATCGCGGGAAAATAAAGTAACACTCTCTGCCCGTCTAATCACGATGATCTGAAACCGTAAGTAACGCGAAATTATATTATTCTTTACATAATACGAGTATAATAACGTTTAACCAAGAACGTTTAGGTGGGTATATGGGCTTAAAGAGAGTCGTCTGATAAAACAAATAAGATAAAAAGAGTCCGTGACACGTATAATGAAATGAATTTAATGAGTTTCCGATTAAAATGTAGAATAAAAATAATGAGGTCAGCAACACATTTTGTAGGCAACGATGTCGTAAGACGTTTTCTTAAAATTTATTTTTTGCTTTGATTTAAATGTAGCTTAAAATATTGCTTCCTTACTTGAAAGAGTGCGGTCGTCGTAGTTTAGCTCGCGGCGAGGGTTAAGACGGGGCCGACCAAAACTGGATGTCAGCCATAAACATTAATTGTTCCAAGTTTAAAATACTAATTTTGCTAAACTCGGGAAACACTTCGTTAGAAAATGTACATATTTAACAGTTTATGAGATTAATATTAACAATCTATATTTACCTACTTAATAATAAACAGTACATAATATGTCGTAACTGGGATCTTAAGTGACTGACTAATTCAATATAGCAGAGCTAAAGTTTATGACGATAAAAAAATGAAATTAGGAAAACTACAAGTTCCTCTATAGATAACTGTTAATAAAATTGTTTGAATTTTCCTTAAGATAAAGCGGACATAAAATGCTTTACTTCCTTAACAAATGCCGCATTGCAATCATAATAGTAGATTGTATGACAAGGGTGCAAAGTAATATTTTTTCGGCGAGGGCGTTTTTTGAATCCAGAGCGAAGTGAGGGATTCTAGAGTAGAATCCCGAGCGTAGCGAGGGATTCTTTAGTAGAATCCCGAACGTAGCGAGGGATTCAAAGTACGTCGCCCGAGCCAAAAATATACTTGCTCCCGAGTGATACACTCTAGGTACTAAAATAGAAAACACCAACTTTGGATCCCCTTAAGACCGAACCAAGTCGTCTTTTTCGAATAGGTGGGATGAAAAATACTTATATTAGTTTTAAAATACCCGACAAATAATCGTGTTATGATATCCTGTATGGAAAATACACCTTGAAGTGGGCATCTTCTTGATCATACTAGATAATAGGTACCTACTTATAAATTACAGAAGGGCACTCCAGAACATTCGATTAATACGAAATTCTGGCCATGTAATCACTTTGTCGTAGAGTTATATACTTTTTATTATACAATAATATTTTGTGTTATATAATAACTTCATGAGAAATTGATTACGTGTGCCGAATTCGATATTAATCGAATGTTGGTAAGTGGCCGAAAGTTCGATGAAATATTGTACAAGCATTCGGTAGAAATATAAAATGTAGGCCTATTATAAAACTCGCTGAAACTAATATGCGAAATCATTTGGTTTGCTTGAATGATTTGTTTTGTTTTACTCCATTGTCAACATTTAGAAGCTAAAGATATTAGGTACTAAATAAACGCTAACACATTCATATTCCCTCACTGTATTTCCCTATGTTGCGGGTGGCGTGGCCATCAATAACACCCAAGACCCGAGAACAATTTATCTGCCACATTATGTTCCCTGGCCGTGTATCGAACCTGGGAAGCTTTACGGGAAACGTCACTATATATAGGCTTAAAAGTCATGGTGCCATATAAATTGTTTTTTTGAATTTGCAAAATGTTTAAGTGCTCGTATAATATATTTTGTACAATACGTTGGCAGTGACATAGTAAACAATAATTTATTAAAGTAACTCTTGCAAGTGTATCCAGTAAGGATTAGCTCATGCCGAGCGTAACACTAAAACTGCTCAACCCAAACTTAAGCAAAAACACTAGCAATATTTCTTGTAGGTATTACACGGAGTCCAAGACATAACTATCGCGACGTTACTATTAAAATTTATTGTTTGTAGTAGAAAGTCTCATATGTTCCAGACTAACATTAATTGAGAAATTTGCAACTCAACTCTAATCCTTTAGAAAATATTTTAACTGGATGTTCTAAATTTATCGGATACACTCGTAGGATAATTTAGAATTAAATTAATTAAATCGTAGGGTAATAGTAGTTTGATAATAACTATGATAGTTAGGTATTTATTAGTAATTAAGCCTTCGGGATATTTGCGTTTTTTTAAATGAACATAAATTAAAGAAAATATTGTTGGTTTTTACTTCGATCCTGCTGGTTCCCCTGGGGATCTCGGAGGGGAACAAACAGACCTAAACCATAATTATGTGCAACACGTTCAGTACATTGCTTCAAAAATAAACACACAAAAATTTTAATGTCAATACTAAAATAACCCTTTTGAAATCCATTTAAAATCACTTCTTCCTACTTTTCATAAGTTTTCGATAACGTATTAAAATCTACTTACCATTTTCCAAATTTCCTCGTTTATGACATTTTTACTCCCTGATACATACTTTCAGTGCACCTAAACTGTAACGATTAATACTTTGGAAGGACATTTAAGTAACTTACATCATAACCACTAACTTAGACCGCGGTCGGCGTGGCTTAATTTGTAGCGAGAGTAATAAATACTTTAAACCCGAGACGTTAATGCCCTACAATATTACTTAGATGCTGACAAATAAGTAATGGCATTACATTACAAAACCACGAATACTTGTTTGTTTTAGGGTTTAGAACAGGAAGACATTTGAAAAAATATTTGTTTGGTTTAATCGCTTTTTGATGGAAGTTACATAAATGCGGTCATGTTATTTAATTCCTTAATATAAATGTACATTAAGGAATTAAGAACATAGCTAATTTCAAGTGCATTTGTCCATCATACAATATTCAAAACTAAATCCTTTAAAATTATTATCGGCATAAAAACTATCTTATTCCCTTTCCCGGTTTAAAATCTACTTCCATAGAAATCCATCAAATTAGATGCTCGCAAAAAAGTGAGCAGAGAGACACGACGGAGAATTTTGTTTTCACCATTTTTTTGTATGGATTTAAGATAACTCTTGTTGTTTGATTTTTTTTATAACTTATCAAATACTGCAACAAGACCTTTTATAAATAGTATCCGTATTGATTTAAGTCAATTGAATTTAATCAATGCTTACTAAGCTGCTATAATAGAATTGCTTCCGTTGTGATTAAAAACCAACTGCTAACTGCTAATTACTTATATTTTAAGACGTCTAGATTTCGCATCTTGAATAGTGCAGCTAGTGCGGAGTGCCCTATTCCTCAAGGTGCGAGTGTCGTCACGGCTTAGCAACAAATACCAGTGACAGAACGGAAACTGTTCTATTCCTTTTACAAGTTTTAATCTTCCTAATGCGTCGTCTGTTCCGCACACTTTACAAATGGACCCAACCGCTTATAGTCCGCACTACATATTTTATGTTTAATTCCCTGGTGACGTTACACTTTTTCTGTTGTTTCCTGCTGCACTTGCTTGCACATTATTTTAAACGACTTCAAATTTGATTTTCATTTTTACAGTGCTGCTACAAAGCCATTAGGGACGCGGCATTTCTGAGGGAGAAAGCTTTTTGTACCATAGTTATGCTTATTAGGTGTGAATGTGAAGCGGTGTCAACGCTAATTATTCTTACAATATCACTGATGGTTTTGTTTCATTTATTATGATGAGAGCGTGAGATTTTTTCACTTTGTAAGTATGTGGTGTATAATATCCGGAATCATAGCTGGGCTATATTTAACGTAGGTGTGTAATACAATAATAACATTTTTTTAATGATATTCGACAGCTAAGTCGGAAAAAGTAGTGCATCTTGAAAGCTTCCAAGACGTTCGCCCCGCGGCTAGCTAAAGTTGAACGAAATTAATGTATGGCTGAAAATCCTGAAACACTTAAAAATATTTGAGAAATGCCAGGTGAGTGTGGTAATTTGGTAGCGCAATGAATGAGGCAGCATTGACTTTGAAACCTTTATACTTCACCGTTAAAAATAACTACTGTCAAATTGATTGGGATAAAAACTATCTATGTAGTTTCCGCAGTTTCCAATTATCTTTATATCCGTTATCTAAATTGATTCAACGGATTAAGTCTGATAATATAGCAAATAAATAAATATACCTTATAATTTAACATCTATTCTATTTAGTACCTAATAATTGTTTTCATACTATGTTGTCATTAGCCGCTACTGCTACTCCCACTGATGGTGGTCAAACTAATACTTAGTATGATCTCGGTAAGCCCCTTACGTTGTGAGAGGACTCTGGTTGGAATAGTGATGGGTTTCGATGCATCTTTAGTTACAGTGAATGTAGAAACACTTGTCGTGAATAAAGAATCACTTTCAAGACGGCCAAGTCTTACAATGAAGTATTTATCGTCGGTTCGACTAGATTTCTACATAAGAAGTGCCCAGCGACGGAAGCTCGATGTACCTATGTCCTCTATTATTCTCGATTCCGCATACACTCAACTGACGTTGCCAATATGCACAGTGCCAACGTTGGCGATTACATCCTAGCCCGTTCCGGCTTGGTGTTCTGTTTTCTGATGCCTGATATGTATTTGTTATTCACAATCACCAAAACTTTACAGCATGCCACATGTCGTGCTAATGGCTAGGGATGGACACCTCTTATCTTGTATCAGTTTAAAATACCTTTCATTTATCGGGTCATGTTCAAGGAAAATATATAAAAAGTAAAATGATAATAAATAAGTTAATAATATTGTTTTTGAATAATATGTGTATTTCCTTCATCAATCAATGCCGGTTGAATATAATGTAAAAACTAAATTCATAATACATACCTCCCTCTCTACGAATCGTCGACCCTCTTCAAAAACGAATTAGGTAAGGAAATTCACCTACATTGCTTTGCACGATCCTTTTGTTATAAAGCAGGTACTTTTAGGGTAGTCTTAGAATCCCATCGAAACTTCGGAATTCCTTAACTGCTATTATATGTAAATTATTCGTATTTTCTCTCCACTAATCTTCTGCTGCGTCATTACAGATGCGTTTGAATATTTAGTACATGAGTTTCGCGAGAATCGCTGTTACGATTTCGATAAAAATTGCAAAATGAACAATAAGCTTTCAGGGAATCAATTTATGGTATTATAATGATGAAGGACTTTCACTTTCATATATGATATGATTGTAATATGAGTGACTATTTTATGAGTGTACTTGTGAGCCAGTATTTTCTTTCTTTCCTTTTCCGTCTTTCTTGATATGCAAACACACTGACTGATAGGTAACAACCCTCTTTATGCGTCACGGGGTAAAACTTTGTTGGTTTCAAACGATTATACAATTCGGTAAAGTTTTATCGGAATAAATGGATAATTCCACAAATTGTTTAAAAAGTACACCGAAGCGAAATAAACAATGTTTAAACAATTTTCCATTCATAAATCAATCAAACCAACTTCCATGCAAAGTTACAACATGGCGGTGAAACTCATATCAGTAAGTAAATAAAATTGTAGATCGTATACAAACAGTAATGAAGGCAAATAAATTATATTATTTCGTATTGCCGCAGTATTTTGATAGTTCAATTGAAATCAAGCATCGATTTCTGGAAACCAATAAACACACGGGTGATTCCAATACACCTAGTGTGCATGTCTGATTGCAATTATACCTTCTGTGGCGTATGTTAGGCAAACCGTAAATGAAATTTCCTAAATCCATTACTACACCTACCGTCGAATAGCTTGTACCTATGTATGAATAGCTCATAGGCTTGCGTAGAGCCTAACTAATCCACAAAGTTGAGCTATTGCGGGCGCGATCGGTAGTTGGATGGGTGACCGCTTGTGGAAAAAAAGTTCTTCCGTGCTGCGGAGGCCGCAAAAAATCGCCAGTCCTGGTTAAAATCTATAGATAGCAGTCGTTAAGAAATGTCGGAGGCCTTCAGGCAGAATGGAAATTTCCGATACTTGGGTTAGCCAATAACTTTACCCCCACTCGCCCACTCTTAAATGATGAGGAGAGAAGTTATTAATTGTTTCTTGTACCTTGGCTAACACAAACCATGGGTCTTCCTCATAATTTAGAGGATCAAAACTCTAGCACTGTGCTCCAGTGCGGGTAGATTAACATCTATCAGTAATGCTCTTTAAGGATTAAAATGCCGTAAGCTACGGATACGCTGGAAAAGAAAACGAATTTAACTTTATAAAAAATTCAAACGAATTTTCGACAAAGTAGATAATGATTCAATTTGGTCGATAGATGGATAATAAAAAAGACAGCTAAAACTCTTAATTGATACATATTTAGGAATATCGGAACATTGTAGGCTGTTGTAGGTATTTCGGTGGTACTTAACATAAAATTATAATTAAACACAGTATCCACTAGACTAGCATTAATCATCTTTGAAGACTAGTTAGGAAACGACTGCGGACTACAGTGTATTAAGGATTTCTTGGTGATATTAGGAACAAACTCCTCAACTGCGAAGGAGAAACTCAGCCAAGCTCGACGAAACCCGCTTTTACCTACATTCGCTTCGTTAATATCGCTCACGTGTGTGCCACTTCATTCTATTGAAATTAAAATGTACCCCAATTTCATTGTGAGGAGTGCTTTCCTCGTAGTCTTGTAAAGCCTTAATGCAGATTACGAGAGCAATTAATCTTATAATATGATATTCAAAAAATAATAAATTAAGCTATCATTTTTACTGTGAAATTTGTTAAGATATTTGAGTATTGTTATTATAGAATCAAAATTGTTCAACAAAGATTTTTAAAACCTGTGATTTAATACTGTTATTTAAGATTCTTATAAAATAAAATATGCGAAACAAAATTTGTTGTTTTTACAGACAAACTCGAAAGTATAAAATTATTAATTAGTTGTCTGGTGCAGGTCGATAACTTTACAGCTTTAGGAATTTCAGTTTCAGTCTCGTCATAATTTACAATTTCCCTTTGGATAAGTTACTGAACTGTTTCAATTTTTTTAGTTTTTATCGAAGTAAAAATATTTTAACGGCATGAACGGTTTATCTTAAAACGATATAATTATGTAGTACCTATAAGTAGACAAGAAAGAATAGAATAACCTAGATAACAAGCATCACTTCAAACATCCTGATAATATATAATGTACAACTCTAGAAGAGTCTTCAATGCCTGATCTCAACGAGAACTATTTTTACTCCTTACGTGAAGACCTAATTATAATGTGGGTGCAAGTCAACAGTGGATAGGATTTTCTTAAACTGATGCATTTTATCTTTTACGTTGCCGCTTACCAACACAGTGATCGTAGTTAAGCGGTGACATTTAAAATGTAAAAAAACTCGATCCATAATTTGCGTGCATCCTACTAATATTATAAATGTGAAAGTTTGTGTATTTGTTTGTTTGTTTGTTACTCCTTCACGCAAAAACTACTGAACCGATTTTCATGAAATTTGGCACACACATAGAGGGCAACTTAGATTAACATATAGGATATTTTTTATCCCAGAAATCCCGCGGGATCGGAATTTACGCGGGAAAACCTTCTTCGCGTATGGGGTATAAATAGCTTCTAAACAAACATTAATATAAAACTAACAAGTCTGTCTTCCCGGAAATCCCGCGGGATCTGGAGTTACGCGGAATAAACTCCTGCGCGTAGTTGCGGGCTTAAATTTTTATGCGACCTTTACTAGGAGATTGAGGAAGTTTTGAAGCAACATATAGGGTACTGTTTATCCCTGAATTCCCGCGGGATTAGGATTCACGCGGTAAAAACTCATACCCGGGAATGAGGTCGTGGGTTCAGATGTTTATGGGACTTTCAGCATTATATAAAGCAGAGCATTAAATAAGCTACTTTTTGTTCCGGACTTCCCGCGGGATCGAGATTTACGCGGGAAAAGCTTCCATGAGCGAATGAAGTCGCGGGCTCATTAATATCTATATATCGGGATATCTATACATATATCGGGAATCGAACCGGCTTTTTTTCTCATGATCAAATTTATGTTGCTTTTTCGAGGGTCAGCATCGCTTTAGCTGGTCTTTATGTTTTGGCACCCGAATGAAAAACTACCAATGTAGTTTAAAAATATAATAGTTTGGAATGTAAAAACCCCGACGTTTATATCTTAAAGTCTTTTTATCGATTTTCTCAAGATCTACATAACGGATTTTTGTACGGTATGACTAAAACGTAGTAAAAAATCAACTGTTCTTAAGATGTGTGGAGTGTGTCTTAATATGTGTGGGGTCGGGATTAACGCAGGAATAACTTTGTGACACACTGAGTTCCACGCGGGCGGAGCCGCGGGCAACAGCTAGTCATTGCATAAATTTCAAAATCGCACCGTAGGCGAGTAGGCGTCTCCGTCAGTCTTGATCTCCGTAAACTACAAAGTCGGTAAAACGTACAATGGGTACCAATACCTATCTATTCTAAGGATTTAATGTTACTTGTGAGTTATTCGAGACTTTCACACACTTTTGTACGGTGTCGTTAGGGTTGTTTATACATATACAGTGGCCTCTCATGGCAAGTGGGAACAGTACTTCATTTGGGACCTGACTTGAGCCATGTAAATAATACATATAAGCATTTGCACATTGATATTATACTGTACGGCGTTTTTGAAATAGACTGACACCTAAAAAAAGTTTACTTTGCCGTAGTACAGTAAGGTCATTTTAACTCGGCTGATATGAATTTGGCTGCGAGTGGCTGCGCAGATGTCGATTTTAAGGCCAAAATGGTGGTAGGGGGCGGGGAGTGCGGGCGGTAAGATAGTTAGCCAATACCGTGGACGTAAATACGTCCATGTCCAATACGAAGTAGCGCATCACAAAACACTGTCATGGCCGCCGTGTTTTGATTGGTCAGTTACTGTACCTGCGCAAACATCTCGGAAAACGAAGTTCACATTAGCCTAGTCAAAATGACCTTACTGTAACTAAATGATGCCGATACTGCATATTGATCAAAACGTGTGAACTCTCAGAAACAATATACATATGTACTGACGGTAAGCATTGTACCAATAACAATAAAGAAGTTTATGTAGATTATTTTGTGATGTCTCAATACTTTAATTACTTTTCGAATGTTTTAGCAATGTACCTTAATCGTTCTCATTATTGATTAGAGGAGATTGTTTCATATAACATCATTGTCAATTAAATTGTCAAAGGCAGATACGCCACTTCAACTCATTGAACTTTAGTTGATTATTAAAATTTTCGCTTCGCAGAAAGGCATTTTGCTATAAAATTGGTATAATAAGGGATGAGAAATTATAAACTTTTTTCTCACGAAAATATAACTTCTGTACAGAAAACATAATTTGTAACAGATCCCCAATGATTTTAAAATTTTGGTCGTTGCGGGTTTGTCTAAACTATCGTCAGAAATGGCTTAATCAATTTGAATCCGGTTTTCTGTAACGTAATATTGAAATGGAGATTATTTTATTTCAGTAAATTCCAAGATTCTAAACATGGATGTCTACTCCCATAGACTAGGAACAACCGGTGCGTGGCTCCGCGTTCGATAAACGACGGGGGCAGACATTAATTTATTCTCGTTTGTTGACGTTTATACAAAAATCCTTTATTTATACTAATAATATAAATGCGAAAGTCTGCCTGTCTGGGATTCTTTCACGGCTTAACGGGCTAAACCTCCCAACGATTTTAAATGAATTTTCTCAGGATAGTTGATGTCGTTAGATAGTTGATGACGTATTCCATAATAATAATTAATTAATTATTTAAACGAATTCTGCACGGGCAAATCTAGTTTAATACTTATAAAGAAAATTTAAAAGGTAAGTTCTCAGAGGCGATGCCAAAGGTCGTCACTAGCAACGTAATAATTTGAATCTTGAACTTGTTGAATATTCTAGAACAGACCTTCATCATCTAAACACAGATGACTAAACATATGTGCATAGTGCATTCACGCGTTGGATGATCAATTTAAATATGCTAATTACTTTCAGAATTCCATTTAAACTTACCTTAACATATTATGTGGTAGTATGTTTTAGTTTATTCGCTTACATAAAATATGTAAACACAATCGGAATTTATTTTTCATCACACCTATTCGAAAAAGACGACTTGGTTCGGACATAAGGGGTTCCAAAGTTGCTGTTTTCTATTCAGCGGGCGGGAATGAATTTTCATACAACTTTTCCTGCCGGCTAGATCTTTTCCGTCCTATTTTGAATTTAGAACATTTTAGTATTTTGCGCTAAAGAAATCGAACGCAAATATTGTTTGAATAAAGAATGTCTGGTACGACGCGAGGGCCCCGCCAGCTGAATAATAAAAAAAGAAATCAAATTAAGATTTCGTTTTTCAAATTAAAATTAAGTTTTCGTGCATTTTTACGTATTATTTTCTATTATATATATATTATTTTCTCATAGTGGGTGATGAAAAGTAGAGTGTATCACTCGGGTGCAAGTATATTTTTGGCTCGAGCGACGTACTTTGAATCCCTCACTTCGCTCTGGATTCAAAAAACGCCCTCGCCGAAAAAATATTACTTTGCACCCTTGTCATACAATCTACTATTTCATCCCACCTATTCAAAAAAGACGACTTGGTTCGGACTTAAGGGGGCCCAAAGTTGGTGTTTTCTATTTAGCGTTTTCTATTTTATTTAAATAACGGGCAGGAAAAGTAAATTCAGTTCGGATTGTTAGAAATTCATGGTTTTGTTTTGAAAAATGAGTTCTTTAGTTAGTTTAATTAGTTTAGTCGGGTTAGTCGGGTTAGTCGGGTTAGTCGGGTTAGTCGGGTTAGTCGGGTTAGTCGGGTTAGTCGGGTTAGTCGGGTTAGTCGGGTTAGTCGGGTTAGTCGGGTTAGTCGGGTTAGTCGGGTTAGTCGGGTTAGTCGGGTTAGTCGGGTTAGTCGGGTTAGTCGGGTTAGTCGGGTTAGTCGGGTTAGTCGGGTTAGTCGGGTTAGTCGGGTTAGTCGGGTTAGTCGGGTTAGTCGGGTTAGTCGGGTTAGTCGGGTTAGTCGGGTTAGTCGGGTTAGTCGGGTTAGTCGGGTTAGTCGGGTTAGTCGGGTTAGTCGGGTTAGTCGGGTTAGTCGGGTTAGTCGGGTTAGTCGGGTTAGTCGGGTTAGTCGGGTTAGTCGGGTTAGTCGGGTTAGTCGGGTTAGTCGGGTTAGTCGGGTTAGTCGGGTTAGTCGGGTTAGTCGGTTTAGTTAGTTTAGTGACTGTGATAGTATTATTCCTGAATTTGAGGCGCCTTTTATTTTCTCATAGGGGGGATGAAAAGTAGAGTGTATCACTCGGGAGCAAATATTTTTGGCTCGGGCGACATACTTTGAATCCCTCGCTACGTTCAGGATTCTACTAAAGAATCCCTCGCTACGCTCGGGATTCTACTCTAGAATCCCTCACTTCGCTCTGGATTCAAAAAAGCGCCCTCGCCGTAAAAATATTACTTTGCTCCCTTGTAATACAATCTACTATTATTTACTCTTTTGTTAATTGCATTTGTTTTTTATTGCTGTCATGTTACGATGTGGATCGCCATCACGAAATATCTTGAAAGATTGTTGAATGAAACTGTCCTTTAATAATGAGATTCCTGCTTCTAAGGCAGGTGTCCCACCATCGGCGATTCGGCGAGTGAATACCAGCTATTTACTCACTCAAGACACGTACAAAATATATATCAGTCCGTGTAAACAAAAGAGATGCATATGACATAGGAGTTTTTCAGGCGTGAATCCCAATCCCGCGGGAACTCCGGGATAAAGAGTAGCCTATAATTTGCTCCATAGCCTCGTCTATATCCAGTAAAGTCCCATAAAAATCCGTTCAGCCGTTTCTGAGATTAGCTGGCACAAACATACGATCACTAACAGTTTTATTATATTTATGTAATAGAAGATAATAGATAGATTTGATGCGCATTGCGATGATTGATGAAGTTATTTATAAATAATCAACTTTTAATCTACTTTAAATTATATATGTTATCTTGACCCACGATGTATCCATCCATGGTCTAGCACCGGTATCGGTAAACCATCATTTTCTGCCCTGGGTTCATTAAAATATAGGTAAGCTTGATAGATCATTTCCTCACCTTCCACGGTTCTGTGGGTAGCGTAACTAGCCGTCTTACGCGAAGCACAATCCAAAGTAGTGACGACGTCGCACAGGTCAAGAGGCTATGAGGCGCTCTCGACCTGGACTGGCTTTTAAACTTTTCCGAAACCATACACTAGCTTTCATTAAGCCGCGAATACCGGAGTAAATTTCAGACGTCATTTTTTATTTCTTAAAAGCCTAAGTGTAATATTCACCTGGTTTTATGGATAATTTATGAGCGGCTAAAGTTAGGCTATTGTTGCGCCAAGGTTGCGCCTCGGCGAAGGGGCTTTATCATCGTCGTACGCGAAATAGGATATCTGAAGGAGGGTTTGCATATTAGTTTAGGTATCTCATGTTTTCTTCATGTTATTAGCTCTTTTCAGTGTCTACATGCATGTGACTGTTTATATCACGTTTATTTTTAGTGTCTTCAAAAGTATATTTTAAGAAGCAGCATTTGGATTTACGTAATTTCCATGTAACTTCCTATTTTCCTGAGGAAAGGATATCTGGAACAAAACATTTGAATTTCAATAGGATTCTGTCATGTGTCGTATATCTTACTTGCTTGTTGAAATGTAAATACAGATACCGATTGAAAAGTTTTTTTAGTTTTTTTATAATACACTGGAATATTTAGATAGAGCTGTATACCTACTGCCACTGTACCTGTAGAATTATTATTTATCTCATTAAGATCAGTAATTTCGCGATGACTCCAGAAAGTATTTTTTGGATTCCTGGTGTTATGTGAGGTTAACTGTATGTAGGAATGAATTAGACTATTGAGGGTTATTCTAAGCACTTCAGGGTTCTGAACATTGTAAAACAAAAATAAATAAATGAATAACGCTATGCACTCATAGCTCTACTTTATTCCCACTACTCATATTCCCTGTGTCGTGGGTACTATAGACAACACACTAGACGAGAACACACACACACACAGATCCAAACGGAAATCTAAACTCATTATTCAAATTTCCGTCTCGTTGGGAACGAACCCAAGACCCTTTGAACTGCGAACCTGTAACTACTGTGTTACACGGGTAGGTAAATCATATTTTCTCAAATAGGTACAAATAGCCATTATACGAGTATTTAGGGAAGTAACGTTGTACATACTGCTATAAACGCTCGCAAAAGTCGTTACGAGGCCTGCTCATAATTGTAGCTTTTTATTTTGACGTTACAAAAACGAACCTATTATATATCCAAATTATCTAATAGGGAATGTAAATGCGTCCAATATATAACAGCACTTAGAGC
Source organism: Hesperia comma (assembly GCA_905404135.1). Lineage (NCBI taxonomy): Eukaryota > Metazoa > Arthropoda > Insecta > Lepidoptera > Hesperiidae > Hesperia > Hesperia comma. Next base: position 12,792,341 of record FR990016.1, read on the forward strand.
AAATTGGTTTCACTCCAGTTATTAATTTAGTTATTTCAGTACACATTAGTCACGTCACAATATTCGGAGATTCTCTGTGATGTCGGTGGAAGCTGGTAGCTTATTTCATCATGTTGTTTCATCCTGTTGGTAGGGAAACAAAAGAGGGTTTGTTTCATGGTTGCTTTCAGGAATGATATCTTGTTAAATACATTTTAATTCTATACCTACATTGTTTGCTATCACTCACAGAGTATTCCCAAATTTATAATGCATGTTCTTTAACTACAATCTAAATTCAGTATCATAGACTGCTTGTTTTCGCAATTAAATTTTGCGCGTGAAACTTTGCTTAGTAATTTCATGAAGCGTGTTTATGTCTTGAGTGTTTCTTGTGGGATTACTTTTGCATTATTTTGTATAGAAATGTTTTATGTTCTTTCAATGCAAATGGTACTTGTTATGAAAAATCTTTCTATACCTCAGGGAATATTTTCCGCTCAGGAGTAGGGTAGTGTCGAAGAGTATGCACTGATACACATTTATTAAAGAAGTAACTTATGACTGCGTTTCCATTGAGTTATTGACAAGTTGTATCCTATATGATATTTTGTGAATTTAGGACATATTTTTTTATATTACCAACCAACGTGTGGAATAAGTAAATGGAGTGGGTAAATGGTCTGCGCTCCTATTGACCTTCAATAACTCCAAAAGAAATCCGGAGACTAAATAATGTACAGCCAATACTACCACCAAAATACGTAAATAGTAGATTGTATGACAAGGGTGCAAAGTAATATTTTTTCGGCGAGGGCGTTTTTTGAATCCAGAGCGAAGTGAGGGATTCTAGAGTAGAATCCCGAGCGTAGCGAGGGATTCTTTAGTAGAATCCCGAACGTAGCGAGGGATTCAAAGTACGTCGCCCGAGCCAAAAATATACTTGCACCCGAGTGATACACTCTACTTTTCATCACCCACTATGAGAAAATAATATATATATCTCGGAGGCACTAGTCAGGATGGTGGTATAATGCTCCGATCATCAGGTTGTAAGGTGAAAATAAAACACAGTGGGCGTTCAATACGTGTCTTCATGATTTAAATTGGGTTACAGGTTACACAGCTTAACTTAATTTGATTAAAGCTTTTAGGTTATGTTAAAACGTGGTACGACTGAAATACACTTAGAGAAACGTTATGCCGTCGGGCATAGGTACGACGCACTATAGGATTTTATTACAAAGTACACTAGTTAACTTAATGCGACCGTTCAGCTCGACGTCTGCTCGAGAAGTCCCCGCTCTTCGTAGCCGACTCCACAGGTGCCCTCTGTTGGGTTCCCCCTCCGATATCCCATCGAGACACGTTTACAGTTCGTACAGTGTTGCCATTTAAATTACAGTTCCGGATTTACGTTTTATTCAAAGTTTAATGATTTATTTACTTTGATTTTAATCTAATTTTATTTCCGACTCCGACATATATATAATAGAAAATAATACGTAAAAATGCACGAAAACTTTTTAATTTGAAAACGAAATCTTAATTTGATTTCTTTTTTTATTATTCAGCTGGCGGGGTCCTCGCGTCGTACCAGACATTCTTTATTCAAGCAATATTTGAGTTCGACTTCTTTAGCACAAAATACCAAAATGTTCTAAATTCAAAATAGGACGGAAAAGATCTAGCCGGACGGAAAAGTTGTATGAAAATTCATTCCCGCCCGCTGAATAGAAAACAGCAACTTTGGAACCCCGTAAGTCCGAACCAAGTGGTCTTTTTCGAATAGGTGGGATGAAAAATATTTTTCATCACACCTATTCGAAAAAGACGACTTGGTTCGGACTTAAAGGGGCCCAAAGTTGGTGTTTTCTATAAGAAACTTTTAGCGGGCGGGAATGAGTTTAAATAACGGGGAGGAAAAATTCAGGAGGGAGGAAAAATTTTTAAATTCAGTTCGGATTGTTAGAAATTCATGGTTTTGTTTTGAAAAATGAGTTCTTTAATTAGTTTAGTTATTTTAGTTAGTTAAGTTGGTTTAGTTAGTTAGTTTAGTTAGTTTAGTCGGGTTAGTCGGGTTAGTCGGGTTAGTCGGGTTAGTCGGGTTAGTCGGGTTAGTCGGGTTAGTCGGGTTAGTCGGGTTAGTCGGGTTAGTCGGGTTAGTCGGGTTAGTCGGGTTAGTCGGGTTAGTCGGGTTAGTCGGGTTAGTCGGGTTAGTCGGGTTAGTCGGGTTAGTCGGGTTAGTCGGGTTAGTCGGGTTAGTCGGGTTAGTCGGGTTAGTCGGGTTAGTCGGGTTAGTCGGGTTAGTCGGGTTAGTCGGGTTAGTCGGGTTAGTCGGGTTAGTCGGGTTAGTCGGGTTAGTCGGGTTAGTCGGGTTAGTCAGTTTAGTTAGTTTAGTGACTGTGACAGTATTATTCCTGAATTTGAGGCGCCTTTTATTTTCTCATAGGGGGGATGAAAAGTAGAGTGTATCACTCGGGAGCAAATATTTTTGGCTCGGACGAAATACTTCGAATCCCTCGCTACGTTCAGGATTCTACTAAAGAATCCTTCGCTACGCTCGGGATTCTACTCTAGAATCCTTCACTTCGCTCTGGATTCAAAAAAGCGCCCACGCCGTAAAAATATTACTTTGCTCCCTTGTTATACAATCTACTATTACCATGTCATTGAGGAGAGCATGTTTTTCCTAAAAACGTTTCTTACCTTTTTTGTACTCGTCTATGTTTTCCCTGCTTATAAATCCTTATCTTTCTCACATTTCTATACAATAATATATGTTTCGTGAAGTGTTTTTATTTCTGTGTTCTTAAATTAAATGTTCGAGTTGTACCTTTCAAGCCGACGGCGTAGGATGTACGGTAAAACTCAAAAGTGTTTATGTTTACATCTTTAAAATTGTGATGTATTTGATTCTGGTTATGTATTAATAAATAAATAAAAATAATGTTAGTTCCTTGCCTTTTTTCCTCAAATTTTCAATACGCAGTTCTTATGAATTGGATAAATTGTACACAATAAATTGGGACTTATTATATTTTATTAATTCCGTTACAGAGCCAACTGGCTGTTTAGTATCTCTTTGAACATGACTTCAAAGCTTTTATTTCTATCTCTTAGAAATTTTTGAAAGTAATTTTTTTTACCGGGCGTCAATTCACCATCTTTTGATGATTTCCTCTATTGATGAGCCGAGTTTACAAAGGGTACCAAGTTTTATGCTCCTAACATGTCTGCATTGACAACTAAAACGATTAAGTATTATTACCGCTAAGTTAACTTTGCAGAAACTGCGTTCGTGTGCTGTCTAACATAATGCGATATTTAATAAAGAGTGCCACCCCGGCGGCGGCGGCTACTCGCCGGCAGAATGTTGATGCGCTTCTTTGTACTAGTTACTTTAACTAGTTTTAGTTGAGTTAGCACGCAAAGTATGCAGATTTATTTCTCTCGAGATAATCCTAGTACTATGTTTATTATATTATCACGTCATACCTACACGACGTTAGGAATTCGGACTCCTATTCGTGGAGTCCGGGTTCGAATCTTAGGGCACGCACTTCTTACTTTTCGGATTTTCGTACAAACTCCCCCCTTCCTTTTCTCTTTAGTGGTTGATTTACCAAAAACGTTGAAACAGATGTGTAGTTAAACTACTTCTCTGCAAAATTTAATTTTTATACATTAAGCGGATTTCAATATTTCGTGATGACTGAGTAACTAATGAGTGAGTAACGGATTTTTTTAAATAAAAATTTCGCTAGGTTTCCCCTAAATTCAAGCACTCAATCTGAAATAGGCACCAAAACTAGAAAGCGCGTATTTTATTATTCCGGAACGGTGTAGTATATATGTAATATTTACTTCTTTACTTCCTTTTATGTCTTCCTTATTCTTTGTCCTCTTTATCCTTCTTTAGTTCCTTCCTTATATATCCTTGCCTTTGGTTATTACTTCGTTTATTGCTTTATTACTGGTATTTTACTTTATATCTGCTGAAATTGTGAAATGTTTATATTGACTACTTTTGATAATTTATGTAATTATTCCTTTGGCTTTTCACTTCTAGGACTATTTTATAAATTGTAAATGTTACCTTCTTTAACGTTTTAATACTTATTCCTTCTTTATTTTGATGAATTCCTGTAACTTTAAATATGATTTTTATGTTTGTTTACGTTGGTGACATTATTGTCAATGTAATTCTTACGTCTCTATAGTCTTTGCTTTTTCTAAATTAAATCTATTCTGTATGTCTTTGTATAATCTACCAACCTTCTAGACCAATGATAAACCAGAAATTTGAAAAAGAGATGCAATTTGAAAGAAGAACGCCGGGCTCGAGAAAATTCAAGCGATCGGGTCAATAGGGAGTGTGGAGACAGACGTTGAAGTGTTCGGAGGACTCCTTCGGGCGAGGTCCCTCTGATTCGGTAGAGAGCACAGAGCCGAACCGTCTCTCTTTCGCGGACGCGTGCGTGTAATCCTTGACTCCCACATCGTTCCGGTCGGGCGCGTTGTTCTGGAGCGCCCCGGGACCAGCCGCCGTGTACCACGTCGGGAGGCTTGCCGCGCAGGACGCATCTGCGCGCAGTGCTGCGCGCCAGGGTCGCGCTACCCTCTTGTGCGCGTAGTAGCGCGCCAACCCCTACGCCTCCCGACCTCTTATTCGAGAGACGCACCGGCCTCCGCCTTCCGAGTCGGTGCTTCGGACCTCCGCCTCCGCCTGAAGAGCACTCCAGGTCGTCTCCCCTCTCTTATAAGTGACTTTTCCCTTGTGTCTGTGCCTTTGTTTAACTCGCTTATTTTTTATACAGTGTTTTGTGACCCACTAGGAAAGATAAGTAAATCTTTTATTTCCTTCAAAATTCTTTTTATTTATTCTTCCCTTTATAACGTTACAACGGACAGTCGGTGTTATCCGTATTGGTTGTTTGTTTGTGGCTTATTTGAATTAGAATGTCGTTGTGCTGACACATGACCGCGAACGAACTGTCTCTTCCAGTACCGCTTGTCTCTCGCGGCTTTGTCGTCCATATTCTTCTCTCGAGAATCGATTTACAAAAAATCTGTGAAAGAAAATTTCAGGGTGCAAAGGGCGTCGTTAAGTCTTAGCCAAAATTCCTGCTTATGCTACCTACTGAATAACGAACGATATTGAAAAAAAAATTGCTGTGGCTAAAGTAAAAGAGGTATTTGATTGAAAATTTTTTTGGGGGCTTAGGTAATCATTAGGTACAGAAAATTAAATTTATTGTTGTATGGTCGTAACCACGTTGTATTTCTCAGGTTCTAAGCGGCGTATTATGATGAGACATGCATTAATTTCTGGATTAGAGTTCTAGTAATACAACTGCAAAAACGCAACAAATTAATGTAAATTGTGGTAAGGCTTAAGAAATACCTAATATTTTTTTTATTTCAATCGGCTCGTGAATAAAATAACGAACTTTATTTTACTGGATGTCAGTTTAAATTATCACCCCTGACCATTACCCTGACAATTTCTGAGTGTGGCTACTGGGACAGGTTTCCAGAAGAGAAGCGAGGGCGGATTTATTGTAATTAAAAGTATAGCTTATTTTTATTAGAAGTAAAGAATTTTGTTAGAAAATTATTTAATTACAAACATGTACGCTTAATATCATTACGTCATCTAAGTTTTCATGTAAGTGAATGTTGTAAATTCATAATGAGATTAAAGTTTCTAATAACACAACCGGCAACCACCTAATTACCTCTACTTAATTAAAAATGGACCCTTCCTATAATCAAACTCAAACAGACATTAACATAGGTACTAATTTAATTTAATGCAAATTAAACATACCTACACAAACATCGATCTAAAACTCTACAACGGTTAATTATTGCTAAATTTGAAGTTAATTACTAATTAGGTATGCGATTTATGATACGGTCCGGCTGTTTTATTCCACGAGTTCCATCCATGTCATGAATAATCCTCTTAACTCTTGTTGACGTGGGCAATAGATAATAACGTCGATTATATCAAAAACAATGAATAGTATTTTCTTATGTAATCCAATAACTGCCGTATTGGGGCGACTTAACAAATGACCTTAATCTGGTCAGCGGACCAGGGTGTCATAAGATCAAGATCAAGAGGAGAGTGATAGGCTTTATCTAAGTTAGTGCGCTCATCACTATGGCTTCATCATCACTTACCATCAGGTAGGATCGTTGTCAAGCACTACCTTATAAGAAAAAAAAATGTGTGCGTGTACTAGTGTACACACGTATGCAGTGAAACTTCTTTACGACAATATATATAATAATATCATAATATAAATATATTGTTATAATTATAAATAAATTTAATTGTATTGTATTGTTCATCATCGTCATTGTTCGCAACTCAGTGCATCAATCGCTAATTATACATTTCTCCCACCTCACAGATGAAAACAGTTTCATCTGTGAGGTGAGGAGACTGCACATGTATTTCTGAACGGTAAGGTCTGGTGGTGGGAGTAGCTCCACTTAAGCGACATGCTATCCCTACTCCACCGGAAAAATCACTAATAGTCATCCTAAACTATCTTTGAATACTTAGTTATAATTTATTTACTGTTATATTGCAGTTAAAAACCTTTATTAAATATTTTACCAAAAAGACTAGTCGTTGCATACCGTATAACGAAACATTATTCTTTAGCTAGTCTGTGCATATTATGTCATGTCAATGTGCCACAAACAAGTCAAAACAAACCTGGCTGGTTATAAATAATTTCGATAAAAAGCAAAACTAAAGAGACGTCAGAGTTACATTGAAAAATAATGTCATCAAAGTAAACAAACGTCATGAAATCGTATTTAAAGTTACAGAAATTTATCAATAAAAATAAAGAAGGAATACAGGAAACATTCAAAAAGGTAACATTTAAAATTTATATATAGTCCCAGAAGTCATTAACAAAGTAATAATTGGATACTTAAGTACATAACCTTAAATAACTTTTACATCAAAGTTCAAATTTGACAATGATTTAAAATAAAGATCAAAAATGTGACGAAAAATTTTTTCCAACGCCGATAAAGAAGTTTCACTTCAAAAATAAAAAATAAAAATAAGATTTAATAGGAGTCGACATCCAGTATAATATCTCTTCCTTCTCTCTTGGCGGACAATGCATGACGTACAACGCAGCCTAAACCCGAGAACCTAGAAGCAAAAATTAATAATATAGGTAAAGGTTCTTGTTACAGCACTGAGACGTTTCTAAAAATACATCCCTTTAGGATATAATTATGTAAATTGGGGGCAAAACTTTGTGTAAATATATTATGTCTTGTCACGAACACCAGTCAGTAAATAAATAAACACATGGTCACCTTTATCTACGGACATCCGTAATATGAAGAGTATCTACTTCGCTGCAGTAAAAGGGAACCGGAACTTTCTTCCTCGCATCTTCGATACCTACGACTAGCGAAAAATATGGTTTATCGTTGATTATCGTTGATTTTAAAAAGCGGTTAGGTTCAATCATCTCCTCGGGTGAAACTGAGTCGCTAAAAATAGGAACGTAACAAAGCCTAAGGAATTAGTCCGTACTTATGTTAAAAATGCGAAAGTCTGAATGTGCGTTTGTGACGTTTTTACGGCTAAACCACTGTACCGGCCCAATTTGAATGAGGCACAGAAAGGCTACTTTATTTCAAAAATCAAATCCTTAAGGCTTGAAATAGGGGATTAAAGTTTGTATGAAAAGTCTAAACCGCTTGACCGATTTCGATGATTTTCTCAGAAAGATTGTTGATTATGCAAGGTCAAACATGAGCTACTTATTTTCTCAAAAACCAACCCCTATGAGACTGCAATAGGATTCGAAAATAAAAAAAAACTAACATCACGTGGACGAAGCCATGGGCGGATAGATAGCTAGTGTTCAAATATATCGTGTACAAGTACATAAATGTACCCCGTACGAAGGTACTATTATGGCATTATTCGAAACAATTTTGGGAAAATTATTCCAAGCCTCAAATAGCTTGAATACTTTCATTAACATTTTTATGCAGTATTATTTACCTAACAACAAGCGGTAATTTTACACTCATTGTACAGTGTAATTAGCTTTCTATTGCAGCTCATTGAACCGTCTATGTATTATTGTCTTAAACAAACACGTGTGTGGTTATACTTATTGCTATTGTTTGATAATAATTACGATCAAATACAATAACGTAGGTGTTAGTTGTACGGACGTATCGAATAGATATAATGTAGAGGTCAAGTAATTAACCACACATGAAGCATTCCCCATATTTCTTCTGAAGATTATAGATTATAGGTACTAAATTCTATACAAGGTAAACATTCCTTAAACTTTTACATCATACTTATAGGTATATCATACTCATCACTTCATACATCAATGATGTAACATCATAGATTGATATTTGGAAATGATCTACCTAATACACATAAATTTTTACTACGAAAATTTTTTACTGAACCTCCTAAGATGTCAGATGTGGTCAAAGAAGACGTCAGTAGGCAAAATACCAGAGTTCTTATTCAACAATTTTTCAAATTTCAATTCATACAATTTTAGAAAGGTGTAATATTATAATTTGCGTAACAATAATTTTAATTGTAAATTGTCAATTGTGGTGTAGTTGTTACCGTTAAAATTCATAATAAGTTAATGTGCACATTAACTAGGTAATCACACACTACACTGATACGATACGTTAAAGTGTAAAAAAGGTCTTATTTGCACTTTACCCAGTTAGTCTGCACAGTAACGGATGGTACATCGTTAAATTGCGGAAGACTGGCTACCTGAGTACCAATTTGTGTTGATGTCGTTGCCACATCGTAGATTTGCTCACATCATGAAATGATCGATCTGGCCGATCGATCGAGATTTGGTCTAAATTGACTAAAACAAAAACAATATTTTTAAAACAAACAAATGAAAGGACATTATAAGTACCGATTTTGTTTGTTTCTATAAATAAATATCGAATATTTTTGTTACAATGTGGCATAAAAATGAAAAAGGAAAGGAGAAACCACAACAATTGAAATGGACGGTATTTGTACGAACGTAGAATAGGTAATTATTGCTGGTACCATTTTTACCGAATTATTAATATTTTTTTTTAGGTAGATACTACATTATAAATCCTTGGCTCCTGGAAAGAAGTCATAAGGCCTTCACCATTTATAAATAGCGCCACAATGGCACTTTTATCTTAATCGTCAAAAGTAGAAAATATTAATATTATAAATATACATATTAGTTACACTATGTAGGTATACTGACTGTTATAATATATGACTATGTATCTGTTGCAATCTATTAGTAAACATGTAGGATTTCAAGATTCCCAGTTCGCTGTCGTCCCAATTGTAAATTATGGTTTGGTATTATGGGCTTACCTACTTCTTGATATGATTTATTTTAAAGCGAAAGGTCACTCACTGATCACGAAATAAGATTAAAAAACTACTTTAGATAGCTATAAATATAAAATCTAGTAGGTATGGGGGTAGAAGTACGCTAAGAACTAATTTTATCATAGTCCAAAGGGATAAAATAAGAATGGAGAGTTTGTTCAAATGTTCGTCAAAAATTTTCCATGCTGGTTAAGCCGCGGAAAATAGCTAATAACTCTTGCGTTACTGAGTGACTGACTGACAGACAACGCACAGCCGAAACTACTCAACGGAAGAAGCTGAAATTTGGCATGTACATAATATGTTCCTTGGGGAGTGTCGGGTAGCACTAAGAGAGGATTTTTGGAAATTCCACCCCGAAAGGGGTGAAATAGGGGGGTGAAGTTTAAACGAATTCAAAAGTGTATTTGTCAAAATTCCTTGTTGGTTAGTTTGTTCAAATAATCAAAGAATAATATCGTGTACTCGTATTTGTATTGAATATGCATGTTAAAATTAAAGAGTAGGTTAAAAATCTAATTTTGTCACGAGACATTCTTTGTCGTCTATTTGTATAGCAATGTGTCATAGATATCTACCTATAAATAATACACTTAATAATAATATTGCAGCCGGATCAAGTCACGAATAGTCCTGTTTGTTTGCTATTTGCTCCCAGATTGTTATGTGACCCTATTATACAGTATACACCCTTTTTATCTTGATTTGCGGCATCATACATCAGTACACGGTACTGTTATCCAGGAAAAAACAGGTCACAGAGTAATGCGAGGCAGTTACAGATTCGCATCTGGGTCTTTTACTACACAGATGTTACCTACTTAATATTTTTAAGATAGTAGCTAAAAGAATGTGCGCACTTAATATTTTTTTACATTTTAACTGACTTAAAAAAATGGAAGAGGTTCTTACCTAATTCGATGATTTATTTTGTATGACCAAATAATGTTCTACTAGTTGAACCACTTTAGATTTGCGTGTTTAGGTAAGTAATTAATGCGCATTACTACTAAACAACTTTACTGGAGGTTCCGATTTCTTTTCATACTTATTTTTTTATTCAAAAGTTGGTGTTTGTCGTCCAGTCGCATTAATGAGCGACATCTGACGAGTAGTTTTTGTTTTGTCTCTTTTCTTAGTTGAAGTCGTTTTTTTATTAAAAATAATTATTACAAGTTACCTCTTGACAACGATCCCACCATGTAAATATTAAGTTGCCACTTTAAATATACAAATATTTTATTGATTCTTACAAATAATTTTATTTGGAGTTTTAAAATTATTAATTATTTTATTATGACGTTAACAAAAGTATATAATACTCAATATTCGTGGATTAGTTTTGCCATATAGCGCCCTCTAGGAACTTTTATTAAAACAACTACGGATACAACAACCATGGATGCACTAGCAAACTACGTAGTTCCTCATCCACCCGATAGATGGCGTTAAAAACAAGACAGTCGGAATGTTGTTCGTAGTCCACAATTTATTCGTAGTCCACGAGATGGCGCTATAAAAAACCGCGATACAAACCTCTCCTTTGTGTAATAACACCACATCGTTCATCTATGACACAATATTTCGTTATACCAACAGATGGCGCATTTTACCTATTTAAGTTGAAACTTATTTTGCAATAATTAGTCTTCCCTGTTTGTGGTGCACTCTGTTGAACAACGGAGGAAGTTATAAAATGGAACTTAAAGATGGCGCTGAGCCCCATCCTCATTCCCCATATACTTAGTGATTCTTTAATTAATTAAGAAACAATTTAGAGCCTTTGTAATTCATTATTGTGTAATTCATTTTCATTCACATATTATTAGGTATACGCTTTTTAAATATTTAAATAATTCAAGATTACGGATCAGAAAAGAAAAATAAAAAAACCGGCCAAATGCGAGTCGGACTCGCGTACGAAGGCTTCCGTACCATTATGCCAAAAAAATCTGGTCTGTTGTATAAAAGCCTCACTTAAATAAAGCTAAGCTAAGCTAAAAAATTGTATGGGCACTCACTTAAATATTTATTTTATTCTGTTTTTTAGTATTTGTTGTTGTAGCGGCAACAGAAATACATCATCTGTGAAAATTTCAACTGTGTAACTATTACGGTTCATGAGATACAGCCTGGTGACAGACGGACGGACGGACGGACAGCGAAGTCTCAGTAATAGGGTCCCTTTGGGTACGGAACCCTAAAAACGGTATTTTTACCGCCTTCAAAAAAAGGAGGAATTTCTCTATGCGTTTGTATTTTTTATCTTATGTGTCATAACTATGCACTGGGCGTTTCGATTTTTATACCTAATACTTTTCTAATCGGTCGTTAGTGCTTGTCGTCGGATCTCATGTAGGTAAATATGAGTGACATTTGATTGGTAGTTTTTGAGTTATCTCTACATAATATCAATTTTATAGTAAGTTATTTTCTTTTATAAAAATATTTATTGAAAAATAAAAATGAATTATAAATACAAAAATTGTACCAGAAAAGTATGCATTTAAACAATTTATCTTTATTTTTCCCAAATTCCATGAATTTTTCTCGATTTTTCGAGGTACCTACTGTACATATTGTAGGCCGGATTTGAAACATCTCCTTTATTTTTCTGATGGACGATTAAGATGCGATAAAATTCAGTTTAATCATTAACGAATTTTGTGCCACCAAAGCCAAGCTATTGACAGTTTTAATACCAAAATCGCTACCGTTCATGTTAAGGTGAAACGTTCGCGTAATTAACATCATGGCAAGCCATAGACCGGCCCAGTTTATTGTTTTATGGTACGTCATAACGTGTATCGGTTAACTTGAAGTATGGAAAAACGTGTAAGGTACTTATTATGCTTTGCCGTGGTCGTCAAATTGCGGCCCTTTTATGCGCCGGGGGAGGTTTGTGCAAAACGGTATTGGACATAGCTGTGGCCCTGATAAAAAGCCATTGGACGAAAATATGTGAGGACCACTTTTTATGAGTTCAAATGAGTGAACATCTCTGTGTTGCGAGTGGCATGGAAAACACAAATACCTAGCACATCATTAACACCCATTACATTACCCATTACAATAAACATTTATTTTTTCCCTTAAATATTTGCCCGAAATGTAATGTAATGTAATGTAATGTAATGTAATGTAATGTAATGTAATGTAATGTAATGTAATGTAATGTAATGTAATGTAATGTAATGTAATGTAATGTAATGTAATGTAATGTAATGTAATGTAATGTAATGTAATGTAATGTAATGTAATGTAATGTAATGTAATGTAATGTAATGTAATGTAATGTAATGTAATGTAATGTCAAGATAGCAATGCAAATTACAATAGAACAATACCTACTCTTGGTAACAACACTATTACACCTGTAAACTTACGTCTATCCTATGTAAAATTCGGACATCTGTCTATTTCTGTTCAAGATCGGTATACGTCTACATCCCCGTGTCAAAAAGACAACGAAGGCATATTAATAGGGTTCCGTTTATCACCTTTTGGGTACGGAACCCGATGGAAATAAAAAAATAGACATACTTGTACCTATAAAAGCAGGTAGCTTTCTTTTATGTTATTTATGTCCATTTCTACTTAACCGTGACCGTTACTTGGAAAATATGGTAGAAATGTTATCACACATGAGAGACCAACCTAGCGGTCACACAATACGTTCAAATTATTTATAGGCGAGGGGAAAATACTTGTAAGGAAAAGGAACATTATTCTTTGAGCGTCCGTTATTAGATATTTCTTTAGCATATTCGACTACGGTCATGGTAATTCCTATGGTCACCATATAATTTTAGACTGTGTTAGTTGTCAGATTTTTTTCACAAGCGAAATGATTAAATACAGTAGTACCTATTAGCTGTGGTTTCAGGGGTTGATTACCGAACCTGGGGACTCGGTTTCAAATTCTGCACGCACCTCTAAGTTTCAAGAAAAGGGTACTTTCGGTAATGTTAAATAAACTTTATTTTCCCAATAAAAAGCAACAAAATAGTAGATTGTATGACAAGGGTGCAAAGTAATATTTTTTCGGCGAGGGCGTTTTTTGAATCCAGAGCGAAGTGAGGGATTCTTTAGTAGAATCCCGAACGTAGCGAGGGATTCAAAGTACGTCGCCCGAGCCAAAAATATACTTGCACCCGAGTGATACACTCTACTTTTCATCACCCACTATGAGAAAATAATATATATATAATAGAAAATAATACGTAAAAATACACGAAAACTTAATTTTAATTTGAAAACGAAATCTTAATTTGATTTCTTTTTTTATTATTCAGCTGGCGGGGCCCTCGCGTCGTACCAGACATTCTTTATTCAAACAATATTTGCGTTCGATTTCTTTAGCGCAAAATACTAAAATGTTCTAAATTCAAAATAGGACGGAAAAGATCTAGCCGGCAGGAAAAGTTGTATGAAAATTCATTCCCGCCCGCTGAATAGAAAACAGCAACTTTGGAACCCCGTAAGTCCGAACCAAGTCGTCTTTTTCGAATAGGTGTGATGAAAAATATATTTCGGCAAAATAAACACGCTTTCTCGCCTTAAAATAGAATAAAATATTTATTATTTTTTTATTTCCCGAAAATCGCTGTTAGAACTTGTCAGCCATTTTAATGACGTAATGATGGTTAAAACAACAGTCGCGTGTATGGTCTGGCATTCATTCAAAGAAAGAACTGACGAAAGAACAATAATATTATCTCCTTGAAGTTAAAGTTGTTATGCACGAAACTGAACTGACAGTTTGGTTTGGTTGTTTGATTTTTGTTTTGCCTTTATGACTTCACACCAATGCCTCTTGTGTTTTAGGTCACGTGACATACAGACTAAAAATTTCGAATTTTAATCTGTCTATTTTATATTAAAGCGAAAGGTCACTGACTCACTCACTCACTCATCACAAAATCTCAGAAACCGCTGAACGTATTGAGATGAAATTTGGCAGGGTAGTAGTTTATAGTTAGAAGGGATCCGCTAAGAACGGATTTTTTTATATTCCACCCCTAAGGGATTAGACCCCCTTCAAAAGGGGTTCAAAGTTTGTATGAAAGTCCGTCAATTGTAAACCAGGTGTTATGAAAATTGGTGTTTAGAATTATGAAAAAAAATAATGAAAAACCTGTATCAAAGTTTTTTAAAAAATCATCCCTAAATGGGTAAAATAGGGGTTGAAAAGTTATAAAAAAAGTTTGTCTCTTTGTACACGCTTATCTCCGGATCGGCTCAACGGATTTTAATGGAACTTTTACTGAGAGATTCGGAAGGTTTTGAAGCAACATATAGGCTACGTTTTAACCTGAAATTCCCGCGGGATCGGAATTCACGCAGGAAAAACTTTGTGACACACTGAGTTCCACGCGGGCGGAGCCGCAAGCACAGCTAGTATGATAATATTAAAATAATTTTGTGCTTTTATGACTCAAAATCAGAATATTAAAGTATATTTCTACATGAATTTTAATTTTTATCAAATTTCATAGTTTATTTTTCATTACGGAAAGTACCCTATTGTGTAGATACGTATTATTTTATCAGAATTAGAGGCTAAACATAGTAAGTAAGTAAATCTGTGAATTCTCCGTAGTGTTTTCAAAGCTGTGTGAAGTCCGCCCGTTTGTACATGGCTAGCGTGGTCGACTATGACCAGTGCCACTGTGTGAGATGAGACCCGTAACCAGTTATGTGCCAAATATGGATTGTGATGATGATGACGACAATGATTAAATGGTACAAAATGATCACATGATGAAAAAGCCGTCAGAAGTTTAATATTGCGTTGTTTATCGTGATTATAAATAAGTATTAAATTTGCATGCAAATGATTTATTGAAGTAAATAAACGACCAAATTATACGCTATTAGAGGGCGCTAGCGATTCCAATATTTCAGATACATACTTGAATATGAAATAATGTACATAATTCTAAACGTCCTTATGTGTAGTTGTGAATATACATACAAATTGCGAGACTCGCTTTCTTGTAGTGTGAGTTAAATACCTAGTTTGCCTAGTACCTTAATATGTTAGTAGTGGCAAATTTTTATGAGGGTTACGTGATCTGAAGAATACTATATGTTAATCCTCTGTGTTTCGTGTGTTAATCCATCGAGTTATCGTTAGATAGCAGATGTTAAACAATTTCGGAGCACCCTAGTATGGTGACGGGTGCCATAAAGAAATTCAGATCTTCAGAGATTCATTTGGGAAGGTGTGAGTGTTATGTGGAGCAATATTGACCACTTCTCATTAGGCTCGCCTGCTGATAAGTTACCATTTATAAAATATACATGACTGTTCGTGTGAGTATGAATATAAATTAAATTCTTACTGCGGTCATATGCGCGCTTATCTTTACATATTATGAAAATAGGAGACTACACAATGGATAGAGGCACGCGGCCCTTGATGTGCGACCAAAAACCGTCGTAACTTCGACACTTTGGAAAATAAGGAATGTGTCAAAAACTTCACATAATCATTTGAGAAGGTCACCTTACACTTGCGGGTTCGCATTTTCGCGCGAAGCGAATTTTGGGTGACTGGCCTGACGCACTTCATATTTTTCGTCGCAGCGAAATTCAAGTGTTTCAATTTGACTTCTTGTTTATTATTTATTATCCCATTATAACACTTAATCGGTTGCAAATAATAACAAATAAAGAAGTCGATCATTCTCTGTACCAACAAATTAATATCCACACTGGATGCTTTGGCAAGTAGCCAGTTTGAAAGAGATCTTCATAGGATATTAGTTTCAAGAGTCTCGGACAATTGCCTGAAAAGATGATTTTCCGGTCGAAGTGAACAGGTTTTTTTATATAATGGTAATGCGTTCAATATCTTTGTATGGTTACTTATGAGCAACAATTCAAAGACACTGCTAATACATTTAAGCACACACTTGTGTCATTGATTAGTTGTCTTTGTTACCAATTATAAATGGGACCAATGAGAGATATCGTAAAAACAAATAGCGTACACTAAGATCAAAGTGTAATCCCTAGTGCAATGGGACTACGGGGAATTAAAATTACCCGTGGTCCCGTTAATGGGTCAAACCACTGCAGTGTTTACCCGTGGTCACAGTGCACTGTGACCACGGGTAAACACCCAAGCAACCGCTAGTAGGTACTGAGGTCATAAATACAAATGAGCTCCAATGAGTTACGCACATACGACAAACAATTTTTGTACTTTAATCCACATGTAATACCCAATTTTCTCAAAGAAAGCCATTGCCTACGGACAAAAATAAAATTAGATAATCATGCGGTCACAAGCTTCCATAAATAAATGAATTGTTTGTTTAAGAGTAGGTAAGGTGTCTTGAGTTTAAATATTTTTTGATGCATTATGAAAATGAGTATTTCTAATAAAACACTTAATAAATAACTCACTTATACCTAAGTAAGAATATTAGTCAAACCAATATAAAATCCAGTTCTATCTAAATTTAATTATTTGTTTATTGTAATTCACAATAACATGTATTGCTTTTTTGTTACAGGTAATAATATTTGCAATTAAGCCACATTCTGCGGTATATAAAACACCAGATGATGAGTAAGTACCAACACGTATTTCCTACATATTTCCTAATACAAAAACACTATCGAACTTCTGAATCCGGCCCATACTAAGCAAGCTCAAGTTTCTTCTTCATAGCGATAACTCATTAGCGAACTACTCGTACCACAGGACCCGGGTCTATAGAAACTTACACTATATTTACATGTTGCTCGTCGGCAGAGGGGCTACAGGGAGGCGAAGTAAATTGAATAGAACAAATCAGCCTGAGCCAGAGATAAAAAAAATATATACCTAGTAGTTAAGCTTCAAAATAATATTTGGAACATTATTTTGACAACCCTACAGCCTAGTTGATAGTGACCTTGCCTGTGCTGCGAAGAGTCCTGGGTTCGTTACCTGGAGGGGGCACATGTTTATGTTATGTTTACCTAAATGGTTTTGTCTTTTTATTTTTTAAACTTTCTTATTTTGAAAGAAAATTAAGAAGTATACACACATTTACGTGATATTACGGTGTTGCTACAAACATATTATTTCCTACAAAATATCCCATTCTGTAACATAATTCTTCTTGGAACATCCACTTTGCTAATTTTATTTCTCGTTTCTTCCCTGGTCTTAAAAAACGTATTTCCTGACTTTTATTATATCAGAAAAAAACATTTTCTCTTTTGAACAAACGCAGACGAGGGTTTGATTTGTAGCCCGTGACTAGATGATTGGGATTCGTGTGTACGCTGCTCAGTCGTTAATCAACCTATTCGATTGTAACTCAATAAAGTACTTACATTGAAAACAGGGCCGTCAATTGGTATTATTCTCGTTATTGCTATTTGTCATCATAACCCATAACGCTGGAATCGATTATTGAATAAAAAATCTTTTTAATACTTATGCCATTGACAAAAACATGCAAATTATTATTATTTGTCAGGACTATTTTTTTCCTCTAACTTATTTCTTTGATGTTCGTTTGTCAGCCATTAAAATAATCGAAAGAAACTATTAAAAGATAATATTAATTATCCCAATTAAAGACCGAGAACTTAAAACTAAAATATTTGCTTTAATACTGTTACGTGTCAGGAGTATGGGGTTCGAGAAAATGCCAAAATGTACCACAAAGACTTTATTGTACTCGTAGATACACAATTACACCCTGTACACAGTACACACCACAACACTATGCACGTAGGTACTCGTAAACACACTCGACGAACACTGTATCACTCGTAGAAATCACAACTTCTCACTGGTATCGCTCGTAGGTATCGCTGGTATCTTCCTGGTTCCGCTTCCGAAACTAGAATGTCTGCGGTTGGCCGATCGCTCCTTTTTATACCCCTCACGCACCATTCACGCCAATCCAGAACTTTCTCGCTAATTCCGCGGACCCGCTCCGAACAAGATTCGAGAACGTTCCTTGCAACCGACTTTCGCCCGTATGACTATTGCCGTAATGGTCGAAGCGTCGTGCGCGTGCGTACTTTCGAGACGGCCGTCCATTGTTCTATTGTTTCGCCTGGCATGTTTATGGCCCCTATTGTTTATTGTTTAGCGAGGTACGCCAGGGCTGTCACATTGCCCCCCTCTTAGTCATGCTCGTCCCGAGCATTATTCGATCCATGAAATGGTGCCAATCTGTCCACGTGCACGATCTTCGGCTTTCTTCTGTCCCCCCTGTCTGATCCGGTAGGTCACGTCATTAATCCTCGTGACAACTGTGTAGGGGCCTTCCCATCGTGCTTGTAGCTTCGGAGACTTCCCTTTCATCCGCAGTGGATTGTGCAACCATACAGAATCCCCCTCCTTGAAACCATGTTGCCTCGCCTCGCGTTCGTACTGGGTTTTCATCTTATCGCTGTCCTTCAAACATTGTTCTTTTCCCCAAGACTTGTCGAGGTCCGGCATCTTTATCACCCTGGCCTCTTCTTTACCCTCATGCTTGAAGCAACGTTGACCTTCTTCGGAGCATGGGCGTTGTGACAGGGCGTCGGCATTCTTCGGTTTGGGCGCCTTCGGGGTCTTCGTAGGAGGCTTGGCGGTCTTCGTAGCGGCGGGGGCGGCGGCGGCGGCTATTAGCTCTTGGGTGTCGACTTGAGTAGCCCTCGACACTGATTTCGGTCGTTTTCGAGTCCGGCAGCTCAGCCTTATATGACCTCGTTCACCGCATCCGTAGCAAATAGGCCCAGTACGAGGTTTAATCGCTGCTACGACTTCGCGCACCTTACAACTTTTATACTCGCTTCGTACCGCTTCTACTTCCAGAGCATGCGCTAAAGCTGCTTCCAGTATTGCGTGATGACCCAAGCGCACCGTTGCTCTCACCTCGGGATCCCGTATTCCGCTGACAAACGCCTCTAAAACTATGTCTTCGACGGGTGAGGAACTCGACGCGTAGGCTCGGCGTACGAGGCGCTCGATCTCCGTAGCCCATTGCTGCAGTCCTTCACTCGAATTCTGTGATCGGTCTTTCAGCTGCGCGCGATATGCATACTCAAGGTGCTTTTCCCCGTATCGAGTTTCCAAGGCCTTAAACAGTGACTTAAAGGTGCGTCGATCGGCGGGCAGGTTCTCAAGCACCACCAGTGCCTCTCCTCGAAGAGCTAGGGCGAGTGCTGCCAACGAATGCTCGTCCTTCCAGCCATTCGCACTCGCAACCACCTCAAACTGGTGCTTAAATGCTGTCCACGAGGTCGTGCCGTCGAAACTTGGGACCTTGAATTTCGGGGCCCCAGCCCATGCACTGGTTGCTGCCGTGCCCAAAACCTTTACTTTTTGCAGCTCGTTGTCCAAATTCACGAGCCTAGTTTCGTGGAAGTTTACTGACGCACTGAGGCTGTTAATTGATGCGTCGTGGCTTTTGAGGGCTTGGTCGTGCTCGGATGTACGCACTTTCACAATTTCTAAATCCTCCTTCAAAATGTTCAAATCTCCCTGGAAACCATCGAGCTTTGCGTCGATTGTCCCTAGTTTACTTTCTAGGTTCTCCATTGCTTCGCGCTGGCTCCGTTGTATGGCTTCGCGCTGGCTCTCCATTTTACTTTCCATGCGCTGTAAGACGGTTAACAAGGAGGCCATATCGAATGCACTCGGTGTCGGTACTGCTGCAGCTGATGTAGTCGGTGGTCCAGCGGTGGTCTCCGTTTCCATGCTGTCACGACCCGGCGACTCCATCCGGGCGGCATCCAATGCCGTCTGCCGTCGCGTACGAATCCCGTCTTCACTTTGCGGTACTACAGGCATCCCACTTCTGACACCAATTGTTACGTGTCAGGAGTATGGGGTTCGAGAAAATGCCAAAATGTACCACAAAGACTTTATTGTACTCGTAGATACACAATTACACCCTGTACACAGTACACACCACAACACTATGCACGTAGGTACTCGTAAACACACTCGACGAACACTGTATCACTCGTAGAAATCACAACTTCTCACTGGTATCGCTCGTAGGTATCGCTGGTATCTTCCTGGTTCCGCTTCCGAAACTAGAATGTCTGCGGTTGGCCGATCGCTCCTTTTTATACCCCTCACGCACCATTCACGCCAATCCAGAACTTTCTCGCTAATTCCGCGGACCCGCTCCGAACAAGATTCGAGAACGTTCCTTGCAACCGACTTTCGCCCGTATGACTATTGCCGTAATGGTCGAAGCGTCGTGCGCGTGCGTACTTTCGAGACGGCCGTCCATTGTTCTATTGTTTCGCCTGGCATGTTTATGGCCCCTATTGTTTATTGTTTAGCGAGGTACGCCAGGGCTGTCACAATACCTAAGCATGTGAAACCTTTACCAACTCTTACTCAACTTACTAAAAGGTCATTTAACCATTAAGTAGATTACCTATTAATACCGATAATTGCAGTAGCAATCATTAAATGAATCGTATCGACTCCCCACTGCCTATTCATGCAATTTCACTAATTGTTGAATGAAGTTTGCAAATCATTAGCTGCACTACAAAATGTAATATAATTTCTAAAACAGCGTTTAATTCACCTGATTGTGATGGCGTTTTCAACGTCAGTATAAAACGGTGCTATATGTAGGTACCGTGTCGTTAAAAGTGCTATTCAACTGTGCTTTCAACGAAAAAGTCTAGCTTTTGAGGTAAACTGTTCAAAAGGTTAAAATGAGATGCTAATGCTAGTTTAAATGTTTTGAGATTTTTGTACCATTCGCGAAGCTCTCGTGATTTTGTATAAGTACTGGTAGTTACAAGTCGTTTATTCCATATTATTCCATAAATTAAGAAAACCCTTCTTAATTCCATTAATTTTTTTCCAATCACAGTGAAGTAGTGATTGCCCAGTGGTTCGAAACTAATATTCCTAGAAGAAAAACACACCTTCAACCTGCCTACAGAAAACTAGATACCTCTGCAGGTTTTTTTCAGCATGTAATACCTACCTGACCCCTTAATAAGGCGCTTATATTCTCTCACCCACACCTTGTGAACGTGAACTGTCTGGAATTAAGAGCTGAGAGATCCCTATAATGTTCTCAAAGTGTGTGGATTCCGTCAAATCGCATTTCACCAGCGTGATGAACTTTGGTCTTCGGCCTTCACATTGGCAGAGGAGACCAGTGCCCAGCTGTCAAAATTTTTTAGCATGACATCATAATGAATCCAAGTGTAATCTAACTTTCATCCCAATTACGTACAATGCGAATACTGAACAAAAAATACCCTCGTATGACATGGAGTCTCATTGCAAGCCTTTGCGTTCGAATTTATGTTGCCACCATTGATTGGTACACACTGTACCTACAAACGCATAATTGCTTACATACAAACCGCTGCCGTCAGCTACGAGTCCTATAATGGCCTATGTCATTGATTAATAGCTGCAGTATTCCGACTGAGACCTCGAGCTATTAGGTACTTTCTTGTGTCCTCTGCACTTTTTTGACTACCAATGTATCGGGGATGCCTTTCGTGTTAATGACGTCTATGGGCGTCAATCACTCACTTACATACTTCTCATTCTCACATTACGCCATTGTTAAGATACGCGACTGCAACGCAATCCAAAATTCGCTGTATCTGACACTTCTCACTGATAGGAGACGCATCGTAGACGCGTCGCTTTCATACATCGACAAGATCAGAGTCGCTTGCAAATAGCGTTGTGTGAGAAGTGCCTTAGTAATAGATGTCTCGTCTGCTATTTCGGCAGTTATAAACATAAAAAATAACTCTACAAAATTATAGCACCAAAGTAGGATTTCTTGAGCTGTGGGTGTCATGGAAAACACAAAAGACAACGACACACTCAGACCGAGAATGAAAATTTGAACTCATCATTCAAATTTCTGCCTTGCTTAGTCGAACCCAGGACCCTTGGAATAGCGATCCGGCGTGTTAACCATTGGGCCATTCGTGTCGTCAAAAAGTCGTATTTTGATAATATTAAAATGGGGCTATTTGTCTGTAAAATATAGCGCTGGTACAGATCCATTCGCAATTTTTGACTATGAAAAGCAGATAGGTGAAGCGTCAGGTCCATAAGTCATTTGTATCAGGGCATAAAGTAGCGGGAAAACATCGGTGATTTATGTCCGCGGTCGCGAGTGTCGCGACACCCGTGTTGTGCACAATGGGCGTGCTGCGTGCAACGATACGAGCTTGGCCCCTTTCACACTATTTTTTAAGTGACTTCAAAGAACTTCTACATAAAAAAACTGACATAAACATTGACATGTGAAGATAACCCAAAGCAACCTGTCAGGTGCCCATCAAATTTATATGGAATCAGACGCCAAGCAATAGTTTTCGAATGAAAAAAGAAGAAAGAACAAGCTTCACCCATGGAACAGTTAAAGAGGTAATATACATCTCGGAGCCAGGGTCAGAGCAGTTGTTATACTTTGGGTTATACGTGACTGGGGATAAGAAATAATAGTCTGTACACTGAGTTTAAACGCCTATTCCAACACTTCAATACAGTTATCACCAAAATTAATTCAGATTACATTAAATTAATTAAACTTAGAAATAAAGCTGATGACAAAATAATAGCAAAGTGGCAAAGGATCAGCACGTTTAATTCAAATTTAACTTGGAAACGCGGCAAGTTTGGTATGGCAGTGGGTTCGACACGTCCGCTCGGTCTAAGCGCTCAATTCAGAATGATCATGACAGCTATGGTTCTCTACGACGCCATCTCTACCCCCACTCCATACCGACCATGCCCAAACAATAACTGTTTCGTTTCCAATCATCATTCATAGATGGCGTTAGGTTTCTAAAACTAGTTTCATCGATTACTCGGTGGCGTTACTAGATCAGCGTAGGACTTTGGTCTCGCTCCTACACGGCCAATCTGACAAGCACACGTCCTCGTGTGATTCTTTTTTAATTAAGTTACAACAAAGCTCTAAAGTTTCTTTTATTCAGCAAAAGTTTTTCGTTACTAATGAGACTACCTTTTAGTTATGGTCACACAATAGTTATGGTCAAACAGAATAGTTATGGTCACACAGAATAGTTATTGCCACACAGGCGAATCATTGCCATACGGGCGAAACATTGCGTCACAGGATAGTCATTGCGTCACAGGAGAGTCATTGCGTCACAGGAGAGTCATTGCGTCACAGGAGAGTCATTGCCACACAGGCTAGTCTTTGCGTCACAGGAGAGTCATTGCCACACAGGCTAGTCTTTGCGTCGCAGGATAGTCATTGCCACACAGGCTAGTCAGCTAGTCATTGCCACACAGGCTAGTCAGCTGGTGTCAGTCAGGGCCACACAGGCAAGTCAGGGCCACACAGGTCAGTCAGGGCCACACAGGTCAGTCAGGGCCACACAGGTCAGTCAGGGCCACACAGGTCAATCAGGGCCACACAGGTCAATCAGGGCCACACAGGTCAATCAGGGCCACACAGGTCAGTCAGTGTCAAATTCGTCAATGTTGATAAAATGTGTCAGTCTCAAGTTGGTTAGTGACCCCTACTACAATTTACTTTAAATTTCTTTTACTCAACAAGTTTCTAATTTTATTTCTTTTTAACTGCATTTTAAGCCCTACCACGTTACCTAACCTAACATTACAACACTTGTCTATAGCAAAATTACCAATTAATAATTTGTGCGATTTGTTTTAACTTTTACACTATGATTACGCTATCGCTATCGCAGATTAATCCGTACAGCATCTTCACGTAATCTGGGGATGGATTCCGTCCCCAAGCACGCTCTACCGGCATCAATCCGCATTTGTCATTGAAGATTACCTGTAACAATCAAACACACACGCGAGTATCTTTCTACGCTCAGCCCTTCCTGATAAACAGAAGCACTTCTTACAAAATTAATCTGCATCAGTACAGGGGCTTATTCCAATTTAAATTTGATCACATAACTTTGAACGCACTATGGAGAACCTTTTCAATAAAGTAATGAAGTCACACAAGTTATTATCACACAGGTAAAGTGTATTAATATTGACACACGGATATCTGAAGAAACATGCCATGAGGGCCTTACTACTTTGTCTGCTATGAGGATAGGTGATACAACATAAGACTTCAGAATGTATTTGCCAAATAGGTTGTATGCTACTCAGGCTGTTGATCAGGTGTGCCATGCAGGCGTTTGAACAGGTTTGCCACATAGGTGTTTGATACTAGTACCAATACACACAAATAAAAAGAATTATAACTTTCCATTTTAATAAATTTAAAACTAGTCTAGACCATGTGGACTGATGACCTGAAGAAGGCGGTGGGCATCCGCTGGATTCAGAGAGCTCAGGACCGGTTAGAGTGGCGCCAGTTAGGGGAGGCCTACGTCCAACAGTGGACATCGAAAGGCTGATGGATGGATGGATGGATGGATGAAAACACTAGTCTATAAACTACTGAACAAACTTTCAAATGATTCTCACCAATCGAAGAAGGATTCCGCATGGTTATGGCGTATAATTTATTAAGGTTTTGTTTTAATTCATTGAAAGGTGACCATAGCGATTCGCTATATAGTACTATGCAAAGCCGGGGCGGGTCGCTAGTTATTAATAATTTTGTTTCATTCTGATATCATACCCACCATCAACTCAAAAACTAATTAAACCATTATAACCGGTAATACTGAACAGATTACCCAATTATTAAATTGAACGGTTTTGAATTGGATGATTCAATAACAAAGTAATTCTATAAAAACTAATCCACTTAAATCTTTGTCCCGAAGATATTATATTGAGAATATTCTTTCTCTTAATTATTCTCTCTTAACCGTACCTCCTAATTATTCAGATCAATAAGCAACATCATTAAAGTTTCTCAATTACCCAATTAATTTAACCAAGAAAAATACAGGAACACCTAATATCCAGTAATGTCTCAAAAATAGAAGAGTTTAATTCACTTTTACTATAAGCCATAAGAAAACCAATTAAACAAAACAGATCACCTGTAACGTCCCGTCCGCTCCGCGGCATCAACCGATGATACCAGAGGCGCCGGAGACGATTGTTGCCAGAGCCTCATCACCACTCCACGAAGCCTGTGCCAGCGCACGTACGCAGCCGTCAATGCAGTTCCAATTAACACGAGTAACCTTCGTGTGCTGCTCTTGTTCCCGATCGCCATAGAAACAACCCGTGCATCTTCGAAAACCAAGCTGGAACACAGAACACGAATAACTTAAT
The DNA here is from genome assembly GCA_905404135.1 of Hesperia comma. NCBI lineage: Eukaryota > Metazoa > Arthropoda > Insecta > Lepidoptera > Hesperiidae > Hesperia > Hesperia comma. The sequence goes on from FR990016.1 coordinate 12,817,963, forward strand.
AAAACTCATTGGTTTCACGAGGTAAATTAAATCCAATCAAATTTTGCTGCACTTGTAAAAAAAAGAAGGATTAAGGAAACGACTGTATCCAACTATTATTTTATCGATCACTAAATTATGCTTTCAATGTCTTAATTGTTATCTTTTGCCATTGATCACTAATTACAAAACAGTAGGTTATATTTTCACAATGAACGAAATAAAATTGAAGTTATGAAACTCCAACACACCAGATGTAATAAAATAAAAGTTGTCATACCAAAAACGCCGTCTTACTTGAAAATCCTTCATATCGATACTTGCCGTTTTATTGAAAATCTAGTCACATCATTTCACTGCACTTTGCACTTTCACTTGCATCCACGCTTCATGATATCACCTGACAATTATAACCTGAAATAACCTGAAAACGTGGACAGAGTTCTTTATCCCAGCTTCTGATCTCGGAGCCAGGGTCAGAGCGGTTGTTATACTTTGGGTTATACGTGACTGGGGATAAGAAATAATAGTCTGTACACTGAGTTTAAACGCCTATTCCAACACTTCAATACAGTTATCACTAAAATTAATTCAGATTACATTAAATTAATTAAACTTAGAAATAAAGCTGACGACAAAATAATAGCAAAGTGGCAAAGGATCAGTACGTTTTCAAATTTAACTTGGAAATGCGGCAAGTTTGGTATGGCAGTGGGTTCGACACGTCCGCTCGGTCTAAGCGCTCAATTCAGAATGATCATGACAGCTATGGTTCTCTACGACGCCATCTCTACCCCCACTCCATACCGACCATGCCCAAACAATAACTGTTTCGTTTCCAATCATCATTCATAGATGGCGTTAGGTTTCTAAAACTAGTTTCATCGATTACTCGGTGGCGTTACTAGATCAGCGTAGGACTTTGGTCTCGCTCCTACATACATAAAAAGTACAGACAGTATTACGTTTTAACAAATAAATAGTTACAGGATATGGGTAATTTCCTTCTTCGATTCCATGTATCATAGATAGCATGAGCAATAGAAATTTTAATAAGACAGTACGATACTCTCGACCCGGGAAGAAACATTTACCGTCACATAAATATCTTCCCCCACTGAAAATCAAACTCTAACCCCCTCGCTACGGAGGCTTTAAGTGAAACTTAACATTTGATGTGAATCGTTATTACAGGCGTTTATCACATGCCATTCAAATAGACATTCACTAGAGAACCGCCCGCGCTTCGCTTAGGGACCCGTAGGTAACAGCCGCGTAGGTCCCGCTCCCGTAGGAATCTGAACTAAAAAGTACCTAGCCTATAATATTTGCCTATGACTTAAGTAACTTACATGTAGTATTTGATAGCGTGATTCAGAACTTGCAAATGAATTTTACTAACGCCATCTATTAACAACTCCGGAACTAAACATCTAGCAACTAACAAAACATCGATCTTCACATGGGAATGAGATGTTTTTCCGCGGTAAAAAGTAGCCTACGTCACTCTCCACCCTCCTAACTATCCCCACACACATAAACCATACCATATAATAGCCATGTTGCGACGTGAAATTGTCACAAACAAACACACTTTCACATTTACAATATTAGTAAGGATTACTCCAAGAACGATTCATCCCTCGATGGCCAAAAAGGGATTCACTGTAGTATTTTTACGTTGTTTATAATATTTCAAACTGACATATTCTACCCACAATAGGTACATTGTTTGGGCAATAAAACAATTCGAGAGTTCGTAACCATAGAGCCATACCAAAATGTTATCTTAAAGTAACTCAGTTATCTGACCAAGTTTTTCATGAATATAAATATTTACTTAAGTAGATAAAAGCTAGGTTCGAACGAGTGGAAATTTGTTGTAGGTACATTACCCTTTGAATAAATATGAAACTTTCTGAGGTGAATGTCTGACAAAACTTGTTTATTTTTATTGGTGGTCCTTGTTTGTCGTGCGAACATAATGTATGATATTTTGGTAACAAAATCACAGAAATATTTCTATTTAAGACAGCTTTATCAATAGTTCAAACCAACTGACATAAAGATTTCACGGTTGATTCTTGAAAGAGTAGGTACCTACATAGTAACAGTTTAGTCTATAGTCTCTATAGGTTCCTACCTGTCATTAATAATACACTAATTTTCATTCAATTTTAACTGATTTAAACAATTGAGGAGGTTTTCAACCTGATTATATTTTTTATATGTTTTATCTCATCATTTTTTCCTGGGTGAACCGATCTTGATCATTCTATTTACATTCGAAAGTTGGTGCTTGCCCTGTGGTTCCGTATGTACCTACCTACATTTGAGTAATATCTGATAAGTTTTAGAGAAATTTGGAGTTTTAGAGTTGTCTTTAAAATTGGATAGTCAATTAACTGCCACTATGTTGATGATGGTTAGTTGACGATTTTATCATTTAAAGTAATTTAAGTTATTATTGATTGTATAGTTAAAGAAATTAAACCACGCTTGTATCCTAGCCAGCTTTCGACTCCAAAAACAAACCAGCTCTATGACATCATTGTCATTCGATTTACATAAATATTTACAAAAGTTCGACTCAATTAAGTAGATACAGGGACGTGCAATTATATTGCGAAGTGGGTCAAATTTAACGTGCAAGATTTGATTACACACTGACTGGGACCGGTGAAAATAAATAACAGCTTTTAAAATAATACATTATTTCAACTGTTTATCACATTTGTTATTGCTTTATTATGTTTTATCTACTTTTTTACGTACAAATTACACTGAATTTCACAGATTCAGGTACATGTTTCATGAAAGATAATAATAATCGATACGAAATCGAGAGAAACGCAAATGGTACTGTTCGACACGTAGCATATTACTTGGCCAGTATTTTCGTATTCCATGCACATACCTCACTACCACAGCTAAGCACAGCCCTCAGCCTCGCTCGTTATCTACCCACTTCAATAATTACGAGGGGTCCAAAAATTTACATCAACAATATAATTTGGACGATTTCGTATTTTCCTCTTAAAATTGCTGTTTAGAGCGAAGCGTTAGCAAGTTATAACTGTACAATTTCGCATTTAGGTGCGTAGCTTGTTCACAGTTAAAAAGTTTAATTGAGGTGCTACTAAAAAGAACCCTGCCATTAACAAAAGGCAAAGTAAAATCCACGAGTAATGTTATTATGACTTTTACTTTGAATAAATTTTCAATGTGCTCGTTCTTAAATAAACCCATAACTATTTTGTTATGATTTTCTGGTCACATAAGCTTATCAGAACGTAACACTCGCCTATATACTTCACAGAATAATTAACCCTCTCAAAGCGCTTGAGCCAAGATCAATTGCCAGAGTTCGTGTTTAAGGTTGATAAGTATTTATTCTCAGGTCTTATGAGTTATCTGACATGTCTGAATAGTGGGTGTTAGATTTATGAAATACCTACCCGTGTGCACACCCCAATTACAACACTGAATCCTAGAGTAGATTTATGTATGAACAATATGAACATGTTAAGGTATTATAATATTATGTACTTATTTGGTTATTGTTTGTGTATCCACCAGAATTAAAGAGATTTGTCCACCGTTTTTGAATGTTAATCTTTGATGATACTTAAAAATTGTGAAAATTGATAAAACTTCAAAAAACTCTGAAGTTTTCTACCGGAGTTAATTCAATAAGATATCTAAGAAAGTTTTTTAATCAAAAAACTACCTCACTCAAAAGGTACGCCGAATCCTTAAAGCTATTTCATGCATGCAATGATTGATAAGCAGAGCGCCATTGTATAGTACTAATTGATTAGTGGAGTGAAACATCTGTTGTATAATAAGTAATCGCGGGAAGAGCTTCGGATAAATTAGAAGGAATCTCTTACCTAATTCTAAACGATTAGATCGGAATAGGTCAATATAATTTTGTTGTGAAAAGTTTAAGTGCTCATATTGACGATGGAATATTTCGTTGAAGATACTCTTTTAGTTGAATACTGACAACCCTAGTTGTTTTGCTTTGCATAACAAATTCTATTTAGCATTGGAACAATGGAATACTATTTAAAATCAAAGGACTCTGACGCTGACTCAGTTTTGGAAAAGTTTTCAGCTTCAATAAGACTGATGAATTTTAAATCTTTGCGCAATAAAAACTAATTATAACAACAATATAATCCTATTAAAATTCATTTTCTCAAATTTCGGCCGATTTTGATTTTCTTTCTGGATACTTTTATGTACTTTATATGTTTAATCACTTTATTATGGTTTGATATGCTAAAGCTGAATAAAGCAACAAATTATTTGTATTTTACACCCATCAAAGTAATCGCTCAACAATTTGTTAACTCATATTAGGTACCTACTAACATAATTTGCTTGAACATAATTTCTCTTTTTATATTATTGTACCTACAATGAGTTTACAACTCTGACACAATAAATCTTTGTTGTGCTCACAATACAATAAATGTGATTTTGATACAATATGAAAAGTAGTTGAAAGCATAAATAGAATTGTTCTTTACAAATCCGTCTACAGAATTACATATTCCCATTTGTCTGCGCCCAGAGCTCTTCATGCAAACGTCCGTTTTGGCAACAGACTGTAGGGTATATAACTTAATATATACGTCGTATGTTCAAAGGAAGTAGTGTGCCGATTATCTACTTCCCAGCGATATATTCTCGATGTCAGTAAAATAGTTCGTATTTTACAGTCGCTTTGAATTCTATTACATTACGTTTAGGGCTATTTCAAAGATATAATTATGTACATATTTACTGCAGACCCATTTTCAAACGGGAAAAGTTATCTATTTGGTTTATGGTTTAAATACCCATGTTATCATTTTTATTACCTCTTGTGAACGGCCTAATAGCTTGGAATATATTTTAGATAGATAGATAAATAGTAGTTTAGTTCTATATAAAATTATTTGTAAGTAGATAACTAATGGAAATAATTATGTATCTCTTTCTTATTTTTGCTGTATTAGGTATATCGTATTTTAGCTAATGTATAATTTCAACGCAAGTTAAACTTTTGCAGTTTTATAAGGAGCACTTGTTAGTCGTTGACATATAGCTCAATGACACTGTATAAACACGTCATGAGACAATTAAATACTTAATAGGCTCATCTGCAAGTAACTCATCGAATATTCCGTTGTATAATTGGAGCGATTAGGCACCAGACGCAATCTACTAAATCGGAGTAGCGGTCACGTATGGAAAATAATGGGTTCAGGATTATCGCGAAATAAATTATCTAGCAGTTAGATTAAGTTCAGAAACTAAACTGGTATGAAAGAGCCTTTATGTTGTTGATTGATTTCGAAATCAGAAACCTAAGTGGGCGCGAGCGTAAAAAATCGGCAAATACTTTTACCCGACTTGGTTTTTTCACGTTCTGTTCAATGATTGGACCTATTATACGTAATAGGTAACCGTATTTTACCAGGCATATTGCAGAGAAAAATTGATATTAAGCATACCATTAAAAATACCTACATAATACTGTCAGAATAATTCTACAAGAACGTATCACCAGGAGTAAAGTATCTATCCTTTGTCCTATTCAAGATCATGGTCTACTCATTCGCCAAATTTTATCGCGATCTAATTAATATAAATATGATTCCTCCCAAACCTTTTCATCCTGTTAAGAAATGACTTCCGAGATAAAAAATGTCCTATGTCCTGTCTCTGGTCTGAAACTATCTCCATACAGAATTTCATTTATATCAATTCAGCGGTCAAGCGCAAAAAGCAAACAAACCGATAGATATACTTACTTTCGTATTTATAATGTTAGTATGAATGTCAGCATGGATTCAATAGTGAGACGAAACGTGTAGTCTCTAAAATATGCATTATGTGTTACTAGCAAACGTGTTAGTGCATTTACCATAGTCCATTGTCATTATAAACTTGCACTAGGGCTGTTTGGAGCTCACGCCGTATCTGAGATAATTACACAACGCATTGTGTGGCATACTGTGCCCGGCTTATGCACGTAATATCCGAGCGTGCAGTGGAATTACTTCAGGGTTAGTTCGATTATTTCACTCTAAATAATTGAGCAGCTCTATCCGAGGAGTACATAGTATCTAAGATCTTCTTCAACAATATTATCGTTTTAATGTCTATCTGAATGATCTAATGTTCCTAAAATGACAATGGTAACTACAATATTCCACAAATATCTATAAATCATGTACCTAAATTATAGGACAAGGAAACGATTTTCCGAAGCGAAGTAAATAACTTTTAAAACAAAAATGTAAACACAACCAACATGTTACACAACCAACAAGTTATTCGCTTCTGGAATGCGCTGCCTGATGAAATCAGAGGACCTGCTAGTAAACTAACTTTTAAAAAAAGGCTGCAGGCTAATTTTCTAGAACGTCGGTCGCTTCAAACTTGATTACATCTTAATATATTTATATGACAATATATCTAATTATGATAATTACATCTTAATATATTTATATGAAAATAAGATATTATACTATGGAAATATACAATTATGTATATGACACGATACCTATTATCGATTAATTATTATTATTATTATTATTATTATTATTATTATTATTATTATTATTATTATCAATAATGAACTATTCATTATTGATAATATTAATTAATCGATAATAGGTATCGTGTCATATACATAATTGTATATTTCCATTGTATAATATCTTATTTTCTTTTATGTATATGCTATATACTTATATATGTATGTATAGATATATCTATTTATATATGGTATGTATGTACATATATATAAATGTTCATATACTTTTAAATTGTAGATTGTTAAATATTTTAAAATTCCCATCATTCCATAATACCTACCGCTCTTCGCGCATTTCGGCTTGGCCCAATGGTTAGCTGGTAGATAATGCAATTAGCATTAAGCTCACCATGTTGTACTATAATATTTTTATATTGTGGTCAATAAAGTTTACATAAATAAATAAATAAACCACCATTTTGTCTACAAACTCGTAAGCTAAAACTAATATCATTGTGGTTAACAGATTAGTTTAATTGGATTGCACACTGAAGAACTAAACGTACTTATCTACAATTTTGTTTGAGTGAGTTCACTGGGACGTAACACCGCACACTTGTCTTATAACGTTCGGGGCTACGGGCAGCGTGAGTTCGGGGCCTTCCTCGCATAATTACAGAAATGCATTGTGCGCCTGCACGGGAGCCGTTTACGTCGTAATTTGTGTGAAAGTGTGCGAACCTGAAAACAGAACTGAAGCTTTTATCCGAAATTGGCAACATGAGTGCGATGCCCTCGGAACCGTTTATTCACGTCATATTTCGCCCGCTTATGAGTTTCGCATCGACATTTGTAAATTAAACAGTTTTGGTTCCTCGTTTCACTGCGGTATTCCTATCTGACTTATCGATTATAAAGTTTTTATTTTTGTTCAGTCATAACTTTATAACTTTGGTTTGTCCACAGACCAAAGATCATGCCCATAATTCAAAGATTATGTACCTATTTTATTAACAACTAGCTTCCGCCCGCAGGCTTCGTCCGCGTGGAATTCGTTTTAACTTCACCCCCTTCAGGGTGGAATTTCCAAAAATCCTCTCTTAGTGCTCCCCTTCACTCCCCAAGGAACATACATGCCAAATTTCAGCTTCTTCCGTTCAGTAGTTCCGGCTGTGCGTTATCTGTCAGTCAATCACTCAGTGACGCAAGAGTTTTATATATTAAGACAATAACATTTCCAATCAAAATTTAATTCCATAAGGTACCTACAATACAGGAGGGAAAATTATATTATTGTAACCAAATCGGTGAAGCTATTTTTATGATTTTTAATTGATATAATCAAGAAGCAACATTATTTCCCTGATTAAATTCAACGAAATGAATTTAAGTACATATGTAGGTATATTCAAAAAAACTATGTAGGTATATTAAAAGTCGCATTTCCAGCTATGCTTCGCAACTCTTGAGCTAGAACGGAAGAATGCTACCCTATTCACCTACTTCTAAAAGTATGTTGGTCGCTACAAGTCTCAAGATATTTTTATACCTACAGTGAAAGTATAGTTATGCAGTCAGTAATAGAACTCTCGTAGTTTACCGTAAGATTACAGCATTCATGGCTTGCCGGGAATCATTCGGTAATATTTTCCGAAGAGGTAGTTTCATGAAATATGATTATTTCACGGGAAAAAATCGGGTTATTCCCACTGGTCAGATTGGTGGTCAGATTAGTTTGACAGCTGAAAAATACATAGAAAAAAGTACAATCCAAGTAAACAGTTTTGTATTTTATTATTTTACAACTTTATGTCTGGCGTTTTAGAAAGTCCTCGTTGTACCAGCGATTATCCTTTTGTATTACCTACTGAATGTTTGATCTGCTTTAGATGTCAAGTGCAAAAAATTAATCCTTTGATACAATTTATTTATCATATTTGTACACGCGCGTGTGGTGCGGTAGTTGAAGCGCTTGCGTCAATCCTAAGTGATTGAGAGAATAAAACAACTAGGACCGCGTCCGGTGGGTGGATGGGTGATCATTAGTGGCAATAATTTCTTGAGCACCACCGTGCTTTGGAGGGCACGTTAAGCCGTCGGTCCCGGTTGTTGTCGATAGATAGCATTCATTAAGCCATTCAGGCCTTCAGGCGAAAGAAAATTTCTGATAGTCGAGTTGGCCACTAACCCTTCTACTAATCCGCACTGGAGCAGCGTGGTGAAACACCCGTGATCAGTAATGAACCATTACTGGGCTAAAGCCAATTAGTGTGTGTTAACGCGCATGTCTGTTCGGGTATGTGAGTGTTTTCAATAAAACAGTGTTGTGTTTACAATAAAACGGCTATATCACGACGAGAATGAGGTGACGATGTGTGGCTGTGTGACAATGGAAGACAGTGTTTGACGATGTGTGATGAAGGGGTGTGATTATGTCATGACAGTGTATGTGTGTTCGTGACTTGTGTTCAGTGTGACAGGGTGGTGGATAATGTCTGGCAGTTTATGGAGACGGTAGCCATGTGGCGACACCGCGCACACGTCACACGGTGACGTCACCGAAGCCTGAATCGCGCTATCGAAGAATTGTCGATCGCCGGCATATATGTATACCACGCCTCGAGTACTTTCACTCGGGGCCTCGGCCGCCCCCAGGCATGTCGCCTCGCCTGGCGGGAGATCTCCCTATTGCCAAACCCAATTTGATTACCTAACTCTTATATGAGTCTGAAATAAGAGAGAATATAGAGCATGAAGCAAATAGAGAGTGCTGAGAGTGTGTGAAGATGTGTTGGTGCGGTGGCGGTGTATTTGTCTCTTTCTTTTGATCTCTATTAATACTTAATCGCCTACCACCGAGGAACCTGCATTGCAAGATTTTGCATGAAACAGCTTACAAAGAACTTCACAATCTCACATACAAAACTTATTTAAGCGCGAGGCCGCACCACGGTTTCTTCCCGCGGCGGTAACCGCGTAATCGCGCAATTCGCATACATTATCAGAAACCGCAAGTGCGGCCGCTTGTACTGCTTTCCTTGAGTTACAAAATTTTCGCGTTAAGAAACCGCGGCGGTTTAGCCGTAGTGCGGCCTCGGCCAAAAAAATATGTATTATGACGTCTTCGGATTTTTGTATTCAACAGTACTTTATTAAATTACGTCACAGTCTGACTATCAATCTGATTGGATTCGTTCGATAAGAACTCTTGGGTTAGGGTTTATAATAACAGTATTTTTACGACCTTTAACATCCGTAGTGTAGTTGGTAGTCGCTTTGCCTGCGAAGCGAGAGGTTCCGGGTTTATTCCCGGCCGGGGCAGATGATTGCTTCTGTAACAAATAAATGTTTGTTCTATGGTGATGTTTGTGTGCTAGCGATGTTTTATTTCCATATATCCATTTTCCGATTTTAACATTAGGTATGGAATTCTAGTACAAGGGTATAAATAAGTGTTAGCGTATAAAATAAACTGCAATCTTATCTTTAAGCTTTTAAAGCAAAATATCATCTAAAGTGGACATACATGTAAGTTTGTAAGTTTAGATTTAGAAGTAATTACTACTTCTATGTATTCCTCTTAAAGGTGTGTGAAGTTTGCCAACTTGGCTGTCAACAAGAGAATAAATAACGGAATGACTTACTCTGAAAAGACACCCGACTCTATAAGACAGTTTTGGTTTGAGGGAAGCCGTGTACAGATTCGAACCCAAACATAATAAGGAAAACCCTTCGTTTGTCCTTCGGCCCGACGTCAGTCAGAATGAAGGGAAGTCGGACACAGATGTTTTGCTTGGTTCACTGGAAGGCTAAATTGGAACGGTTCATACATGCATGACATCATACCGCATCGCAGGCCGGAATGCACATTTATATCGATGGAATTTCTGCTGCCGAATTGTAAATATCAGTATTACACAGGTATTTGCAAGTTTGCACTCATCTCCGGTTCAGTAACTTCAATTGTTTGACTATAAATTTGCACGCTTTTGACAGGTTGCACATTTTGTCAAGTAAATAATTTTTTTGTGCAACTGCTCACATAATATTTCTTTAAAATTCCGATAGAAACTATATAACCTAACCTAACCTACCTAATGTTAATATACACCCATTGTACATACATATCTAAGTAGCGAAAAATCTGAAACGATGAATAAATCCAGGAAGTATTTCGCTTCGCGTTCAACGGTTTCAATAATTAGACAGATCGCTTTATTAACCTTTACCATTTTATCCATTCAAATTCTTAGTGAATTATCGCTTACCACAAGGATTAGTACTCTTCAATATTAAATAGTTTATAGTAAAAGCCATCTCTAAAGCAAAGTAGAGTGCAAACTTTACCTAGAGTGGCTGTGAAAAGTCAGTGTTTTTAAATAGTATCTACTAAGATAAAATCACTTTTTATAGAGTCAGTAAGTAAAAAAATGTAAATATTTGTTGCAGTTACGATGGTTGAGAACTAGAGACCTTAAATTAATACTATGATGTTCACTCGAACAGTTATTTGTCCAAAATGGTATTGTTTCAATGCAAGAACGGCATTGTTTCCGAAATCCCGAATGGTTGCGGTATAGCCTCACCGAGGTTTAATGAGCGAACCACAGAATACACAAATTAGTTAAAGATTTTTCAATACTCGTAATAACAATGTTATTGGTATTGCTATCGCGCAACGTATTGTGTTATTATGTGGTCATATAAAATATCTTTATGAAATTATATACGTAAGTACCTACATTTTAAATGGCTACAACCCATTTATGGACCACTACTGAGCACATGTCTCTCCTTATTGTTGAGGAAACCTAGAGCATATTCCACCACGCTTCTCCAATGCGGATTGGTGGAGGGCTTAGCCAACCCAGTATCGGAAGTTTTTAAGCCTGCCGAAGGCCTTTTGACATGGCTTAACGACTGCTAATTATCGATAACATCCGGGCCCGACGGCTTTACGTGCCCTCCGAAGCACGGAAGCGGTCAAGAAATTTTGTCACTAGCGGTCACCCATTCAACTACCGACCGCGCCCGCAGTTGCTTACTTTTGTCGATCACATGGGATCGACACAAACCGCCGGGCTATGAGCGCTTCACATTTTAAATAAACACATACACAACAAAAATCGTAGAACAATTTGACATCATATAAATTAAAAAAGCTTATATACAAAGAAAAGCAAAAGGCCTGAATTCCTGATCCAGCGGTGAGAGGCAAAACAGATTTTAGACGCAGGTTTTTTAAATAATAGGTTTAGTAGTATAATAGTACAACTGTAGGCACTTTATACCAGGAAGCGAGTACCAGGGTAAAGGCAAAATGTATTATTATTATGTTAGTAAATTATTATTAGTGGTTTTTAACCGACTTCAAAAAAGGAGGTTCTCAATTCGACCGTATATATATGCTTGTTTTATTATGTTTGTTCAGCGATTTTTTCGTAGTTTATGGGCCGATTTTGATAATTCTTTTTTTATTTGAAAGTAGATATGCACAGTGGGGTATGCTGATAAGGACACCAGGATCTGATGATGGTATCTCAGAGAAATCGAGGGGAACTTTCGGAATTTGTAGGGACGACTAGTGTGTTTGTTAAATTTTTCATAAGTAGGTACATTAAAGCGCTACAATTTCATGAAGGTCTGGAGTCGATCTGATGAAGCCGAAACACAGTCGAGGGAACTCCTCAACTATTTACTGCAGTTATCTAGTATTTGGGCTTGATTAATTTGTAGTTACGAGAACTTTACACCCATGTGTTGAATTGAGCGCCATCTGGCGAGTAGTTTTTGAGTTATCTCTGCTTATCGAGGTTGAAGTTGGTTATTTTTTTGTAAAAAGCAATAATATGTATAATAATATTATTTATTCAACATAAGCCCTTTGTATTATATCGATATTTACTAGTACTGATATGTATTATTTGCACACTACCAGCATGCGGGTTGTATGCGCAAATAAATAAAGTTTCAACATAAATTTAAACCTGCACAGATAAGTACAAGATGCAGGTAAAACGCAATATGTTTTTGTCAAACTCGACGACGAGATGTGGATATATTGGCTCTCAAACTTTCCTTAATCTCTGCGGGACGAAATCTACTCCCAAAGTAGAATATTCGATAAACTATAATTATGTATATCTGATGATTACGAAGTTGGAGATTTCCTGTTTACGGGGACTGTTGACATGCGGTGCTATCTAGAAAACAAAATAACTGCAAGATGTGACGTAACTTCACAACGTTTTTATATGTTTATTTTCAGTCTGTTTCGTAGTAGGTAAGTACCTAAATTTATGAAAGGTTCTAATTTTGTAACCCTAAATCCCGGATTTAAGCACGTAGATGAGGGCTTGACCTGGCTTGGCTAAATCGTTTATATGAAAGCAGGTGATTGGGCTCATGCGTCTTTGGTGTTTAAATGTGAACCCTAAAGGCCCACTGATGATAAAGAGTGATATACATAGCGGTTATTAGCCTTGCAATAAATCTGTAACTAAATGCTTTCTGTGCATGAAAAATTTATGAAAAAACTACATAATATAATGAGTCTTTACTATCGCAATAGAACCCAAATGGATGATTATTTAGTTTACTGACATTTAGCCTTTTGTGTTAACGGTAAGCTTCACTTAACATTTACCTAGTGTTTGTTTTATTTTAAACAGCTCACTTATAAAGAACTTATATCACTTTAACTGATTTCCCGAAACGAAGCGAGGGCAGATTTTCTAGTTTTTTCTATATTTTTGCTCCCATGATAAAACTACAACAATACAAGAAGGGACAATAGTTTGCGTCGAGTCTGTATGTAATAAAGGAGGCCTAGTTTCACTGAGTGTGGTTTAGTCAGTACTAAATAATCAACTATGTCCTCGGACAGGCAGAGAATATTTTCAATAAGGCCAAAAAAATCTATCCAATTAAAATAATATCACATCAAATCCCATATGCGAGAATTAGAGGACGATCACAGGTTTTCAAATGACTTCCATAGATTCCTAGTATGAAGAGTTTCTGCTCACATAATACGTGCTGTAGACCGTGCATTCTATTTAACCGCAGACGTATTTAACTAATTGAAATTCATATCGATGAAAATTGTTAGTTTCTAGTGATACTAGGTATCTGAATACCCAGATATTTGTGTTATATACCAGATCACAAAAGTTGATTACCACGTTAGAGGTAGTAATAGAAACAAACGTTCTATAACTTTTTTCCTACTCGATATTTTGAAATAATCGCTCTTATGACTGACCGGGGTAAGAGAGTTGAAAATTGTTGTTCTGCATTGGATAAGGATAGAATAAACGTAATAGTTCTAGCATTGGTCGTACATACATCCGCAGTTTTATTTGTATAAATGAGTAATATGAGTATGTGTTGACTGCTTCCATAAATTTACCTTAATACTCATATACGTAGAGTAATTCTGAAAGCATAAATAATGTGGAAGGGTGCTTGACTGGGCAGTGGAAAGGGATGGACTCCCCGCAGCTATTATTATGAGTTTGGACTATTATTTATCAGCCACACTTTAATTTTGTTCTCTTCGGGTATTTGACTTGTTGAATTTAAGGTAATAATTTATAACAGGCAAAGAAGGCTCTTATTTTGTCTATCTGTCTTAATTGAAGTCTTTTGTTAGTGTAGGCATAAGGTCTGTTATAAATAATTTGTTTGAATTTTTATACTGACACTAGCTTTTGCCCGCGGCTTCGCCCGCGTGGAATTCGTTTATATCGCGAACCGGGGAAGTGGGGGAGAAAGTACGTCATCAACTATCTTCCTGGGAAAATTCATCAAAATCGTTGTTTTCATACAAACTTTCATCCCCTATTTCAAGCCTTTAGGGGTTGATTTTTGAAAAAAAATTAGCCTATGTGTGACTCTGGGTCTTAAAATATTTTCATTCCGAATTTCATCCAAATCGGACTGGTGGTTTAGTCGTGAAAACGTCACAGACAGACAGGCAGACTTTCGCATTTATAATACTACTATGTGTGTGCCCGCTACTTCGTACGCGCAGGAGTTTATTCCGCGTAACTCCAGATCCCGCGGGATTTCCAGGAAGACAGACTTGTTAGTTTTATATTATTGTTTGTTTAGAAGCTATTTATACCCCATACGTGAAGAAGGTTTTCCCACGTAAATTCCGATCCCGCGGGATTTCTGGGATAAAAAATATCCTATATGTTAATCTAAGTTGCCCTCTATGTGTGTGCCAAATTTCATGAAAATCGGTTCAGTAGTTCACGCAAAAGCGTGAAGGAGTAACAAACAAACAAATACACAAACTTTCACATTTATAATATTAGTAGGATAAATAATGTTTCGTTCCATATTAAGTTTTAGAATAAAATCGTGTAGATCTAAAGTAAGGTCACGTACCATTTATCCTTACTAATATTATAAATGTGAAAGTGTGTTTGTTTGTTTGTTTGTTTGTTTGTGACGCTTTCACGTCGCAACAAAGCTATTATATGGTAAGGTTTATGTGTGTGGGGATAGTTAGGAGGGTGGAGAGTGACGTAGGCTACTTTTTACCGCGGAAAAACATCCCATTCCCATGGGAAGTTCGATGTTTTGTTAGTTGCTAGATATTCATTTTCGGAGTTGTTAATAGATGGCGGTAATAAAATTCATTTGCAAGTTCTGAATTACGCTGTCAAATACTACATGTAATTTACTTAAGTCATAGGCAAATGTAATAGGCTACTCCCCGCTCCGGCTGTATTCAGTGTACCGCCCGCCCGCTGGCACTATCCTGTTGACTGATGTCCGCAAGTTGCTCAGCCAACAGGATAGTGCCAGCGGACCAGAGGGACCTTGGAGTCGAGAGCCTGAACGACTTCATCGAGAGATTGGCACGCAACATGTTCGGGCGTGTCGACGCGTCGCGGTTCGCGCATCTGCAGGACCTGGCGCCGCTCCACACCCGTCCACCGGACCGCTGGGCCTTCCCGCGCGACTTGCTGGTTGCGCGGGACGGGCCTAGCACTGACTGATACTGGGGCTTCGTAAGTCGTCGCCCGGCGCTGATCGGCTCCTGCTGGGCTTCCCACCAGCGGGATTCACCCGGTAGGGCCTCGATCGCCTGGGCGGCACGAAGATGAACCCCATCCCGTTTAAGACTCTGTGGCCTGTAAAAAGGCCACCACTCAACGGACTTGACCTATTGGTTAACCACAGATGGACAAGCAAGGGCCTTTGGGCCCAGCCCAAGAACCGGCCCGTTTTAACGGGCCGCGAGAGACACCCCCAAAGGGGAACTAACTGTCCCGAGGGC
The DNA here is from genome assembly GCA_905404135.1 of Hesperia comma. NCBI lineage: Eukaryota > Metazoa > Arthropoda > Insecta > Lepidoptera > Hesperiidae > Hesperia > Hesperia comma. Next base: position 12,833,772 of record FR990016.1, read on the forward strand.
TCCACACACCTCAGACAGGGTGGAGTGAAGAGAGCGAGTAGTAGGCTACTTTTTAGCCTAAATTCCTACGGGAGCGGGACCTACGCGGCTATTACCTATGGGTCACGAAGCGAAGCGCGGGCGGTTCTCTAGTATGTATATAATTGTAAAGGCATTCATAACTTTCAGCAACATGATACTCGTATCTATTTTAAATGATCGTGGGTCTAATTCGGTAACAGATGTGTTGCTACCCTTGAGGCCTAAGTTGGTCGCTTCTAAAAGTGTAATTTTTCTACAGATTTAATACATCGAAACTGTAGTAGTTTCTATAATATGTGAAGTGTCGTGCTGTAGTTTCGCTTAGTTGGTGTTTATACACTTTATTTGTTGGTCCTTGGGCAATAAAGAGACAAATGGAACACTTAAGTGAACCATACTTTATGACCTACATGGCTCGTAATATTTATAGTGCGTTTATGTTCTTTTTCGTTGTATTTCGTCAAACCACATAATATAATTTTTCTTCCACTCTTTCTTTATTTATCCTTTTATTTTCATTCATATTATGTGTTTTATTACGGATAATAAAAACAGTCATGTTGTTCATCTGTAAAACAGAGGACTATAATGGCGATTATGAAATCTTTTAAGAACCTTTTACGGATTTCTCAAGGCACGTAACTTCTAAAGAAAAAATATTTTTACTTAAATAGTTATTGTTATTTGCTATGACACAGGGAACATATTGTTGAAAACCTGCATATATGAGAGTCCTCTCTACTTTAAACTCGCTAATCCGCACTTGGCAAGCTTGGCAGACTATGACCACAGCCTCTTGTCATTCTGAAATGAAATCTGATCTTAGTACTGGTATATTTAGATGTTATGATAACATGTTGTCGAACATCTTATACTTTTAAATAACACTGTACCGTAAGAAAACCCTAAATTAGGTATTCTGTGTATAATGTGGGTGTCTTCTAGTCGCAATAAAAACTACGTTGCCCCTTATTATCAGGTGGGATCATCAACAAATGTAAACTTATAATTTGGAAAAGAAAACATTATTTTAAATTATGTGTTTATACTTTGTTTAGGTATTTCAATAATACACAATAATAATTGACAAAGATAAAGAAAGATATCAGCAGCCTTCCCTTTTTGTTGTTTTTTTACCGTGATGTTGAGAAGTGTTATTATGTAGGTATGTCAACGCATTCGGATGTCGTTGGTGAGAATTGCATACTATTCGTTTGCGATTCTTGACATCGTTATCCTTATTACCTATACATTTAATAATTCTATATCTACTGGCTTCCAAAAAAGCGAAAACCGAAGACCTTGTCCCGGTACAGACCTATTTCCATTCCACTATTAATCTCTGAGACCTTAAAGCGTCTCATCCATTTCCATGATAAGTTCCTATTTTTCTAAACACAACCTTTTAAATCCTTATCAATCCCTCTGCATTCATGAAAATAACCGACGACGTTCGTTTTGGAATAGAAAACGGAAAGTTAACGGTATTGACTCTGTTGAACTTTAGTAATGCTTTTTGTTGATTTTGGTATCCTCCTCGACACATTTGATTCTCTCGACATATAGGTACCTACTGTATGCTTCTGCATTTGATTATTTTCTTAGTTATTTGGGCCGGTGCTAGGATCGTATGGTCCATATTAATGGGACTTTTTTGAACTAATCTAAAATAAAAAAATGCTGATGTTCGACAAAGTGGCGTGTCATGGGCTCACTCCGTAGGCCTAGGATTTTATTTTCTCCTGCTACTAAAATTGCACTTGCTCGTTTTCTACGCCTACCAATCCATGACTAGCCGATAGTTGTTATCTTAAAAGATACATCTAAGAACCAATATAAACTTGAACTGCCCTATAATATTGGCTTGAAATTGATATTTGGCCTCTTCAAATATTCACACTCTTCATGAACAGGTATCAATCTTATGTCTGTATGTCTGTATGTAATTTTTATGGGACTTTCACTAGGAGATAGTGGAGGTTGTGAGGTAACTAATAGGCTACTTTTTATCCCGAAGTTCCCGCGGGATCGGGATTGACGCGGGAAAGACTCCTATGGACGAACGAAGTCGCGGGCACAACTAGTACCTTAATATACCTTTGTGTTTCAGCTTCAGTAGTCAAAATTTCATTACAAAGTGCAAATACTGTGCTTACTTCAATCTTAGAAGGTTTTAAAATAGTTTCTAATCTTTTAAGCGAAAAGAAGCTCCAGATGAGGGTAGAATAAAACATGAAGGAAGGTCAAAACTTTTAGAATTCGTAACTAGAATTTGCTTTAGAAACCATTCATTTTCAGGTAGTTCACGAATGTCTTTTACTAAGTTTTCATTTATCTATCGGGCTTCCACTATTCTAAGGCATTGACCGTTTTCATTAACCTATGTTTGTTTTACTTAAATTTTGTTTTTTTTTGTGCTTTCATATTATGCACCTAGTAATTAAATAATAAATTGGCATTAACTATTCGACCACATAAAACGTGTTTAAGTCTAAATTTTCAATCAATCATTATAATCATTGAAATTATAATTTATATTTATAATTAAATAACTAGTTGTTAGTTTCCGTATAATTTATATTGGTGTCTATTGCTGTAAAAGACTTACAAAACAAGAGCATCTTTATAAGGAAATTTCTAATAAGTTTTATGAAAAATCTGCGCAAAACTCTGAAATCTCGAGCTACCTATTCAATATGACGGGTTATTTATCAAAAGTGCTTTGAATAAAAATTTACTCGCAAAACATTTGTAGTATAGAGGTAGAGTAACGGATTTAGGTTATAAATGAGTTTCTTGGAGCAGTAAGTGGCTGCGTGTACCGTAAACGTTTTCAGTAAGTTAAACTAGAAATGCAGTTGTTACGGGTGTTGCATTCAGAAAATATAAAAAGCAAAATATATTTTAACCCTACGCCAAATGAATGTGTTCGAAAATGGAATTAATAACACTTGAAAGACTCCAAAGTATGGGTAAATTACAATACAATCCCACCCCAAATGTCGATAAACGTGATTAATGATGGTATAACCAAATTTTATAAAAATTAATACGATAAAAAAATAATTGATACTTCAATGTAAGAATTTTTTCCAGTTGTTAAGCAAGCTACTGAGGATTTCGGATGGATAGAATATTATAGAAAATGACAAATAAAAGGTAAAACCTTAACTATGAACTCTCTTGATAAAATGCTTTATATTTGTCATGTGTCTTTAAAACGGCTCATTAAGCTATAATAATTCAGAACAAAGTTCACCGGACTAGCAATTAGTTCATACTCGTATTTCGTTTATTCATACGTTCTGCTAACAACTCAGAGGAGAATATTCCAATTAGTTAAAAAGCGTTTTTGTAATACCTACACGTTCAATGCAGCTTCACAAATTTCGAGTGTTGTTTTATTGTTGTCATTGAATTAATTGCATTTGAACGTTACTCTTTGAAGCTATTTGCTGCTTGCAGTTAATGTTATATATTTTGACCCTTCTTTTGTATCATCTGTCTGATATGTTTCATTCTAAAAAGTTAACAGTGTTTAATCCATAGATTTAGCAAGGGTGTATGATTAGTTTGAATTTCCGTTTTCCATAGCGTGATTTATTATTTATTATGTTTACGGTTAACATTTTGTTAAAATAAATTAATGCAATTCTCGAGCTGCCATCGCCTCTTTTTCTGCTGACAACTTACTTGGTGTTGTTCGGATAAACTATAATGACCGTTTACCGTCAGGCGACTCGTCTGCTTTTACGTCAGCCCTGATGGGCTACAAAAAACCTCTCGATAAACAAATAAATGATTCACGACACTAAGCTTTAAAATTTTATAACTCTATTCGTAGGTGAACATCGAAAGATTATTCATAAATTGTAATGCGGATCCGTAGTTCATTGCATATAGACTAGTTCGTAGGATCGATTTTACGAACAGCTTCTCAATTTCCAGTTAAGACGGTGCAATTTCCTTGCGTTTGTCGCGTGAAATCTTATCGTGGTCTTTGCTATTAAAATAATTCGTTTAAAAAGCTTAAATGCACTTCTCCATTGGTGATTGTAATCGGAACTAGAATTGGGCCTTCTTGAGATTTAAATTTTGAACGCACCTCTAATTTTTATTTTTGCATATTGGAATTAAAAATATTACTTGCTTCAGTAAGGAATCTTGCACACCTTAGATTAAATTTCTCCATAATATTTTCAAAAGTGCGTGAAATCCATCACTCTGGACTTATCCAGCATAGTGGACAACTATAATTTTATGATTGCGATGATGCTGATTAAGTACGCGAATCTTGTACCTACATAATTTCATGTTTTTTTTTCTATTTACACCACACAGAGGTGGTCAATCGAAAACAGATGACTCTTGAAGCTCCCAGTTTGATAACTCTAATAAAAGCGCGGCAAAAAGAAATATTCTTTTCGCGAACACGTTTTATGACTCCTCCCTGTGTTAACTTAAATTACATTACTGCACTTTAGTACTTTATTTATTCAACAATACTGTGCTCGTGTGTTATCTACACCTACTCTCGCTGCTATGTTTGAACAAACGAGTTTGTATAACGTTAAAGTACTTAACTTTTGGATCATTGGAATGAATCGCTGAACTAATTTCAACAGGAGTAATTGAATTTCCATTATGTTTTAACTTAAATGCCCCAAATGAGCTACGTGTTGTAACAAATTGTATCGACATAATTTATGTTATGTTAAAGTGGGTATTCGATGAGACATATACCTAATCTAAAAATCAAAATTTGATGCTGAATCAGTTTTACGTATTAATTCAGTGGTTGTTGAATAAATAACATACGTACATAGGCAGACTGAAATACTGCATTATAAAGATAAGATTAACATAAAAGTAGTACACGACGAATTCTTAAGAAGACCGAGTTAAAAAAATAGTACTAGATGAACAAAATGTTCACATAATATTGTATATTTCAATGCACGCGTCTTTGGAATAGTCATATCCGCTATCTGTAAGTTTTTTCTTGCGGCAAATAGGTTTCTCGGCACTTTCCTAGGCTTTCTTCTACTTTCTTTTATTCTATTTATACGCTCGGTTGAAAATTGATATATTCACTTTTATACATGAATTGAAATGGAACGTATGGAACGTCTTCATTTTTAATAAGGCTTTAAAAATGTATGAAGGTATGAGTTGTATGGTGTTTTATATTAAAATATCCACGTACTTTGAGCAATATCAATAATAAAATTAATTTTCGTCTTAGTTTGGTAAAATCCTCGTTAAGTCTCTAATTTGCCTTTTTAATTACTTTAAAAGTAGGTATACGTTTTAAATTTGTGTTATTTCGCAGCAATCTGCTCTCAATAATCACAATTATATTTTCGTTGTTTAATTTTATTGTTTGATGTTGAACGATGTGATCCAACTCTAATTATAAATTTGTTTAACTTTAGTATAATATTAATGTTATTGATACTGTAATTTGAAATGTCAGCGTTCGTATGCCATTTTAAATTAAACCTATGTTCGATGGTATTGTTCATTAATAAATTTATTATAAATTACTTAATATTTCACTCACATAAATCTGTGACCCAGTCGGGAGTTGAACTTGAAACTCTTTTATCAACAGAAAGGATTTGATTGGAGTTTCTAAGTTTACACGATTACAAATATGGACACTATTACATTTGAATAATTGTGAATCATTTAGAATTTGTTTATTCAAAGTTCCTTTTAACACGATGTTACACGGCTATCATAATAAGAACGCTGGACTGCCGTTCAAAAGGTCCTGGATTCGATTCCCAGGGAGGCGGAAATTTTATCATATTTTTTTCATTTGAACTCTTCATAGAGTTTATATTTCTGATATCAGTCTTGTGTTATTGTTTTTTCGATTGCATGCACGAGTCTGCACAACGCAGGAATGTTATTGTGGGGCTATGAGTGTGTGTTCCGCACACTTCCGAATAACGTTCATTCTACCTTTAACTAAATCAGTCTAAACCAATCCTAAATGAATTAAGACAAAGGTGGCATTATACATAATTATATGTAAAAGGGCCCAACGCTCAGGTATACCCTTTTAAAGTTTACCGGTTAGGTACCTTTTAGAATGCGTTATTTATCTGTGCCATAATCGATTCCGACCACATCACGGCCATTTAAACTTGCTTAATCGTTTTCGTCCTAAACCTCGATCAATCGCTTATGCACACCCACATTCACAAGTTAGGTATATTAATGAGATCACTAATTCGTTATTAGAATTGTTATAAAACTTTTAAATTATTTTAATTTTAGTTTATAATTAAATATAATCTTTGATGTTTTCAATGTCTAGATGGAACATCGAATCCGCGCAAACGTGTCAAAAAATTGTTGCTAACTGTTAGCCACAATTTTTATATCATTACGCATATTATATTACGCATTACGCATTTTATATCATCACACATTACGCACACATAGACAATAGACGAACGTGTAAAACATCGCCTGCACGCACACATGCTTGATAATGTTGCCTTGTTTTTTTGTTTTCATTGTAGGGCGACGCTCAATCTAAATATTTAAAACATCAAAGAATATAATAAACGGTGAAGTAATCCACGAACACACATAAAAAAGCGTAATTTGGTCGAATATTGAGAACCTCTTTTTCTGCAGTCGGTTAAAAACCGGTACATTTTTAATCATGATACGCTTAGAACCTGCAAATCTATACTATAATAAAACTGTAGGAGCACGTGTTCTGTACATTGAATATTTTTTTGAAATTTCGACTAAGGGGCACTTACATATCGAGATAGAACTCAAAATTATATTTTTTTTATTTATTGTCTGTCTGTCTGTCTGTCTGTCTGTCTGTCTGACCGATCATCACGCTTAAACCACTGGATGGATTTCATTGAAACTTGGTAAAGTTATTACCTATATACTGGTGTCTATTATAGGCTACTTTTTTTTTCGAATAATATTTAGGTTCCCTAGGGATAGGTGACTAAAGTTTGTATGGAATTTTTTTATAACGTCGTCCGATTTACTTCAAATTTGCAACAAAGGGTTATCACTTAAATTAATAGAATACGTGTTTCTCAGTTTTTCGATATTTTGTAAGGAAAATGATTTTAACCCCATGTTTAAAAATTATTACAGTGAAATAAGTAATTTTCAATGTAAAATCAGTATTTAAAAAATAGCCAGCAAAGGATGCAAAAATGGGGATAAAGTTGGTACAATTAGAGGTGCAGTGTTTATTCGAGTTGACTTAAGTTTTGTCATTTTTGTTGCGGGCTTAGATTTTTGTGAGACTTTCACTGAGAGATAGAGAAGGTTCTGGAGCAAAACATAGGCCACTTATTATCCTGGAATTCCAGCGGAATCAGGATTCACGCTGGAAAAACTACTATGCGCGAAGGTGCGAGTTTCATTTTTATAGGACTTTCACTGGGAGATAGAGGCAGTTTTGGAGCAATATACAGGATAATTTTATCCCGGAATTCCGTGGAATCCTTATTCACGCGGGAAAAACTCATATTCGGGAAATAGGTCGCGGGTTCAGATATTTATGGGACTTTCAGTGGAAGGTAGAGAAGGTTATGGAGCAGTATATAGGCTACTTTTTGTTCCGGACTTCCCGCGAGATCGAGATTTACACGGGAAAAACTCCCTCCACTCAACTGCTCTGTAGAAGTTGTGAAAAAATTCATTAAACATTTTCGCGCGCCAAAAATACTCGCACAATGCGAATTCTGTGGCATCCTACTAATATTATAAATGTGAAGATTTGTATGTTTGGTCCTCAATCACGAAAAAACGGATGAATGGATTTGGATGAAATTTGGTACACGGATAGTTTATAACCCAGAATAACACAGGACACTTTTTATCCCGGAAATCCCGCGGGATCCGATTTTACGCGGGAAAAACTTCGACGAGTATGGGTATAGCTTCATAACAAACATATTAATATAAAAGTAACAAGGCTGTCTTTCCGAAAATCCCGCGGGATCGGGAGCTTATCCCGAAATTCCTACGGGAGCGAGACCTACGCGGCTGATACTTACGGGTCCCGAAGCGAAGCGAGGGCGGTTCGCTAGTATATAAATATTATAAGTTACCGTAAAACTTCTACAGAGTTCTAGTACTTAAATAAAGAGAATTAATCAAGATTGTTGTTAAATTTGTTTTTTGCCAAGTGAATTAAACCAACAGATTTATTTCATGGAGCGTTTTAACAAACAAATGGCATTGGTCCAACATTCGTACTCTAATAGTTTAAACAGATGTTTAAGGTTCGGGCCACATTGATCGACGGCGATCGACGGTTTGTCCATACAAAAAGAGCGTAAAGTATGGAAAGCCGTACGCGTCCTTTCGCATCGACGAGCCGAACGCGCCGTCGACGGCGATCGACGGCGATCGACGGCTGACGCTGACGGCTGACGGCTGTGAGCTGTACGGAGGCGTTCGCTTCCGTACGGCATAATGCGTAATAGTGTGTTCCTTTTTAACCGACTTCAAAAAAGAAGGAGGTTCTCAATTCGACCGTATATATGCTTTTTTTTATGTACGTTCAGCGATTATTTCGTCGTTTATGGGCCGATTTTGATAATTCTTTTTTTGTTGTAAAGTAGATATGCGCAGTGGGGTCCCCTGATAAGGACACCAGGGTCTGATGATGGCATCTCAGAGAAATCCGGGGGAACTTTCGAAAATTGTAGGGACGACTAGTGTGTTTGTTAAATTTTTCATAAGTAGGTACATTAAAGCGCTACAATTTCATGAAGGTCTGGAGTCGATCTGATGAAGCCGAAACACAGTCGAGGGAACTCCTCAACTATTTACTGCAGTTATCTAGTGTTTGGGCTTGATTAATTTGTAGTGACGAGAACTTTACACTTACATGTTGAATTGAGCGCCATCTGGCGAGTAGTTTTTGAGTTATCTCTACTTATCAAGATTGAAGTCGGTTATTTTTTTTTGTAAAAAGCAATTATCAATCGGCAAAATGCGAAAGACCGTCGATCAATGTGGCCCGACCCTAATCGAGTGCACCGCTGTAGGACAATTGCCTTCAGGAAATACAAATGTCTCGACGTCAGCTCGCTGATACCGGCATAAATACATTGTTACGATGTACGATTTGTCGCTGCGGTAGCACACAACTTTCACGGGTGTTTGAATTTATTAAAAATAATTACGAAAATATTTATTTATTTATTTTATTTTTTATTTATTTCTTTATCTCAGGCAACAATAACCCATAATTTTACAATTTTATAATTAGGTACACTTTTACATATACAGTTTAAAATTACATATTAAAAGTCAAATTAAATTTACAAACAAATTAAATTAAATCAAATAAAATTTCAAATCATAATAATAATTAAATTTAATTAAAATTAATAATTAATATTTATTTAAACAGTAGGGGAGCCAGGGGCATGTACTAACAAATTTTATTATTTTTGCTGTAATTCTGAACTTAATTAATTTATGGAGATAGGATTTACTATCAACATATAATAACTATCTCTTTTTGACATAGTAATAAAAATAATCTACAATTCGTATTAGTTTTTGCTGTAGAGCGGTTTTTTTTAAAAAAGTCGGCTGTTAATACTTACCCCGTCATTGGGGCAAGTATTAACTACTCTGGGGCATATATTAACGGAAATATATTGCTTGATTTTCACCATTATTACAATCATAAACACTAAGTAAATATTAATAAATTTTTGTAAAGCATACTATTTATTAATAGAATTAATAAAACTACCTCTTTTTCACTCAATGCCGCTTAATACTTAAAGCTTGATACAACATTAGGTTATTTTTTTATCAACACTTCTTTAATCAGTCTGTATTACACATTATACTTATAGAAGAAAGTTTCAACGCTCTACCCCTACGATATAACCCTTAATTATACAACAAATATGCAAAAAATAATAACAGATTCATTCATCGTTAACATTAATAAAAATAAACAAAATACAATCATAGATACAAAAATTAATATCTTTTGCTTGACTTCTGTCAAACTTAATAAATAAGCAACATTTATTCATCATAATCATCGTCAGAGTTGCAGCTTCATTAAATTCCAACGACATGAATTCATGTCACGAATGCCATAGTACGTTCACTTCGCTGGAATCCAATGGGGCATACAAAACTGTATGGGTTCCCTTTGATACATTTTCCATGCGCCCATTTATTGCATGACCTACATTTAAACCAATCAACTCCTGAAGTATTTGATGAATACGATCCACCACATGCCATGCCTGTAATTTCTCATTCTGAAATAAAGAAATAAATTTTGTAAAACATCTTTCTACATCTTCAGGGGCAAGTATTAGATACATGTTAAAACTTACCCCTGACATTTTGTTAATACTTGCCCCGAGCATAACGCTTTTAAATTAAACATTGTATGTTTAGAACGACAAAAGATAATTAAATAGAATAAACGTGATATTATAGCTAGATAAATTACCATCAATTGACTATAATCTGTCTGAGTTACATGTATTACATTTACTAAAAATCAAAAAAGTTTTAGTGTAAAAAAGATCGTTTACCTGCTAAAATTCACTCATGACACAGAACTTTTAAACGCGGTGTCCGGACGACACCTGACAGGTCGCAACGTGATCGGGACGTTGTTCTTGTCGTCGCATCTCGTACACAGATCACACTCATTAATAGTTTTGCATCTATGAGCTTGTTAATACTTACCCCCGTTAATACATGCCCCTGGCTCCCCTACTTTATATTTCACTATGAAAGCATAGTCCTCCTCCTTCATATAAATTAAAATTGTACCGAATTTCATTTTACTCCGTCTGAGTTATTTCCGTAAAGAGGGCATAAAATTTTTGCTTCACGTGTTAATATAAAAATAATAATCGAGCTCGGCCGCTGCGCAAGTATGGCTAATTTATTATTGAACATTCGGAAAATATGAACGTTCACGTCAAGAAATATGATAAGCAAAGTATCTCGAGGGTACATACATGTAAACGAGAGGGCCGGGTAATTGCCTAGTATTATCCACTTACAAAATATACAAATACATAAGAGTTATTAAAAAAACCGGTCGAATGCTTGCCGGACTCGGGAAGGTTTCGGAGTAACTTGTAGATCAGTAACTAGGTATAGGTATAGGTAACCAAATCTCTGATATTTTCGTTTATTTTTACTGTTCGTTTTAGCAAAAGAATTATCAAACTCGACTCTTAAACGACGAAAAAATCCCTGAACACACATAAAACCTACCTTGTTACATATCAAATAAAAGAACTTATTGAACCAAATATTATGTTGTCAGCCATAGTTGGCAGCATTTCTTTTATGCATAAAACCACGCCTCCAATGTGAGCCAAACATATTTTAGTCCCAAGCGTACCTACCCAAAATAATAGTGTGAACCTATATTGTGCAAGTTTGGTATATTATTACCCAGTTACAATTTCTTATTTGTTTTGTTTCATTTGATTTTGTGTTGGGATCAGAATAAAATGATAGTTTTGTAGTAAAACCTTTGTTCGTGAAGACCCTTAAATATATCTAAATGTCGCATGTATGTTGGTTACGACGGCTTCCCTACTGATATTTTATGTATGTTCTTACGCTCACAGGTGCGTTTATAGGTAGGTAATATTAAACACTTAAATTGACACTATTATAGGTACGATTTATAAATTGTATGAGTTGGTGTGGTGTCTAATGACTTACGTCTAAGTTTTTCGTAATATTAATTACCTACATACAAAACGGCACAGTATGTAAAATTGTTAATAATAATAATTATAATATGAGTGTTATCCAGGACGATATTGGCTAAAAATAATAAAACTCATGTTTTTAAGTTTTTACAAAATCAAATTCTGAAGGAATAATAGGACACAAAAGTTTGTTTGAAAAATCTTTAATATTTGCTGGTTAGAAATTATGAAGTCTGTTTCAACATTTTTGCAGGATCGGCATCTGAGGAGGTAAAATACCTTATGGAAGAGAATAAGCGTAAAAATCCACAGATTTTGAAGCAAAACGAATATTTAAGGGTTTTGAAAACGAGTATTTAAACGAATTTTTGGGTTAAGAATAAAGAAATCCGAGCATTTTATCGTACAAAAAAACTGCGACTACGAGTAATAGCAATTACGAAAATGTAACTGAAAGTATGAATATAACGAAGGAAAAACAAATGTCTACTCTAGCAACGTAACAGAAACATTGACCGATGAATTATATTCTAATTTACTCGTAGCTACTGGTTCGCCTTAATTCGGACTGCGTTAGACTGTTACCGCAATAAGACAGTCGTCCCCAGGGACAACTAAGTGTTAGCCACCACAGATGGTGGATCGTCACTTAGTTCCAAATGACGGCTCCTCTATAGCTCGTGATCATACCGTCAGTTTTGGCATATTGCACAAACGAGCTGTCTCTTGTCCCTACTGAACGGTTTAATTTGGAAATTATTTGGTAAACTTCCTCGAACCATATTTGATGACTATCATGATCCTGGGAAATAAAACAAAATAGATCTGATGTTTACAAATAGCAGAAACAGTTTTATTTAATAGGGATGTTTTATTATCTAGTATTTATTTATTGAAAAATACAAACTTATTTACATTTTTATTACGCTGCAAACTGTGTTACATATTAAGTGAAGCAGAATTAAGGAATTATTACCAACTAGCTTTCCGCCCGCGGCTCCGCCCGCGTGGAACTCAGTATGTCACAAAGTTTTTCCTGCGTGAATCCCGATCCCGCGAGAATTATAGGATAAATAGTGGCTTATATGTATATAACATTCCACAACTTCCACTACCTCCCAGTAAAAGCCCCATTTGAGCTCGCGAGTTCATTCGCGAATAGGAGCTTTTCCCGCGTGAACGTCGATCCCGCGGGAATTCTGGGATAAAAATATATGTTGCTCCATAACCTCCTTTATCTCCCAGTGATAGTCCCATAAATAAAAAAAGACGTGTGGCACTCGGAGACTGCCGCGGTAAAGCTATTGCATAGCATTATATGTATATAAATTAACAAAACAAAAAATAATACTGCATTTGTGATAATAATAATAAAATGAATGTATATAGAGTAATAACTCATTTTCTTTCACAATTTTTTCGTGACTTTCTTCATTAATAAATGCACTTTGTTTATTCATATTTAAAACACTTTGTACACAAATTATACGAGTACAGATATTCACTGTTTTACAGTGGGCCAAGAAAGTGGTGTACCAGTTTTCATTTAGTTGCCTAGTTATCAAAAGTTACATCAAAGTTCATAGGCAATATCACTGAAAGAGACGCATAATAATGACGTAAGTAAGTAAGTATTGTTAAGAATACGTACATCATAACGACACATTATAGGTGCAAGACATTTTAATCTTTATTAGAAACGGATAATGCATTAATTTGTGCAAAGAAGATTTAAATATTCTGAACAAAAGCTTAAGAACTATTTCAGTTGACAAAATAATTATTTTTAAAAAGAAAATTGACATTTGACATTTAAGTCCTACAACGATCTTTTGGCGCGTGAATGACGTGTGGGTGACAGAGACAGTGCCTTACAGTTTGCCTTGCCTGTATGGCACTGTCTCTATCACCCTCATGATACACATATACTGTATATATCACACCTCATGTCATGTTATTTTGTATGTTTTAAAACTAAATACGCGATAATTCGACTATTATGAATACATGTTGTCGATTCCAACGCCTTATTTAATCCAGATCTACATGTAATTATTCTTAAAACACCGAACCGACGGGGCGAAAATCAAATGTTTGACAGGTAAGATTTGTATGGGAAATTAAAATTTTCATTTTTAGTATTTTCCTCGCAATTTTTCCATATTTTCTCATCGCTGCAACCTTCCCTGAACTTCCACGAATATTTCAAGACTAAAATTAGCCAAATCGGTTTAGCCGTTATAAAGTAAAAGTTAGTTAACTCAGTTAAAAGTTCTGGTATTTATCGATGTGTGGGTGCACAGACATAGTAACTATATCTGTGTGTGGGTGATGGGGGTGTAATAATTTTTTCGTTACGAAATTTTTGCATTCGTTCCCCGCGCCCAAGGCCCGCGATAAAAGCTATGCAATAGCTTAAAAATCTAAGCCCGCGACTTGGCGCGAAGGTGTTTTTCCCGCGTGTATCCTGATCCCGCGGGAATTTCGGGATAAAAAGTAGCCTATAAGTATGTTGGTCCACAATCTCCTCTATCTCCCAGTGAAAGTCCCATAAAAATATAAGCCCGCGATTTGGCGATAAGAGTTTTTCCCGCGTAAATCCTGATCCCGCGGGAAATTCTGGATAAAAAGTAGCCTATATGTTGCTTCAAAACCTTCCGAATCTCTCAGTAAAAGTTCCATTAAAATCCGTTCAGCCGATCCGGAGATAAGCGTGTACAAAGAGACAAACTTTTTTTATAACTTTTCAACCCCTATTTTACCCATTTAGGGATGATTTTTTAAAAAACTTTGATACAGGTTTTCATTATTTTTTTTCATAATTCTAAACACCAATTTTCATAACACCTGGTTTACAATTGACGGACTTTCATACAAACTTTGAACCCCTATTAGACCCCCTTAGGGGTGGAATATAAAAAAATCCGTTCTTAGCGGATCCCTTCTAACTATAAACTACTACCCTGCCAAATTTCATCTCAATACGTTCAGCGGTTTCTGAGATTTTGTGATGAGTGAGTGAGTCAGTCAGTGACCTTTCGCTTTTATATATATAGATTTACATGGTTACTTCTCAATGTTTAGCTTCGTTGTCACGAAATAAGGTTTTTATTAGCGAACCTTGAAACGAATAGTTTTTTCTGCACTTAAGATTTTCCATACCTACTATACAAAAATGGTACAGTGATAATCTCACTATCTATAAGGTTTAATATTCTCGGATCAGCAAATCCGAGTATTGGGTAACGGCAATATTTCTATATTCCCGTGTTTACCTACCTGTAAACCCACTCGTTTCTTGTTTACTTCGGCTTGTTATTCAAATACAACAAAAATGAGTTAACAAAAGTCAAGAACTTGCTGATCCTCTACCAAAATGTTCCTCGACGAATAATGTAAGTAACGAAATTTGGTTGCTTTAATGTAACTCATAATTTTACCCTTACTACGTAATATAAATGAACTACGTAATATACTAACTACGTAATTTTAATTACCTACAGTATTCTCAATCTGACTTTAATTTCATTTTACATCGACCCTTTGATGAAATAAACATACTCATTAATTGTATTTTTTAGATATATTGTATGTATATTTATATTTTTAATTTATACTATGTAAGTAATAATAATTATATAATGTTATATTTATTTATTGTGTTATTGTTAACACCTGCAATAGGTATGTTCTCACCGTCGCGTCGCCCAGGGTTGACTGGGGGAAAATGCCTATCGGCATTAAGTCCGCCCTTTGTAAACCTACATTAGGTATTACACTAAGAAATAAAAATAAATTAACAAAATTTATAAAACATCTCTCTTTTCCCGTTGATAACCTCTGGATTGGATTGGCTCAGGATCGGTCAGTATGTCGCTACTTATATCTACTCCGTTCGAATACCGTCCGAATTCGTTACAATTGCATGGGACACAAATGACAGCTTTTCGCAGGCAGATTAAGGTACATTTAAAATTGACGGCGGTAACTAAAAATGCCTTTAGTAAATTTCCTTACACGCCAAATTGATCTGTCAGCAAAGGTAATAAGTTTGATGTTCGCGTGGAGAGGCAATTCCATATGCTCGGCGGCTCAAGTATAAAGGAGGCCTACTTAAGCATTAGGTATTTATTAATATCTACTTTGTCAGAATTATAATTATGCAAACAAATTCTAGTGTTGGATAACATTTCTATATAACAAGGTAGATTAGGTTAGGTATAAATTCCCAAACAAAAAATATAAATTTCAGTTTATACGTTCGTATGTGTTACGAATACCTACCGTGTACGTTTATAAATTCACGCACTAGTATAAATAGATGTAGTTATACCCTCGCTCACACGCTGAAGCACTTTCAGTGAAGTATTTGAACCATTTTGGCCTTTATTTCTGTGCGCTTAACATGAAAAATATACGCGCGAAAAAGTCGCACCGGGTCAAATCAATACTCAGCTGAGTATTATTTCAAATGCTAGGCAGCTAGCTGTTACCCGATAGTTCACATCGCTCGCGTTTTATTGCCGTTTACGACAAAAGTTAACAGAGCTGAAGCAAATGTATTGTAGTGCAAATTTATGTAAACTTGAGAAGCATCGAACGTTTACGATAAATGTTTAGTTTTATTATACAAATGTCCAGCAAACAAGTCACCTAATGGTTAATGGTCATCTATGGCAGCTATGGACAACGGTACCACTTAGGTATGTATGTACCTACCATTGATGTATAAGTGTCTAGATGGATAATCGAATCCGCGAAGACGTGTCAAAAAAGCGGCGCCAACTATTGGCGCCCAAGTACTTTCCCGCCAATTAGTGCCGATCGCGCCGCTTTCGTGTCACTACGTATTACGCGCGCAATTTAAATAAACAAATAAGAGGGATAACATGACGAAATGTGCTATTAAACTGTGCCGGAATTATAGAGGAAGGGTAAAAAACTCAAAAAACATCACATATCATAAGCGAGCAATAAACATATTTTTAATTAAATTTCAATTTAGATTTTTATTGTAACCAAATTACGTCATTTTTTTGTCAGTGTTGCCAGTTTCTATTTTTATGCTCCCGACTTAACATCATTTTTGTGGGTATATAAATTGGTTTATGGTTACGTGTATATTATTTAGTTCATGTACTTTTGTAAATCGATTAGAAAAAGGTGGAGTTTACCAATACGGTTGTGTTTATTTACAATAATATAAAATTAATATTCGTTTGTTTATAAGCCCATTTTAATGATTATTTTCGCATTGGGTCGAATAAACCACTTTTAAAGGTGCCAAGAGTAATGTGAAAAATTTATTTATTAAGGTTTTTTTATTGATATGCATGTAATTAACTTTCCAAGTAATTTTTTTATTGAATTAGCTAGGTAACGTAAATAATTGGCTCTACTTTACTTTAGTTACCACCTGAAATTAAGCTAAAAAATTTTTGGAGGAGAGGTTGGTGACTCCCCCAACTTTCCCCCCAAATATGGCTGTAAGGAAGTGCATACTTTTTTTTAAATTATTCTTTTAAGTTTCAAAATTTTTAAGGTTATGACGGAACTAAAATACTCTACAAGGTTCTTTTATGTTATCTAGATAATTGCTACCTTTCAAGGTATTGTGTTGTAAATAAATGTCAAAGGGACCCCCTTCGGGCGTCCCTTTTTCCGCTTGGTTATTATACAATCCAACCTAATCTATACCTACTAATCCATAGTGCGTTGACTTGTTTTATTCTTTAAGGTGTTTTTTAAACACGCGATTTGCGGATGGATTATTGACTCTTGGCTTAATTTGACAGTGCTACCAATACAATAAGGTTAGTTCGAATCTACTTTTTCGCTATTATTAGTCCTGTTTGCCTGTTTGGCTGCATCTTCCGCAAAATTATGCCCAAAATTCAAATTAGATCTACTTAAGTTATTTATTTTTTATAATGTAGTTTAAAACACACACACACACACACACACACACACACACACACACACACACACACACACACACACACACACACGCATCACGGCCACACACAAACATATACATACACTTAAGACTTCGAGCGCTTACACATTAACTAATGAGACCACATAACCTTAAAATTTTTAGAGATTTAGAAAAATAATTTAAAAAAGTAAGTACTTTATGAGAGCAATATTTAATTTGGGGGGGACGAATGAGAGTGTAGAACCCGTCCTCCCCTCAAATTTTCACCTTAATCTGAGTCGGTAACTTTACAATTTTAGAAAATTTCATTGTTTTTTCTACAAAAGGTATGCATTTCCTCCGCCCAAAAATGGTGGGGGGAGGGTTGGAGAGTCACCCCCCTCCTCTTCTAAAATTTTCAACTCAATCTGAGGTGGTCAGTAATAGAAAGTAGAGCCAAAATAAAAGTAGTTAGACCTCATTCCTAATATCTGTGATCTTTCATATCAAATTTCCAACTACAAACTGCGTAAAAAAATATTAATTTAATTAACTTAGCTGGTTTATTACAATATTAACATAAACAACTGTAATTAAATTTAGTATGGTTTTTATTTTTACATGAAAATAACCACTCAATAAATTAAGTTTAATGTGTGATTTATGGGAGAATTTTAGTAACTGGTATCATTGATCACGCAATATAGACAATAGACGAACGTGTAAAACATCGCCTGCACGCACACATGCTTGATATTGTTGCCTTGTTTTTTTTGTCTTCATTGTAGGGCGACGCTCAATCTAGGTATTTATACATCAATGGTACCTACCTACCTATGCGCTGCCGTGCCGACCAAGAACGGACGACCAAGGACGTTGGCGAGAAAGATAAGCAAATAAATTGACCACACTTACTATTTATTTATTTTAATATCATCTTTAAGTATGATACATAAGTATAGGAACAAAGATGGACTTAATGCTAAGCGCCTGAGTCGAGTATATTTTGTAACACGTGTTTATTAAAGAAACTGGAAATGTAAGTGTATTCGTTTGTCCTTTTTTCACCTTTTACCGGAGTCACGTACACTAAGGGTATAATTTTTGTGTATGGAGAGGACGCTGAAGGGTGATAATGGGCTACTTTTTACTGCGGTAAAATTTTTCATCTCAGTGACCACGCAGGCAAAAGCCGCGGATAAAAGCTAGTATATTTATAACTTAATTGATTTTCTTTCAAATTCTGAATTAAAGATAGATATATAATATCTTTTTACGATTGCGATTATTTTCTCGGTAATTCCAAGAACATTGTATGCGTTTTCGCTTATGAGAATAATTACACTGTTCCGGGACAAAAATCGAAAACAAATAAAATGGTGAACTCTGTTTCGGACACGTTCGGGTTCGTATTGTTAATAGTTCTAGGAATATCAATATCAATATGCATATAAAAATTAAAATTCACTTGTTTATATGGCATAAAGCACCTTATAACTTTGATTATTTATTATGGTTTTTCCATTAAAATTATTGACGAGCTTGACACATATACAACACACAATGCAATGGTTCAGGCCTGAGGTCTTCTTTACAATTTGAAGGTTATTATTAGCTATAGACCCCAGGTAGGCATTAAGAAACTCATTCTCTTGTATATTTATTTTCCTTGAAGCATGTAATGATTAATAATACTTACTCAAATATCTTTGAAATTTAGAAACGGTACGCAAGATTCGAACCTACACTTTTTTTTCGTGAGACTAACGTTGAAACCACTTGACTATCACGGCACGCACGTTTTCATCTATTTTTACAAAATTCTAATATTAAGTGGCTAACCCTAGTGTCTACGTAATTCCCTAACAAAACATGTGTGCCTACTTTTATTGAATGTTTACTTTCGTTTACTCGAGGAAGCTAGTGAGAAAGTCACTTAAACGAAATATGGGTGATGATCTTTTCCACCCTTGGCCTTGGTCGGAAAAGATAGTGCTCGATAGGAGCTCGAGGAAATCTCTGTAGCATTTCCTTTTCTGATAGGTACACCAAATCATTTAATGAGGTTTAAGGATTTTTTATATACTTACCATATAATATTATGTAAGTATCTATGTTGTAATTTCACGAATGTCAAGTTCAAGTAAAGTTAAATTTTCATATTATAATAATCTAAAAGTTAGTATACTGTAGGTATAAATATATCTTTTGATTATTGGGACGGCATGTGAGATTTAATTTAAATATTACTTGAAGATTCCGTTTTCTTAAAAAATTCAGAGGTTGCCAAAAACTTTTTACTCTGTTGTGTTTTTTTTATTTCTTTCATAACAAAACTTCTTTGTAATGTTAACAAAAGTGTACAAAGAATCCCAATTCATATTTAGCCAGTTTGGCCGACTGTTTAACATCCTAAAAAGGTTTCCAAGCCCGACATTCTTATGGTTTGTAAATAGCCAACAAATAAGCCAAAAACTCCGTTATTAAGTGGTCTAACGCGCCCATAACATCAAAAGCAATCATGTCAACATGTCCTGGTTAGACTGAAGTGGTTAATCCGCATTTTAAACAAATCCGCCGACACATGAACCGTTTTTTCTTTGAAGGACCATCATAATTTACTTTTAAGTGCCTGTAAAATGTAGCCCATTATAGGCTGTTGATTTCTCTTTTAATTATTTCTTGGCTAACCACACATCAGTTATGTCTGAAGTATAATATATTTGCAGGGGTCCAGTTAGTCCTCCTACTGAATTATTAATAACTGCGTTGTAAAGTTAATCCAAGTTTAAAATTACTAGTCCCAGTCTCGTGGTTATTTAATGCCAAAGGAATAAAAAGACAAAAAGTTTTAATCTTGGAGTATCATTATCCTACCTTTATTAAATAGACATTTAGTGTGCTTACTTTTTTAAAATCGTGCATGTAGCTAGTCTGCTCAGGTTTATTAGTTATTTACAAAAAAAGTGAATTTTAATGTAATATATGTACATCTTCAACCTTCTGTATGAAATAAATCATTACAGAAACATTTATTATTTGATCTTGGGCTATTCTGTTCCACAGGGATATGAACATTTGAATAGGGTTTTGTTTGCCTACACTGCCCTACACGGTGATAGTTTCCGAGTAGTTCGACGTTGCGTGAGGGTATTACGTTTTGTCATCGTCATGAATTATGACCCAATTCGGGGACAAATTAAAGCCGAGATTGGAAATTGGCATCGATTTATAGCATATCCACGGGATCCTGCTAATTATACATCTGCATATATCGATGATTATCAAGTATCATTAGCAGGAGATGTTACTTAACACGACCTAGTTAAACTTCGTTTGAATTCGATCTGGAATTCGTTATAACTGACTGCATGGCACACAAATGCCACTTTTCCGCCAATGCGATTAAGGTATATTTAAGATTGACGGCGTTATTTGAAAATGTCTTTAGTAAATTTTTCTGACAAGATAAATTGAACTGTGAGCACAGGTAATAAGTTTGGTTTTGGCGGAGAGTGACAATTCCATATGCTCGATGACTCAACTATACGAGTAGATAAGTCATATTATTCCGGCTCTAAAATTACTGAAGTATCAAAACTAACATACTCACTAGGTGTATAACCTGCTTACTACTACCTAACTATATGTAGGTATATCTAAAAGTTTTATTTTTTGGCATAACTTTTGCGTTTTAAATCGCTCTTTATGTTGTATTTTTTTTTCTTTATAATTCTTTATTCTTTAACCTCACCTAATAATATTTATTATGGTTTAATAAATATTTTCTTATTGAAAATTACCTATTTGTAGTATATTGCTGGTTAAAGTGACGTTTTGTTTAGTATTACAATATTGTCGTAAAATGTGCTGTTTTGCAAACATGTAATGTTTATTTAATTAATAAGCTAAATAATAGCTATACCATAGTGTATAAAATTATTTAAGCTCGTTATAGCGTTTGCTAAGCTTTTACCACATCGCGCATCGCATTAAAACAACACTTGTTTGACATACGTACCTAACATTCATGTCCTAAACATTTAAATGGTTGTGTTTTGTGGCAAATAGATTTCATTCCACGATTAACATACTATGAAATATCTATATGTGTAAAAGATATAAATCCTTGTTCTTAAACATGGTGTTTAATAAATTAGGCATTTTATCTTTACAGAGTCAAAGTGATGATTAGTTTCTAAAGTATTGGCAAACTTAAATAATAAAAAAATACGAAGCTTTGTATCCAGGCGTAAAGTATGATAAGTAGCCATAGTATTTACTAAAAATTTGTTTCCTCTGTGGTGTTTTTCTTTTTCCTTTCTAGGGGATATTTATTGTTATAGTGGGCTTATAAACATCATGCGAAAAACTTGTCTCTACCTGAAGTTAAAAAAAACTCTGTGACATAATGTTGATACGTTTTTGGTACAGAATCCGCATATTAAAGACGAGGGTTTCAACCTCCACCTCCTTCCACTGCCGTTACTTATTTGCCTGCTAGCCTGTTTTAATATGATAAAAGCAGTTAAAACACAAACAATGCACCTACTGCAATAAATTTATAAACAGTTGTTAATTGGATAACTTTATTAATAATTCTAGAAAGCTGGGTGGCAATATCAGTATCCCATAACTAATCCTTCGCTGAATTTGGGGATGTCGAGTCCTCCAATAACAGTAATCGTAGGGCAGGGTTATGTTGTGGGTTATAGTTTGTAAAATACAGCTCGGTCAAAACAAACAGGGTAAATTCCCCCAATCAATAACCGTTTGAATAATAAATTAACCGTTATGTTCTAGTAGCCATAGTCTATAAGCGAAGCTGCAATAACCGGTTCATTCTTTTTTAAACGATGAAAATAGGTATTACACATACACTGCTACTTAAAACCAAACAATAAACTCAAGGAGGTATGAGGCGTATCTAAATATTTAGTTTTAAAATTGATCTTTTAAAATAAGTGGTGTATTGAAATTTGTGGCTTCCACATAAGCAACTTATTAGACTACGCAAATGATGGATCCGTAATTTGCAGAGAGCTTTCAACTGTTTATGTAGAGTTAGGTATACTTAGGAAATATTTGAGAAAAAAAATTGTGAAGAATCTCCATAGGGCCAGTAGAAGCCAAAAAATATTGTTTTCAAAATCCACCAATTATTTTCATCATGCAAAAAGTATTGAATGAAATTTGATGTGGTTTTCACAGTTACATTGCTTAACTTAAAAACAGTGTTTGTTTCATCTTTATACGACGACGCCTGATAATGAACGCTGAATAACGCCTGATGATAGAACCTAAGATATAAATAACATTTATGTAGGTATGATAAGACAACGACTTCCGGGTCAGCTAGTAACGTATAAGAGTAATATGTATTAGTACAAAAGGGGCTTTTAACATCTATTTTTCCATGTAAAAGTGCCGTTCCCTCTCTCGGCTTTATAACTACAAGTAGGTACAACGGCTACCGTTAACTTCTTCCTTTCAAGTGTATTTTACAAGTTCCTGCTTTGAGAAAGTGATACTTTCTGAACACTGGTAAAACGCTTTAATTTTTCTTTTATTTGGGTTCAACCCAATAATATCTAACTCACTTTGAGCGCAGGTTTCTCCTTATCATTGAGACACATTGCTCCAGTGCGCGATGGTGGAGGGTTAAGTGGTCAACACAAGTATTGTAAGTACTTATACCGCTTGAGGCATTCGACATGGCTTAGCGACTGTTATCTAATCATAATAACTTTAACCGAATAGCGATCACCTATTATTGAACTAGTGATTTTGTTGTTGTGTGTTTCTTGTTTTGTATTTTAAGATATTTTAAGTTGTATACCTAAGCACTGAATATAATAAATTCCGCCTTTGATGACATCTTTACATTCCGATAAAATTGAATCATTTTAGCAAGGATTTTACTTTGTTGGACGGTTGGGATTTCACAATATTTCTCTTATCGTGCTTTGTCGTACGGTTTAAAATTGCTTGTCCGTTTTTGTAAGCTTATATTTAACTTGCATTGAAACACTTGTATGTAAATAGTCAAATCTTGCAAGCTGAAACAGACTCACTTCCTTTAATCTGCCGACTTGAAAGGTTACATAATTATATTATGGCTTCAGCTACAATTACACTGCAATTTTATGATAAGCTTGTCCAGATACTACGCTCAGAACTTACTCCATAGAAGGGAACTCCTCAACGGTTAACATCAGATGGACATTATTGATTTGAATGTATAATAACTTGGCATTATGAGGTTTAAGCTCCGGAGCCTCCTACTTACTCGTAAAAGGCCTAATTTTGGAAATAAGTAGCTGTTGTAAAATAAATTTACATGTTCTTTGTTTAAATCTAGGAAGTTACTTCTTAACAAATTCCGAAAATATTCTTCATTAAATAATGTCACTTATCAAAGTATCTTTTTTTAATTTCACTCCTCAGAGATTGGAATAAACGATAAAAGTTTTTATGGAGATTACGTCAAACTTTAGTTAATTTTCTTGCAACTTTGTATTCGCAAACACCGTATTGCTAGAGGATAAGATAAGGTTATTATTTCTAAAAATTTGCACGAAGAAGTCGAGGAATATGGAGTCAAGGGTTTTATGAGTATCTATGAAACTAAATTTATTATTCTTAAAATAAATGCGAAAAATATGTGCCTTGTATATTATCGCGTGGAACTATTGACTGTAGGTAGGTGATAAGTGGCAAGGGACGTAACAAATTTTATTTTAAAGAAACTAGAGCATGCATTACAGGTGTTAAGATTAAATTTAAAATACTTAGAAAGAACTTAGTTTCGGTAGTTATCACAGATAATTATTATCAGTTCAATTTAGTTCTCAGATCATATTATCATTTCTTGATACAAATTGGCCGTTCTCTCGCATATATATTTCTGGTTGGATTAGTTATTAAAAATATAGATGTAACGTTAAACGGAAAGGATCGAAAGGTAGGTATGCATAACTAAAAGTCCATGACGGTAATATATTTTGTTCAAGTGCCTCGTTAGGCGGAAGCAGTGGCGGCTGGTAATATTCGTTACATTCGAGCCTGTCGTGCCCTTTTATTCCCACATATTAAATTATGGCCAAATGTTGCGTCCCAGATTTATTCCCACACGCCTCTCCGTAGAATTTCAATATAACAGGGGGAATTTTGGTTTGATTAACTGAAACCAGATTGGATACTGTCAAACTTTTACTTCATGCTGTCACCATCAACGTTTTATTATTGAAAATATATCTACACACAAAATAAAAATATTATTAATTGTTGTCTGAACATGGGAGACATAGACTTTTATTGGGAGCCTTTATAAAATAATTCAAGACAAGACATATTTAATTTTTGTATTTCTCTGTTTTTCTATGCCATTTTACGCGCTAATCTCAGGTCTTAATGTATTGTGGTAATCTTCCCTTAATTTTTTTCCTGTATAATTCATCCCGTTTATAAATAGAAACGTTATGGCAGTTTGGAGAGTCACGTCTACAAATTCGAGTGTGGGACTTTGAAACAGGTTTCCCGGAGAGAACCGAGGGAGGGTTTACCAGGCTATACATATTTTAATACGTAAAGAGATAACTTTGTACCCCTTTTTGGAATAATGGACTGTGAGATTTGGTCCTAAAGTTAACTTGGAGAATAAAAGGATTTACTTATTACGTAAATTGTTTACGTTCTGCGTAAAGTAAGTAATCCTGTGAAGAAATAAAGTTCGAATTTCGGACGTTGAACTTTTTTATAGTACTAATAATGAAGTCAATCTGCTAACGTTCCTTAAAGATTTAATGCACTGTCTTCTAATCTCAGAAGGAAAGTTAAGAAAATTTATTCGGCCTCTTATGAATGAAATTAAGATTGGAGTGTTCGAAAGTACCTATTGGCGTTTGATCTTGCTTAATGAGTATGGCTCTAAAATGTAGGTTAACATTCTGAGAGAGTTCTACCAACCTACACTTATACATACTCGTTTCATTGTGGGTACTTTGACATAATTTGTAATATATACACCGTATGAAAGTGATGTTATCATGCAATTTCCATTTCATACTGGTACGTTTAATTAGACAAACAGCATCGGGGGGTTGTGCGTGAGATTGTAAATGTTTGTTGAGCCGTGGGAGCGTATAAAGTGCATTGTGTTTCCTTGTTGCGTATATTAATAATACCTAACGTCAATTACGTTTAAAGAAATTATTAGAATTGTTCTAAGTATTGTGTCATTTTTTCATCTTGCGAATTACAACAGTTAAAAAAATCAAACATTCCCTTTGTCGTGAATGCCATAGACAAGGACCCACACCTAGACCGACAATAGAAATTTTAACTCATCATTCAAGTTTCCGGCTCAGACATCGAACCCAGGACCCTTTGAAGCGTACGGTAACCATTGTACCGCACGTTGTTGTCTCTCTAACGAGCAGTTGATCCCGAAGGTAAATGGATACTACGCCACTGCAAAGTTAACAACATGATATATCACTGATTTACTGGTGGTCAGGAAAGAACTGAAAGCCGTTCGTTACTGACTTTCCGATGCTACAAATAAGTAAAATGGGAACTAACTACATGGGAACCACAACGAATATGTATCATCAAAATTAAGCTGGAAGCAACAACTCAGTAGCTATCAACGGGTCGGACTAGACCTTACCCCGTGCATTACCTACCTATTCCAAAATCACAAAATACACTCCAAAAGAATCTTACGCTTACAGAAGCCGTTGAAGTGTGAATCTTAAATCTGGGACATAATAATGTATTAGAGACTTGGTAACTTGTTATAGTAGATGAGTAAATGGAAGGGCGGTGATAGAATTTAATAGATAATTTAGAGTTAACGGCAGCTTGAACGGAATTCCGCAATTTGTGGCTTCTCCTCCCATCGGAATAGTTTTCGTTCAAAACTCCCCGACGTTGTTTCCACACGTTTCGACACTATCCAATTTCCTACCCAAAATCCGTAGGCGATGTACAAGAACCATTTACTAGTACCACTAACGTAGTGAACACATCCGAAGTGCATTGTTACCGTCCTGTTGTGCTAACATCGACAACAATACACAACGGCATTGTTGCCACGTACGTACTAATCTTTTGGACTTGTTGCGTGATATTTTATATGCATTGTAGAAATAGATAGGAAGGAGGTAGGAGTAGAAATTTATATACTTAGTGTAATTTATAATTCCGTTTTTCTTTGCATTTTGATTGTTGTAACCACGTTAAATTGAGAATTTTCATGCATCTATTAGGGTTTCGTTGGCCAGCTAGGAACCCAAAAGTTTCACTTTATCTACTCTTAGCCTAAGTAAGTTAGTAAGCTGTATGTAAGCTCATCAGAACTAGATAGATCTTACAAGTTAACGAGTATTTAAGACGACTGCGAACGTACTATTACGCAGTACTATTAATCATACTATTTATATATTGTGTAAGTTGATAGTTTCATCAAAGTTATTTCTTTTATATAGACGGTAAAATAGGAATAGTGCAGCTATAAAAAATGCCGACTTTTTATTAGCACTAAGTATACAAGATTACTGATACTAAAAGCAACATCGAATGTAATATTGCTTAGTGAAAGTAGGTAACTAGGAAAATCATACCACAAAACAAACCTGTGCGATGCGAGTTATAACAGTTTTATTACTGGAAAATATTAATGAATACATTGATTTCTCATGCGTTTGAATTATGTGGGTATGCAACTGAATAATCTTCAGTCTACTTCTATAGAGGTACTTATTGATGAGGTAGGTAGTTGCTGTATTTTATATTTAGTTTGATTATATTCGCTTGTAATTTTTTATGGACAAATTAAGCTCAAAAACCAACAGACAGCCCACGTGATGGTAAATGACTACCACTGCAATTGCGTTCCGGAAAGAAAGGTGTGGAGCTGGTTACACTTTTTTAAAGACGACCATATCAGTCGTCATGGGTAGCAACGCATCTGTGACCGAAATAAAACGAGATTCATACTAGCAATTACTAACTGGACTTTTACTATCATCAACTAACAAGACAAACGATCACTAACAGTCCCTGTTCTCACACTTATTAACGAACTATATAATCCTAACATCATCTAGTAACTAAACTAACTCTCCTATTCCCTTTATTGAGTCTTGTTTTAGGTCCGTCACAGTTGTCATGGGCGGTATCGTAAAGGTGGGCTGCATGCCCGTTTGCTACTGTAGCGGCGCCATACCTACAGTAATATGAGCGCGCGCCGCACATAATGCTGACCACGCAACCACGAGCGACGAGTGTAGTGAAACAATAAATTAGGTCATACGCGCCATACTGAACTGGCCAATTAGAAGACGCATCCTCAACCGCGCTATCAAGATTTCGAGATATACAAACTATATAGGTATACAAATGGTCCGGAGTTAACATCGGACCGCGGTCCCCAGGCAGTGACATCGCCTGGCGGGAGATCTCCCCTTTTCCTCCACACTACCTTTTTCCATAAAAATAGCAAACTACATAGTTAGTTACTTAGTTGTTAGTCTATATAATATGTAGTTAGCTGAAAATTATACCCACAAACCTGTATAAGAAAGAACGTCTCCAAATTGCGTCTTCAACGTCCTCAACATAGGGTAAACACGTACACAAGAGTACGCTTAAATTCAATGGCAAGTGGTGACTGACTGACAGTGCCGGTTACATCTTCTGATCGAAAACATTCCGTTCAGGAAATTTGTTCTGCAATTTCTCGGTAGAATTTGCAGTGGTAAGTTAAATCTTCAACATAGTAAAAGTAACTCATGCACATTTTATTAAATAGGTATGCTAAAAGTTTGACAAGTGAAGTTTAATACAAAGTTTGAATGAAAAATACAGCCACAATATTTTTTCGTAAGTTTGCGCTGTGATCCACCTTTTTTTAGAAACGATTTTTTTGCTAAAATAAAGCCGCTATTCGAGGTTTTTCTGGCACACCTGACGTATTTGTTAGTCTTTTTAGAGTTTAAAACTTTTAGTATAATGTAGATCTATAAATACCAGTAGTTGAGAAACTTTTTTGACGAACAACAATTGAGAATGCTGCAGTATTTAGGTATTCGGAAAATAAAATTATTATTACAAATAACTAACTAAGTATTATTATCAAGAATTTCTGTTATTCATTTACTAGGTTACGAAGAACAGTAACTATAATGATATTTAATACGACAAAAAGATTACCAAGATAAGAAAAAGAAATTTGATGGTGCTAAACCAATTTTAAGCTATTGCATAGCTTCTATCGCGGGCCTTGAGCGTGGAGACCGAATCCAGAAATTCCGTAACGAAAGAAACCTAACACCCCCCACTCCGACCGGCACAGCGGTGACATCTATCGATAAATACCAGAACTTTTAATGACTTTTTGAAATATCACGCTTCTCTTTAGTTCAGCAACCGCCTTTAGGTGGCATTGGTTGTATTGGAAAACTACCGTAATCAGCTGTTTGTGAGAAAGTATATAGGTGTATAGGTATTTATCATCTATGTACAATAGTGAATATCTGTACTCGTATAATTTGTGTACAAAGTGTTTTAAATATGAATAAACAAAGTGCATTTATTAATGAAGAAAGTCACGAAAAAATAGTGAAAGAAAATGAGTTAGTACTCTATATACATTCATTTTCAAAAAAATACTGCATAAATAAAATAAATATATAATTGTAATTGCATAACTTGATAAAAAAATGCTATGCAATAGCTTTACCGCGGCAGTCTCCGAGTGCCACACGTCTTTTTTTTAACATCTGACACTTTGTCTCTTGTTGCTCCAGATCATAATCTGGATCTCATATTATACAAATCGAGTACTAAAATCATTTCACGTTTACGGAGTAATGCTCGTGACATTTCAATTCAGTACCTATCTATACAACTTATTTGTCAGTAAGTAGAGAATGCAGAGGTTTAATCAACCACAAATCGAGCCACTCTAATTCAATGACAATCGTACGTGGGTTGGTTTCCTAAGAACTTACTCGTAAATGGAAAGTCTCTGTGTTCTGGTTATACCAGCTTACTGGTATTTCCTGATTCAGCTTTAGCGATTGAACGGTGCTATTTGGCAGGATCAGCCAATGCTAGTATGCTGGTTACTCGAGCGAAAAGCGAATAAATCGTATTACCGGCAAACGAGAGTTGGCACTCCAATACCCATAATGTATGTAAGAGCGGTTGAAATGAGCCTTGCTATGAATAAATAATTATGAAAAAAGAAGTATTAAGGCCAAAGATCGCTGTCAATCAATATAAGTTTTTTGTATAATTTTGGCTTATTTTTATATATTTTTTATTTGATTCTGTTTGAAGATACTAAACAGATAAGTTATATTATTACAACTTGAAAATTATTTATCAAAATTATTAAGAAGATTTTGTTCGAGCTGAAACGACGCGTATTAAGTCATTTACCCTATACGCTAAAGCAATATTTCATAGTAACGGAAATAACCAAAATAATGAACAAGGATACGTTGATTGAGGGTAAATTGTAAAATATCGTGGCGGATCACGTAAGTCCGGTCGCATTAGTTCCGGGGGCACAGCGGTCGAAGGATGTATCGCCGGAAGCCGCTCATACATCACGTTTTATGTGTGACAAATAGTCTCGAGTTAGGTGAAATTGCTTTTCGATCCACTCCGACATTTAATGGCAGGTCACTGACGCGTGACCTTACTCGTTTCGTGACTATCTCAATTTGCGTGATGCGATCATCAATTCCTGATATACTCGTCTTTTACGTACCAGGATATGTGTGCTTTGGTTTATCTTTTACAACGTTAAAATCTATAACTGTTGTAAGTCTTGGCTTGAATCGTTTCTCACAATTTGAGGGACGTAGGGAGCAAGTAGTTCCTACTGAATTTGTTATACACATTAGGTTCTTGAAAAGTAATGCGTGTATAATTTGCAAGCTTAGAGCGAAAGTTTATTTATCCATTTCACTCTTCACTTCTTCATTATTATCTCCCCAATTTTTATTTTTAGAAGTAGAAAATTCTTAAAATAACAATAATAATTGCTTTTTACAATTCCCAATCCTGTAATCCGGTTGTCAAGATTCCGTCCTCTGCGTGGGTGATCTCGGTTGCTTTTCTTCGCCTGATCAATTTTATGTGTCAGATAAATGTTTTCGGGTCTTAGGTGAGACGTTACTTTTATCTTTCATGGCAACCACAATAATTGCGATGTGTGTGAGTGTAATCGATTATTATTGTTTTCTTATCATAAAATAATTCGTTTTAAATTTTATTAATTGTTGCGATACCAACTTTGCTTTACCGAACCTAAAGACATTTAAGAACATAATAGGAAATATTATGTTCTTAAATGTCTGCTAAAGACTATGACTATGGCCTGTACCGCTCATATTATTAAAGGAGACTCGTACTTAGCAATGGGACAATAATGGTTGCAATTACTTATGATTAATTCGTGTATTAGAAAAATATTACGTATGGAATTAATATATGAATATAGAATATTAAAAAATTTTGTTACATTTGTACGTGTCATTGTTTACGGTTACGGTACGTACCAAAAGTTTGTTGCGAATTAATGCTCAGGGATTTCGGAGCCGGCCTTTATGTTTACAAAATGTCGCAATATTAAGTCTATTTTGCGCGTGTTATGGCAACTTTGTGACGTTTTTATTTGTTTACATTATGGAAGAAGAGCTTTGAATTACGGCTCATTCACACGAGGACGAATCGTCTTTTTTCACGAATCGTCTTTTTTCACGATTCCTTATTTTTTTTTGACGGCGGCAATGCTTTTTAAATACTCATGTTCACACGCTTGACGAATCGTGAAAAAAGACGAATACGGATACGTCTTTTAGAAATCACGAATCGTGAATGTTTTATGATTATGACGGATACGTCTTTTAGAAATCACGAATCGTGAATGTTTCTGAACCAATATGAACTGAGCTAAATCACGAAATAAATGTGAACTTCAATGCGGATATTTTGACGAATCGTGAAAAAACACGATTCCGTATTCAATGTGAACGTCCATCCGTCAAGACGTATCGTGTTTTTTGACGAATCGTCAAAGACGTATGCCGTGGGAATGAGCCCTTACGGCTCATTCACACGAGGACGAATCGTCTTTTTTCACGAATCGTCTTTTTTCACGATTCGTTATTTTTTTTGACGGCGGCAATGCTTTTTAAATACTCATGTTCACACGCTTGACGAATCGCGAAAAAAGACGAATACGGATACGTCTTTTACAAATCACGAATCGTGAATGTTTTATGATTATGACGGATACGTCTTTTAGAAATCACGAATCGTGAATGTTTCTGAACCAATCTGAAATGAGCTAAATCACGAAATAAATGTGAACTTCAATGCGGATATTTTGACGAATCGTGAAAAACACGATTCCGTATTCAATGTGAACGTCCATCCGTCAAGACGTATCGTGTTTTTTGACGAATCGTCAAAGACGTATGCCGTGGGAATGAGCCCTTACGGCTCATTCACACGAGGACGAATCGTCTTTTTTCACGAATCGTCTTTTTTCACGATTCGTTATTTTTTTTGACGGCGGCAATGCTTTTTAAATACTCATGTTCACACGCTTGACGAATCGTGAAAAAAGACGAATACGGATACGTCTTTTAGAAATCACGAATCGTGAATGTTTTATGATTATGACGGATACGTCTTTTAGAAATCACGAATCGTGAATGTTTTATGATTATGACAGATCCGTTGTAGTATTCACGTCCATTGTGTTTCAGCTAAATCACGAAATAAATGTGAACTTCAATGCGGATATTTTGACGAATCGTGAAAAAACACGATTCCGTATTCAATGTGAACGTCCATCCGTCAAGACGTATCGTGTTTTTTGACGAATCGTCAAAGACGTATGCCGTGGGAATGAGCCCTTAGATCGTCTGGTCGGAGCTTATATACATAAAAGAATGCGGTCTGTAGGACAGTGTATAACAGTGGCAGCGTTTTCGCTGTTCTATTATACTCCGAGCTACCCTTGGATAATACACGAATCTTTTATTCAAGTGCCCTGCGCCCCGCAACAAGAAAATAACAATGATGAACTCAACAACAATGCCTCTCTCGATGATATTTTGATGGAAACGTATCATTTAAATGTGCTGTGTCGGAATGTACAATGCGACGAGATAGAAACATATAAATAACATAACTACAAATAGACTCAACGCCGTGATGCAGGATATTGTTGGCTTAAGCCAGGTTTTGATAAAGCTTTAGTGAAAATAAAAATATATTGAATAAAATCTACATAATAAATGTGTTATTCGAGCGTTACGAATCTGGCTAATATTTTATTTGTATAGACTTTCACTGCGCTATTGTCATACAATATTGGGCCGGTAATTTAACTATCATTCGAGTTTATGTATTGAATTGCTGATCCGTGCCTTTTCGCTAACAGCAATAACATTGATAATAGTTGTCGTTCAATTGTTTTTGTTATCCAGACCAACATTTTATTGCCTTATTGGTATGCGGGCCCACGGCTAAAAAGGTTCCGGAACATTCAATAAAATTTTATTTCTGTTTAAGAAAAATGACCGACCCTGGATTTTCTGGATAACGCTAGGCCTTGTCAAAGATTTCAAATGATAAGTCTCGGTTTATATGAAGATGCTAATACCGTTATAATGTCTTAGGTATACATTTAAGCTTATACCTCCATACCACTAAATAAATACTTATAATTATTAAAATCTTACGTAATAAACAATAAAATTAAGCAGAGTCAACCTACTTTGCTTTGATAAATGTTAATAAATAGCCTTAGGCTAACTTTTAACGATATAACTTTTGTTACTTTACAATTTGTAAAATATTGTACCTATTATTAATCATCGCCTTACTTTTAATTATTAAAATACAAATTGTAAATGAACAAAAGTAATATCGGTAAAAGTTAGCCTAAGGCTATTCGCATAACAAACAACTGGTTTGATCCCTTTCCGGGACAACATGTTTATTTAACAAATGTTTGTTCTCGGCTTGGATGTTTGTGATGTCATATAAATTTTCTTTTATGCCACCTGCGACAGACAAAATCCTAGTGTAAAAAGGGACACACACAAGAATAAAACTGAAAACGGTCCCAATTTGTTTGCATTGCCTACGTGTAAAGCTAATCGAGAGTAATTATGCTTTTAAAAATGATGTACCTACTGACCAGAATCGAACAGGATTAAAATAACAATTTTCAGAATCATTCGATCCGACTCAATATAGATTCCGGAAAACTATTCGAATTACGCCGCCTCCATATCATACTCTGCGTTCTGAATTTCTCCATGATACACCAAAGGGTTGCTACCGTATAGAAGGTAATTTGTATGTGGTTTACCTACCTAAATTTAGTTTCACGAACCCTACTTTCTTTCGGACCAGTTTGGAGTCACCATTAATCATATCGCCATTATCTAGCGATTCGATATGTCGGGGTGTGATGTGCGTGAGAATTACGTCCTTATGAGCATTGTGACTATCAACTTTGAACATATTCATCTCGTACATTATCCTGTTCGGTTTATGTAAGGATATTCTTCCCGTATTTAATATCATACCTTATATAAAGAAAGAGTATGTGACGTTTCTTATTATTTTGAAAAGTACTGAAGTGATGTTATCTTTTACTGTTAGTTTAATATCATTTCTATTTTTAATGTAAGTACCTACCAGTAAACTGCCTAAAACAGTAACACGGTTTAAACATATTTTCCTTAATATTTTGTTAGTAACACACGTTAGATATAGAAACTTGTCACCAACACGCGTTGTAACAAAAAAGTTGTCAACTTTTGTTTGGTGGAGATTCAGTTTCATAGCAATATTTTTTAGATGCTTATTTTCACTATAACGACAGCAGGTGTTTAAAATTATCAATTATTAGGTTTATATCAACCTCTTCCGTTTCGAGTGACTGACATACTAAACACAGCCGAAACTACAAAACATAAAAAGCTTAAAGTTAGCACATACGTTTCTTGTGAGTGTAGGGTAGCGGGACTAAGAGAAAATTTTTGGAAATCCCCTCCTCCAATCTTAAAGGCATAAAAAAGTTTGTAAGCGAATAATCTTTGTTTATTCAATGGATTCACTTGAAACTTTGCTTACCTACAGCACTCTAAAATTGTATGTTCATGTTCACGAAATACTAAATAGGAATGTCGAGGCTTACACATGTATTATACATGTAGGAGCACTGTAATCGTAGAACATGTTTTGAGAATGGTTACAATATTCAAATTGAACTTAGTTCAGCGTGGTGGCTATAGCAACAATATTACACTTAACATCTTAAATCCTTTCCAGTGAAAATTTTCATAATAAAAATGTACCTAACTGGGTTATGTCTGTGCCAATTTTTTAATAAATATTTTTTTTATTTTTGTCTGTCTGTCTGTGTGTTTATCCGGGCATCATAACTGGATGAAACTTGATGCAGTGTTCGCTATTGTGTTTGTGGAGGTCTTACTTATAAATTAGCGTTTCATCTGATACGCCGCTTGGAACCTGAGATATAAAAATATACCTACATATATTACAGGACAACATTTGACAGGTAAGCTAGTGGTATTATAAATCATTTTTATTATATTTGTTGAGTACCATCATGCGTTCTCTAATAGTAATATTTAAATTGTTATCATGTACGACCGGGCATTTTTTAATTATACTTAAAACATGCACATACATCAAACTTATTTATGTAACAAACGTAGTGGCGCATGTGACCATTAAAAGGATTTCGCTGTGTTTTTGAAGTTATTTAATATTAAAATGCGTGAAGAGTATAATAAATTGTAAAACCTTTGGGTTTTATAATGACTTATTTGGCAATAATAAAAATTTACTATGTGAACCAAACAAAATTAAATTACACTGTAATGACGCATACCCTGCACTGTAATGATGTAACTAACATTATAAATGCGAAAGTTACTTTGTCTTATCTCTTTGATTTTTAGGGTTCCGTACCCAAAGGGTAAAACGGGACCCTATTATTGAGACTTCGCTGTCCGTCCGTCCGTCTGTCACCAGGCTGTATCACATGAACCATAATAGTTATACAGTTGATCACAGATGATGTATTTCTGTTGCCGCTACAACAACAAGTACTAAAAAACAGGATAAAATAAATATTTGAGTGGGTGTCCATACTTTCAACGCCTCAGCGATAGTTTAGTTACCTTTCGGTCCAAGAGATGGCGTTGTGGCTAATATGTGGCTACATTGAAACAATGGTCACAGTGGCCTTTGGGAAAGCGACCATAGCCAAATTTTTACGTAATACTAATACTACCTAATTATTCATAATGGTACGGAACCCTTCGTGCGCGAGTCCGACTCGCACTTGGCCAGTGTTTTTAAACTCAATCAGCTGAATCGAATTAGATAAAATTTGTACGAAGCTTATTGTAGACCCGAGAAAGGATAGACTTAGGATATTTTTTATCCCGGAAATCATCCTTTAACACGGTGAAAATGAGAGTGGAAAGGATATAAAACTCAGCATAAATATACTAATCGCGATAAAATTTGACACATAGGTAGACCATGACCTGAAATAGGACAAACGTTACTTTTTCTGGTGATAAGTTCTCATGGGATAATTTTAACATTATTTTTCGTTGTCCATCTCTCACGCGAGCTAAGCCGCTTAGAAAAAATATTTGCACCATAAATATTACCTGTCTTGTAATAACCGCAGTATAAAGTTAATCCATGTTTTTATTATCTTTTTCATACCTTTGACTTCAGATAATCATAATACAGATATGACAGGGACAAATAATTTTAAACATGGAATAACTTCATACTGCGTTTATTAGTAAGGGTGCGTACAGATTATGTAATGGTGCGTACAGACTATATAACAAAACATGTTATAAAACATAGTTAAATAACATGTTTTTTTAATGTGGACGATATGTGTTACAAAAACAAGTTATATAACATGTTATTAGTTTTTGCAACAATGTTATATGCTATATTTTAAGAAATGACACGCATTGAATTGTTATAAAACACTGTTATTTATACAACAATGTTGTTTTAATGTGTACGGTCTTGTTACATGTTTCATTGTTAGACAACAATGTTAGATAGTGTGGACGTGTTATAAAACAGAAGTTATATAACATGTTACATAATCTGTACGCACCCTAACATGTAACAAGACCGTACACATTAAAATAACATTGTTGTATAACAGTGTTTTATAACAATTCAATGCGTGTCATTTATTAAAATATAGCATATAACATTGTTGCAAAAACTAATAACATGTTATATAACTTGTTTTTGTAACACATATCGTCCACATTAAAAAAATATGTTATTTAACTATGTTTTATAACATGTTTTGTTATATAGTCTGTACGCACCATAACGTATATTAGTGTTTTTAATTATTCCTTGTCTACTAGCGATCGCTAGAACAGCAATACCGTATTTCCGAATGTGCCAAATGTTCATTCTACAAATGTGACAATCACGCTCCAGATCCCATCACATTTGTCATGTCCGCAATATGGCGAATACCGGTGATATGACCTGCTATAGAGTATAGTCGTGTAGAACTAGTAGGCCGAGCGTTAGAGTTAACGACGTTGAATCGGCGGCAAAATGGTATTTCGGTAAACCTAATCATAAAAAATGTAATAACTGTTTTTATCAGCTGTAAGATTTTGATTCGACATGTAGAGTTCAAACTACAATTAATACAGTAGAATAATTTATGATATTTTATTAAAGTGATAATTTGTGTATTGAACAAGTTTTCTGGTAACCATTTGCCCTGACTGACTGATTCATCATCGCCAAGCCAAAACTAATGAAGCTAGAAACATGAAATTTGCACAATGGTTCCTTGCATGACTGTAGCACCCAGTATGGAAAGTTTTTTTTTTATTCATCCGGAATGGGGAGTAAAGAGGCTTTATCTCTGTAACTACAGTTAAGAGATATCTAATTTGCCATACCTATTAGTAGGCCATAATAGTAACTAAAATCTATATGAAAGATTAATCGAAAATCATCAGAGGATATGAAATAAAGACAATTTATATTTTTGATTTCAAGTTTTCTTATTTCTATATAACAAAATTTTGGCATTTCCTTTATGAGAATAGTCGCAAGCAGTCGCTAGTGTCTAATTACCAACATCTGTATTTCCAACGGCTTACATAACTTTCAGCATCTGATTAAAATTGTATCGCAGTTTAATCCTACATAATATAATATATGGTTGTGTACCTCGCTTCCCTTCCGTCCCAACTTTCATTTATGGCAGGCTACCCGTACGTGTGCCATTCTCACAGCGTTCAACTACGTGACTGATATAAAGCGTACAAACAACCCGTGTGAGGTCATAAGATATGGTATATCGAGTGCATTGGAAGTTTTCACTTACGTTTTCGTTTGAAGCGATGCAAGAATTCATCTTGATCCTGTGATTTTTGAAGATAATTAAGTTCCATTCCCTCAATTCCCCAATCCTATAATTTATACCAGTAGATGGCGCTGTTGTCATAACTGCTGATTTTATCGTTTTTATCACAAGACAGATTAACGGTGAACAACAGACTTTTTATGTTAAAAGTCAATAAAACAATAAAATAACCAAGTAATGGTTACTGGTTGCATTTAGAGTTTGCAGATATCAAAGGATAGGTGTAAATAGATGTGTTCCCACTCGGAAAAAAGCGTTTCTTGTTTCTCTCACTTCAACACTGCTGTCATCAAATTAAATTATGTTCGATTTTTGAAAGAGTGTATTAGATAGCTAGGAAATCCTTCCATCTACCCACTTAGATTAGGCCCAGTGACTTCTAATAGCAGAAACCTTTCACCATGGACTCAAAGATGTAAAGCCCGAATAAACTCTCTAAGACGAACGGCGACACATTTCCATTCCGAGCATGCTACGTACTTATATACTGTATTCAGTTGTCGTACTGAGCTTACCTATATAGGATTATATTAAAGACTGCGATAGTAATCTACCGAATACCTTTAGCATAATACACATGGGACTGAATTTATTGGAATACGAATAAGTTATGAGCAAATTTTTTGACAAGTGTTCGAGATGCTTGTAAAATAAGGCATCTGTAGGCGAAAAACAATAAAATTATCGCCATGTGAGAAAGGTAGTTCTCAAAAAAAATTTACAAATGTCTATTAAAAAAATATTTTTACCCTTAAAATTGAATAACAGAGGGAAGACCAAAGAAAAATGAACAAAAAAGTGATTCGTAAGTTATAAAAAATTCGTTTTATTCCTCAGATGTAGATACTACCGACAAAACGTGATTACTTGTCCAGGGTTATATTTATCTAGCTAATATTTTTTTCCCGCGTGATGAAATGAGTGGTCATTTCCAGTGGGGACTGGAACGTATCACCAGAATTTAAGTATCCAGTCCCGACCATGGTCTTCTCATGTCCTAAATGTTAACGAAGTTAGATACTGAACTGAAAATGAGTTTAGTTTTATTTTAATGCTGTGCTTTTATTTTATTTTTAATTTTTACTATTGGTCTTTTATACCTGAATTAAGAAAATATTATAAGTGCAGTATCGAATACAGACACGTCTCTAATATGCAATACTTGGTAAAGAATGAAAAGATACACATACTTACTTACTGTACCTACCATTAATTCAATATTTTACACTCATTGGATAGAAAATGTTACTAGATGTAATTAATGTAGATAAGGGGGAAACCAACCTGATTAAAATTTTCTATCTTTAAATACTGAAAGTAATTTGTGTGAAAAGTTATAGTGCTGATTAATTGAAACTTTCATAACAGATCGTAGCCAATAATTACGGTTAGCAAGAAAACCTCGCAAAAAATTATTTCCACTTATTTTATTGTTAAATTATAATGTTTTATTCATGGAAAGTAGGTACTACTTACCTACTCATGCATGAACTAACTCGCACTTAATCAAATTCAGAGCCTTGAATATTTTCGATGCGTTATACGAGTAAATAACTAGTAAATAACTGAGGCGTATAAAACAAATTAGCAAAACATGTTCCGCATTCATCGTGACCTCGCCGCTGATCCTAAGTTACTGAAAGGAACTTAAAATTAAATCTACGTTCAAATTAAAGTATGATTTATGTAGAAAGTTAGTTTTAAAACTTAATTCAGTGTACCCAGATCCTATTAGAATGCTCTATGTTTGTAGAGCATTGTGACCGGATGCGCGTCTTCTCGACTCTATCCTCATTGAGCTTATTAGCGCATAACAAAATTATTATTCACAGCACGTCTCTACAGTGTTGTCCTGTACAGCGAACTGTATCAATGTTTTGTATAGCCCATAAACTTGTTTTGAGACAGTCGACCTATCATGTTCTATTGTTAAGTTTCATTGAAGGTAGACGCGATAAACGAAAGGAACGACTAGTTATTTCTTTTTAAAGGTCATTGGACTCTATGGCACCCTTATTAATTCCAAAAATAGGTATTCTAGATTGGTGGTTGGATCAGCCGCCAAATGACTTGTTGTGTGGCTGGGGGCTTGAAACCAGTTATCCTTTCTTTTTTGACCCCTTCCCAACAGATAGTTTGTCTGCTCGTTTAAACATAAAAGAAACACATAAACTAAAATAATCATATTATTATAAACTAAATTATAAGTATTACGATGTAACTATATTAGAGTTTTCGATTTTGAGTTTATTTCGTAACGCCACATTTAAATTTTGAATGGCTACAAACATCATAGAGAAAAGTAGTGCATACTGCATAATATTATCTACCTTCTATACCTATGTGTGTAAGTCGAGGCGGGTGATAGTAAAATTCTGTTCACCCAACGTTCAAACCGCTAAACTATTACAGCACTTGTGGCAGTAAATGTCACTACACTGTTGTTACCGCGGCTAGAGTTACGCTAGGAGCTTACGTACTCTTAAATTAAACAAGTTTTTCCTCTCAGCTACCATCGCTTTTGTCTCAGGCAGAACAATCCATAATACATAGTTTTAGGAAGTGCGCAGGGTGGAATAAATACGCGGAATTATTTCCGCATCTCTTCTTTCTTTCTTTCCATATTCTCGTAGAAAGTTGGGTACTTTGCGACAATAATGTAATATGTAAATGGCCATATTATAAAGCATGTAGTCTTTACGATACATTCTGTTTTTTACTTAATATTGTACCTATTTATCTTCTGACGTATGTGGCTGTGGCTGCAACCCATTAATGGCCCACTACTGAGCACGGGTCTTTCCTCAATATTGAGGAAGCTTAGAGCATACTCCACCACGCTGCTTCACTGTGGATTGGTGGTTGAGGGGTTACTGTACTGGCCAACCCAGTGTCAGAAGTTTTCAGGCCGCCCGAAGGCCTCCGACATGGCTTAACGACTGTTATCTATCGATAACAACCGGGACCCACGGCTTTACGTGCCCTACGAAGCACGGAAGCGCGCAAGAAAATTTTCCCACTAGCGGTCACCCATCCAACTACCCACCGCGCCCGCTGTTGCTTAATTTTGTCGATCACTTAGAATCGACGCAAGCCACCGGGCTGACGCATGTAGCTTTGTTTTTTTTGCTAAGAAAAGAATTAGAACATGAAGTACAATGAACAAAATATCCTGACCTATAGTCGGTACTTACAACTTACTTACACATAACCTAATCTTATACAATAAAGACGCCCCAATGTTTCATAAAATCGGTTGAAGGACAGGAAGAAATTTGCGCGTAACAAGAAATATCTATTTGATATTTTCTGAGAAAATATTAGGTAATTTATAAGGTAATTTAAGACTACGACATAAATCTGACTGTGGCAATGTAGGTTTAGAATGTGGGAAATAAATTTCTAAAAAAACGCTCAATAATTATTGACTATCAACTTGTCTTCTTAACTACTGCTACTAAATTCAGAACTGGAATTTCTCTTATAATCCTTTATCCCAAGAAATGTATTTTGGAACAGTCTTAGAGAGGATTTACTTTATGTATAAGAGGATTTACTTTAAGTATGACGTGTACAATCGCCATGTTTAATTCTGTTCTTTATTTTATTTTCACAGTTTATACCTTTGATTATATACACGTCTAGATTCCGCAATTCAAACAAAATGTCACTCAAAAAACGTCCTCAGTTTTCCGACATGTGTGAGTACCGCTCGTGTACTTATTGTAAGTGGACTGTCAAGGTGTGCGTGTGTAAGGGATGCCTGCTTCAAATTGTTCACATACCTACTTTTTCCCTATGATCTTTGCAAATTAAGGTTGAACAGAATAGGTTAAAAAGTTATTGTTTTGTATTAGTCTTATATTTATTTTATGTAAATTAATAAAATTCTACAAAAAGTAGAAAAAATAATAAAGTAACTGGTATTAAAAAATTAAAAAACATGACAGGAATTGAAATTATTGTTTATTTCTATTTTATGGTGTAGCGCAGCTCAGGACATCAGGAACTCAAGGACTTGTCGAAGAATACCAAAGGAAAAACATTTCTAAGGGGT
Source organism: Hesperia comma (assembly GCA_905404135.1). Lineage (NCBI taxonomy): Eukaryota > Metazoa > Arthropoda > Insecta > Lepidoptera > Hesperiidae > Hesperia > Hesperia comma. The sequence continues at coordinate 12,876,011 of FR990016.1, forward strand.
AAACTAAATAATGTATGTACTCAAAATGACAGAAAATAATAAAAAGTACCTAAATGGGAAAAAGGAAATAATAAGTAAATAGATTTCAACATTCATCTTTGTGTTTGTTTTTGGAACACTTTTATTGCTAGGCCACGATGTCTGATCTCTAAATTTAATATGGTGACATCTTATTTGCAAATATTTTTCTATAATAAGTTTTAACAGGCTTTTTTGATGAAGTTGACAATAATCACCAATATTTTTAAAATAAGTAGGTATGACCGACAAACTGACTCATTATTTTAAGAGATATCAGTTCATAACCAGAGGACGATGTTGCATTGTTGCCATATCACCCACTTTTATAGTCCTTAATTACGTACTCAGAAGCCTCAGGTGCATTCGGTTTTACACTAGTAGCCGACGCCGACCAAAACATGCGAGTCGGGATAATGCTGCCTAAGGGCGCATTCAAGTAGAGAGACTGTCAGCCAGCTCCTGCTTATACAAGCTTGCTTTATGTGGAGGTTATCTCGACGGACCAGTACCGATAAGCGCTGGCAGATCAGCGTCGGTAACCAGCGTTCTACATGAATGCGCCCTAAGACGGAATGCATAATAAAGTAAATTTTTTAATGAAATAAATACTGTCGTGTTTAAATAAACATAACTTAATATATTAATATAAATAAACTTTACCTAATTAGTATTAACATAGATGTAGCATACACTGACGTTTAGATAGATTGGAAATGCGAAAGAGCAAAACATATGATACGCGTATGGCAGAGCGAGATAGATAGACGAAACCAAGTTTTAGACGGCATAGCGGGCTTAGCGGGCACTTGTCAAAAATTGTTCCTCAATTTTCTCAAAATACTTAATTTAGTTTTTACATTTCTGTGTGGAATAATGTCCTTTGTAGTCTTAATTAGTGATGGTTACTTGTGCGGTACCTGGATGTGACTCCTCTAGATATAAAAACCACCAGGAAGGCGTCGCGCTCGGCGGTGACATTGACAGCGGGCGATTCATTTTTGGTTTCGTCCAAGTGATACAATTGCCGATCTTTAGTTATATAATAAATCTATGGTATTAACTTATTAGGTTAACTTTATTTACAGGATTTTATAATTTAATACTTATTTGTAATTTATCTCCCGTAAATTCGGCGAATCCCCTAGTAATAAACAGGCAACACTCGCTAATCAGAATATAACGAAATAAAAAATCATGTTTTCTTTAAACTTTGTGATTTATTTAAAAAGCTTACTTATGAAGAGTAATCTTTTTGTTATTACAAGGTTTTTCTACATAATTGCGAAACAATTTCATACCGGCATAATTTATGTTTTTTCGGGAGCACTTTGTCGCTAAGCAACACAAATGACACTGACCTACGTGTCAAGCAAGTCTAACAAATTTGTTGGACTTTATAGGAGCCGTTCGGTAGAGCCGATTGCGGAATCTAGACCGTGTATATAATCAAAGGTTTATACAGACTTTCCAGACATCGCCAGCTCATTTCTATTTTATTTTAAATATTATTAACATATAGCCTTGATATTAAAGAGAAAAAGATTATAAAAGCAAGCTGTTTAGACTGACTACTCATCTTTAGATTTCCTTATCTGCTCATTTATTAGTAGTTACGTTATTAGGTACTTACCTACTGTTTATTCATTATGATAATAAGATTTTATAATCGTAATTTTTTATAATTGTAAAAAAATCTAGTTTAAATAAAGACGAAGAGAATTAATAGAAACTAAATATATTGAAATACCTTATTTGATTAAAGAGTTGGTAGTTCGTTTTCGCTGACTTTATTTCCTCATATTTAAATCCTCGTTTAGAATTAATAATGTTTAGCACATTTTGTGAACACAATACACAGAAACTAGAACATGCAAACAAACTTATATGTTAACACTAGTAAATCCACCCTCGCTTCGCTTCGGGGAACCAGTCCCTTCAGAAATCTCTATAATTTTTAACAAATTATGTTATTCCGATGTCTAAACTATATTACTGCAAAGTTTCATGAAAATCTGTTCAGTAGTTTTTGCGTGATAGAGTAACAAACCCACACACATACTCACATACATCCTTAGAAACTTTCGCATTTATAATATTAGTAGGATCAATTCAAACCGTAGGTAATTATTGTACAAAATTGCCAACTCCTTGAAGTTTTTCATGAGCATTTTTTGTGTGTCCATTATTTTCTAACAGGGTGTGCTAGTAATTCTGTTGTCAACTGATGCATTACTATATCTCACATTGCACCTAAATCCAACTGGCAATGGAAGAGTTAATTGTCTTCAAGTTGTGTGCCGAATAAGCACTCATTGCTAGCGTGGGTTCATATCATAGAAGCGAGGACTTGGAACTCGAGTAGGAAGTCAAGAGAAGCCCGCTGGCGAGCGCTCCCCTATAACCCGTTTTTTCACTTCCACAATTGGCGGCTCCCGTGCAAGACATTCCTATTCCTTTGTGAAGAAATATAATGCTATTTCCGGTTGCCACGAGGGTCTTGTGCAAGAATAAATTAGCTATTTATTTCACATATTTTATTTCTTCACATACCTACCTTTTTGAACAATAAATATTGTTCAGATTATTAAGTAATAGGTATCATATTTGGATTACTTAAAAATGTAGGCTGTATTTGATTTCCTAAAAACGTTCAGGAACTTCTGGAACTCACCACCTATATCAACATAAATTAGACATAATGCTTTACACGTTATTTGCTGCTGCTATTCACAGAATTCCATTAATTACTGCGCTAAGCGTCAACACTATTTATCAGCCAGAATACTAACCTGCAATTTATGCGATCATGTTGAAATAATAAGTTTTGTAAACAAATAAACAGTATTTACTGAGTTGTGTTCTAAATGATTTTAATGACATATTGAATAGCGATAATCTTATTGACATTCAACACGCAATATTAATTTAATATTAGGTACATATTAAATGAAAATATTGTTGGGCTGGGTTGAACTCGCCGAAATTCTGATGGATATACATACATACTTTAATTTTGGATTTGTTTGTATATTTGTTCTTATCAACATTAGAATGTGTCTGTAATTTTGGTATACCGACTATCTATAGAGCTAACATATTGTTACGTGTCAGGAGTATGGGGTTCGAGAAAATGCCAAAATGTACCACAAAAACTTTATTGTGCTCGTAGATACACAATTACACACTGTACACAGTACACACCACAACACTATACGCGTAGGTACTCGTAAACACACTCGTCGAACACTGTATCGCTCGTAGAAATCACTTCACTTCTCACTGGTATCGCTCGTAGGTATCGCTGGTATCTTCCCGGTTTCGCTTCCGAAACTAGAATGTCCGCGGTTGACCAATCGCCCCTTTTTATACCGCTCACGCACCATCACGCCAATCCAGAACTTTCTCGCTAAGTCCGGACCCGCGTCGAAATAAAGTTCTAGTATGTTCCTTGCAACCGACTTTCGCCCGTATGGCTATTGCCGTGAGGTCAAAGCGTCGTGCGTACTTTCGAGATGGGCACGCGCCCTATTGTTGGCGCGACATGTTTATGGCCCCTATTGTTTATTGTTTAGCGAGGTGATACGCCAGGGCTGTCACAATATTATCACATACAATCGCAAGGATAAAACAAAAAACATCAGAAAAAACATACGATACCTACCCAATATATTTTTTGTTATATTTCTTTGTTTTTTCTATGATATAAACTGAATGGGTAAAACAAACGGGCAATGAGGGTAACCGCGTGTGGATTCGCCGCTAGAGGCCGCTAGTGTAGAGGGTGGTCTGCCTGTCACTTCTCTCTTGTCTATTCACCATAGAGATAGGAATATACTTAGATAGAGACGCCCTAATCCTAAACGTCATATAAAATTAGCTGGCAAAAGTGTGGCAGGCCGGCCATTTTCTATACCGCTGAAATACATGTCATCTCGTGTCAAACATTACAGTAGTGACGTGAAATATGTTTATTTAGTATCGATAAAAATATGGTCAAGTGCGAATCGCATGAATACCTTTTTGTAGTCATGATAGGTAAGAACGAATTAAAAGTTTGTATATCAATAATATACAATGTGTCTGGTCACCGGTGTCGGAGACTTAAGGGTGATAAAATATGGTATTTTTTATCGACAAATCACTATCCAAATTTTCTCTTACCCCCTCCATGATAAAATGGCAGCCATTTTGTTTAGAAAGCACACAGCAGAAGTTATTGTGTTTGTAACAATTTAATTTTTAATTTTTCCTAGACATTCCTACAAAACCCAAATTGTTACATCCAAAATTCAGAGTCAGTTTTTAAAGGAATTAAAAAAAGACGAACGACATGTATTTTTGCTGTTGTACCGTAAGTCATTAAACTAAATATCGATACTGTTTCTGTACACGTAGTGCGCACAACGCTAGTAGAAGCAGCCATGTTTTCTTTCACTAAAATTTTGACAGGCACCGTCAGGCACGCTATTTTTGCTCTAGTGTCTAATCCATAGTCCTATAGATCAATGCTATTCACTGAATAGTATTCAGACAAGTGTCACTTGTCAATGTTTATGTATGGGCGGGCTTTGACAGCATGACCGCCGTCTGCAGTGGCGCCAACTGGTGAGCACAAAAACGGTTACCCTCATTGAAAGCATCCACGGCTAATGTAACTGGATACTTCGACAACAATCCGAGTTATCTAGCTCATGTCAGAAAATATTGTCGATGAAAATCTGCAGCTGACATCTAGGACTTGTGGAATTATAAACAAGAAATATCTGAATACCTTCAAGTGTAGGACAGACCTTCGCGAATATATAGAATTTTTATCACGTTCGTGGAATTTCTAGCTGTCAAAGCTGTGAACGTTCATAAGAAGTCCAAAGGTTGGTTGGTTCAATTGGTTTAAAACACTGCGACAATAACATGTAAAAAGTATTTCATTAAGCCAGTATCCGACGATTAAACTGTAGTATAAAGTATGATGACCTCCTCCTCCTGGGACTATATCCTGGTCAGATGTTCTCCAGGATATAAAATAAATATTGAATAAACAGAAAATAATAGCATACAGGTTGGACGCAATAACTTACAACTACTTACGCCTGGTCATGAAGGTCTCAAGCTAGCGTTAGTTACATTAGCTGAAACAGGTCCTAGAAAATAAATTTAAGTGTTGCAAGTAGAAAAATGCTGTAGAAATATTCCCTTACAGCGTACTTAGGAATGAGTTAAATAAAAAAGTAACAGCGTCTCCATGTTTGGCAAATGAAACACGTATGTGTACTTTAAGCGCCCTCGCATTTTATTTTTGCCTTGTTGGTATACATTTTATGCTTTTATTATTTAGTAACTGGTATGTCGCTCACAACATTAGCGAGGAAACCATCAAATTATTTATCGAAATATCGTAATCCTTCGCTTCGGTTTTTTTTTCTATATAAATAGCTGGCAGTCGAGCCGATAAACTACATGATAGGCGCTGGCGCAAATCATTGAAATAACACTAAAATAATCACTTATGCGTTGCAAAGAAAGAAAAAGCTGTTTATGTTTGTGATTCTACTGAAAAAATAATCATAACACTCTGATATATTCTGATATATTTATCATATTACCTCAAGCTAAAATAATATTACGATGTTACAAAATACATTTATGAAGACCGTTGTAATTACGAATATTATTATGAAAACACTTATCAGATTAGAATACTTGATGTCTTTTATATTAAACTGTAACCCTTTCCAATAGCCTCGTTGAGAAAAGCCCAATAACGTAATTTATCTTAGTACCCATAACCGAATTGGAGGCATAGTGATTGCGCCGTTGCGCCTTAATAAAATTGCCTAAGAGATATATAATGACGGTATTTACAGAAGAATTTGTTGAATATTACGATAAATCCATTTGCAAAGTGATAACATTCGATAGGTAGCTACTTGGATTCAAAAGTATCCTTAAGAAAGTTAGTGAACTTACGTAGTACCTACGCAGTGCGAACGTAGTAAAATGTTTACATACAGGTATTATTTAGTTGCTGTAGTTTTTTTATATCACTTCTTAAAAAACTTATGAAAGATTTTACAACTCTTAATTGTGTGCATGCTTTCATTGCATCGTTGAAATACCTACATTCTGATCTTTTTAACGATTCACAGAAGATAGAAAATACCTACTTAAATATTTTTATAAACAGATTTTAGCATCACGCATTTTTAAGAAAAAAGGAAGAAAATCAAAACACAACATACCTATATATATAACATTTAAAATCCCAAGTTGTGGTTGATTTCCTAGGAAATAATTCTGGGAGTAGGTTATTGGGAATATGAATAATTTATTAAACGTCTAATAAATAATACAAGAAATCGTTTCGGATAGCGTAAATAAGGTTCATGTTCCCCGAAGGAAAAAGTTCTGTCTGGAACTAAAATATTGGTGTCAGTTTTCCCATGAGACTACTGACAAAAATAGTATCAGTTGTCCCATTGGGACGCATCGTGGGACTTAGATATGGAATAAATCCAAGCAAAGCGAGAGTGAGACAACAGTTACGTTTTACAAACCATACAACAATATAGAATTATCTAACTTGAAATAAACTAAACATAACGTAAAAGCACTTAAACTCCCAACGTCACACAATGGGACCGGTTTGAGTCAATAGAGAACCGCTTTTATTTGCGCAAGATAAAAAGGGAAATGTTCAGTAAACGTGTGAAATTTCACTTACAAATATTCTTGCAATAAATTCACGTTGATATTAAAATGGAAATTCACAAAGTCAAAAACCCAATTAAATTCATAACGACGTAGATACGTGGTCGGGTCAACAAAATCCACGAAACTTCGATTACGGAACGTATGCATCGTGATTTATTTTCACATTCACCGAGCATGTAAAAATACACTACTTTAAACCACAAGTATTCTATCATATTTTAAGGATATGCGCAATATTCCATTTATTTAAAGTGGAACATATCTCACGAGGCAGGAGCGCAGCAATGGATCAAAATAATTTTTATTCTTGCTACTAAAACGAAGAATACTGCAGTTGAAACTAAACGACTCTGGCACCTTTTCATGTTATCGTCCACTACAGCGCTCCTATTCTGAATACATTGCCGGTCCGGGCCCGTTGGTCGCGATGAAAAATGACGTGTTCCGTCCGCAGAAACTCTTCGATCCTCAACTTTTGCTTAAGTTCTCCTTTCTATTTCCGAGACGATTATTTTGAACTATAAAAGAAGTTCGTAGTGAGGTTGGAAGAGATTTGCAGCTTTGAAGTTGTAAAACTGTTTAGATTTATTTATTGTTCAAGACTATTTGGTTTTGCGCTTTTCGGATAATCTTACATGATGAAGTTTAAACTTCTTATGCGTCGAGTCGACTCGAGTTCTGCACGAATATTACTTTAATTAAATGTAATACTTAAATTAATTACTCTACATTGTTTTCTTAACTTGTAATCATTTAACCCGTAATTGTCTAAAAACGTTTACGCAATTATTTAAGGGTCCTACAAATTTAGTCAGCTTAAGCTGTTAAACTTGATGAAAAATGTCCATTAGAATAGATTGAATGAGGAAAATTTTACTGCGGTTACAATATTTAGATCGTATTCAGCGTTGAACTTTCGACGAAAATTAGAACGCGCAAACAAAGCCACGGGGCGGTGCTAGATAGCGGCAATTAATTAACAAATTTCTAGCGATATTTTTTGTGTTTACCCACCCTGAGTTGGTCGTTGGAATTCTGTGCGCTTGTGAACTGTTGTTGATCTTGTTAATTAATCGTTTTAAATGCAGACTGTTACGGGAGAGCTCTTGGTCGGTGGACGTCCTGAGATAAGAAAGTAACATAGATATTTGGGTTGCCAAATGGTAGCAAGGTTGTTCATTTTCCAAAGCGATCGTAATTGCAAACGACTGCGGTGCGGAGTGCAAAGTGCACTCACCGTGCAACTCGTGTTTGAGTCGCGACCGCAATTCTGTCGCTACTTGTATACGCGTAAAATTCGGCCGCCAACTTCTTTCGTAAATGTAACGAAATGAGCAGAATCATTGCCTATCTATTGATTTAATGATATACGACTTTAAGCTCAGGTGTTAGTTGCTCGACTCTGTCGGGCCGTAAATTTATATGACAGATAAATCTTTGTTCTTGTGTTTTGGTCATTTGTTATATCTCATTTGTCCTCGCCACCGATAACGCCGATAATCCTTTTTGTATTATGTAAGTGTTGATTTATAGCTTTTGATAAAATTAATGTCTACGAAAGACACCACATATAACGTAGCTACCCGAAGGAATAAATAGCCATTGAATAAATTTAAATGTAAGCTGGTAATATTTTTTACAAACATTCATTGATTTCATTGATCGTCTAAATCTTACAAGCGTACTTATTTTAAAGCTTAACTTTTACGTAATAATATTACAGAGTTTCTTTCAAAAAAGGAAAAGAAACGTCTTAATAATAAGTTGCCCAATCTCATTACATGTTGTGTAAGAAGGTCAAACCAATTCATAAGTGAATCAAGTGGAGTAACCCTTCCAAACAGGTAAAAAGCCTTTCGTAATCAGGGATCGTAATAGGTATATTGTTTCTTGCCTCAGGGAAACTTAGCACTGTAAACATTTTTAGAGTATGAATGTCTATTACATTCATAAATCGTATTTGGATAGTAATTTCAAATGCAAATAATTTGAACTCGCGCTGCCGGTAATTCTACCCGCTTTTGGAGTATGATACTTGCAATTGTGCTGCTAGTTCTGGTACTAACTGTTGTTTTTCACTTATCACACAAATAATCTAAGATATACAAACAAATAACCGGCGAAGTAACTTTAATAATTTTACATGAATACTGATTGACCTTCACGTTTGTGACAAAGAAATTTAGGTGCGTACTGAAAACTTAGTCACGGATTGTTCGCAAACATTAATTGGTTATTACGACATGTTTTTGTGTGCGAAAATGTTTCTCGTTTCCTAGTGAGAGGACCGCGCGCTAGGCGGGGCTGTAGGGCAGCGCGACGCGGCAGTTCGTAGCAAACCGTTCGCCGTACGCGAGTCTCGCGCGGTTTCGTGCACGCAATATTATCGAAATGCCCATAATTAGTTACCCCGATGTTCACATATTTTTTTCTATATAAGTGGAAGTTATGTGCGAGTGAGTGATAACGCTGACAGTTAGTGCGCCATGCGGTGAGGGACCGCCGGTGCTGAGTGCGCGCGAGGATATGGTTGACCCCCTGAAAATCTTTTGGGTTCTTACAAACAGCACCTATTTAGGTATAACCCTAAATTGTGGTGGTCTAGCATCTGTAAATTATTTAATACTACTTTCTAGTGTTTTTATATTTGTATGAAACAATAATACGACAAACCGTGGGGTTTAAAATTTTGAAATTAATGTATTTTCGCTTGAGTAATCACAATCCATTATATTATGTATATAATGGATTGTGATGAGTGTATTTGTTTCTTACATTGCGGGGGAAGGTAACTTGTTTTTTTTACCTCAGATTTCTGCTCTGTTCCGTATTCAATGCTCTAAAAGCTTTCACACATTCCACAATCTGTGTCTTTAACTCAGAACGAAAGAAAACAGGAGAAGATTAAATCTTCAAAACGAATTTTAAATTAGGCCAATTCGAAGATATTTTTTTATTGGTGTGGGTTTTAGTTCTACGTCAAAGGGTCTGTTTTAATTACGCTCCTTTTGCTCATGCCGTTTTATATTACAGCTTTATGATCTTTTAATCTCGCCGTCGCTTTAAAGAATGTTAACAACGTGCAAAATCTAATAATATTCGCTTTACAAAAATAATAATATAAAGTAAATTTTTATCGTTAAACTTTGATAATTACGACCTTTGACGTTGCTCATAGTAGTTTATTATTCAAAAAGCAATTCGAAATTCATCGTTTGGTAAAAATACAAAGTTTTTATTTTGGATTAAAGTGAAACGTCGGCATCACATTACACCAGAAGCCCGTTATTTAATCTGACAATTGATTAATGAGCTGTTTACTGTGCCAAAAAGCTCAGAAACATTATACTTAGGTAGGTACATAATTTTTCTTGTTGTTGTTGAATGTATAGATGATATAGGTAGGTATTATTTGTGTCTATACAAAGAGGACAAAAGTTATGTAACAAGTGATGTTTTTATTTAAAACATTTTGGAAAATGCACGTTCTGCCAGTAGAATGGTTAGACTAGACGTCCGTCTAACTGGGCCGAAATATCATTTTACAATAGATATTCTAAATTTCGATGGGACTTGTGTGTAGTAAATTTATTTATTTCTGTGAATGGGCTGTATTAACTTTAAAATATCTATATTTTTATTACATATTTAAATGAATATACAGTAAGAGATACTATTATGTGTCAATGATTTCATGATTCTGTACAATGAGTGAGTGAGTAATCTCATGAAATTCAAATATTGTGCTGCATAGTAGTGTGTAGATGATTTCATGCAATCACTGTTCTAATTGGAAGTTTTCTGCAAACTTCTATTTTGTGCAGTGGCCCCATTTTATCCGTTATAATCACCCTTGCAGCGGTCACATGCGGGCGGTTAGCGTCAACGTCCTCAACAACACAATGAAAGTCATAGGTGAACAAAGAGCGCCATAATTCCAAGACTCCTACATATAAACACAATTTGCTCTAAAGATGGAAAGTTCCTTAAAGTTCGTCGGAATTTATGAATCGTAAGCGGTTATCCAACTTCGTTTGAAAATGCTCGTCCGACATTCTACGGACGAGTTGGTTACTTAGTTGTGATCCAATAAAGTATATCAGTTTTAAACTTGGATGCATGTAAGGTATCCCCGATTCTCCCGTGAAACAATTTTCCAGAAAAGGCCCTAAAAAGTAGGTACAAAACACAAAGGACAGATTTGCGGTCGGCAAAATTAGGGATGAGTTTAATTAGGTAACTCATACATTTTTAAACTTGAGCAGTTCATGAAATTATAGAGTGAATGTTTGAGAAGGAAACTTGCTTTATGTCCCTTAAACATTAAAAATTCTTTTACCTAGCAAAATTTTTTCAATGTTATAAAAGGGGTTCAACTTGTAATATTTTAATATTTTTCGTTAAGTACATTAGTACCAGTATGAGCTCCAGATAACATGGTATACGCAAAAAATATATATTTTTTCCTTTACATTATATTTTGTGTTCCAAAAATCTCATATATGCTACATGATTATATCCGAAAGCTGTTCGCTTGAATACGACTCCGATATTCGTCGCTTTGTTCGTACATAACGATATTTAGGTCATCAAAGACGCCAACCTTTTAGCGAGACGCGTGTCGCCTTCCGCTTGTCCACATTACTCTTAAATAGAGACGAAGGCATCACGTCAAGAACTTAAGCTACAGAGAGTAATTCATTTGGCAATTTTTCAATTCAATGTCATTTGGCTTTGCTGGTATAGGGATAAGAGATGCCTAAGGATAAAGTATATCTTTTGCTGATGACAGGGCATAACATTGTTTCAGTGTCGATAGAATGGGCAAAACACCAGCAGGGAATAATTATTTGGTAATCATTTAAAACGGTGAGCTAAAAATGAAATTTTCTGACAATAAGCAGTAGCTTATCCTGTTACTAAGTTTGAAAGGACTTTGTTGCCTAGTAAAAGTGGAGTGAAGGTGGTCTCGGGTTTGACTTCAAGTCGGTGTAAACGTAAACACAAATTAATTTTTGCTCTCAGATTTGGGGCGTTTGTGATGTTTCTAAGATCAAAGATAATCCCAGGATTTGTATGAGCGTATATTTCTTATCATATGTTTACGGTTTCCCGATTCTTTCGTGAATATTCACATTAACAAAATTCTTATCTGAACTTAAGTTTTAGAATTAAAATAAACGCTTACACGCTTACTCCTGCTTAAGAAGACCCCGCAGTAGCATGGACAATACAAATAAACACACCACATACGTCCACGAATAAATACCTACGTAAGTACATATTATTTTTTCGATTCGGTTGGTTACAATTTGTTTTGAATAATTTATTTTCATGTACAGATATAAATCGGATACTCTTTGTAAAATTAAGCCCCGAGCGAAGTAAAGATAGGTTACCAAAACGCGTACAATTTATTGTGTAACAAATATAATCCTCTCTACCATGCTTTAACCCCTAGAGGTCATAAATTGTTTTCTAACAACTTTGTTATTCCGATATCGTTGATATTATCGTCACATATACCTACACTCAATGAATGTTTAAAAATAGATGTGTAATTTGGGCGTTCAGTTTATATAACACTGAAATTTCAATCTTAATAGTGAACAATCTTAATAGTAATAGTATGGTCTGTCTTGTCTTGTATGTTGTCCATGGCACCCAAGACACAAGGAACCCTTGTGGGGCTATGAACGTGTAGCATTATTTATTAATTCAAAAACTACAAAAGTAGAGCCCCCAAGTAGATGGTCCCTTTGGTTGCAGATGCAACAGTACTCATTCATGATGATAGGAGTTTTAAAAAGCGTCGTCCTCTTCAGTCGACCATGAAATATATAAGTGTGTTTCGGTGTAAGGGTGACAAATCAACATCGAGCTATGCTGCGCTGTACTGCGCTGTGCTATGTTTGGTCAACTCGCTCGTCTAATATTTTAATGACGATACAAACAAACCATGCTGTGCTGCGCTGTTTGAGGCCGCGGCCTCGAATCTTGCGGGCAGCGGCGCGGCGGCGGCGGCGGCGCGGGCGCGACAAGATGTTTTGCGTGTTATCAAATGGACCGACCCTCGAAAACAGCGGCGCGGCGGCGGTGTGGGAGCGGGTAACGAGCGGTGGTTGACAACGTCAAGCGGTGACCGCTCTCGCGTCGTGTGCGTCAGAATGGCGGGTCTGCTCATATTTAACGTTGATGTAGATTTAGAAAAAAAATCCTAAGTATATTCGAACACAAAAAGTTCTTTTATTTATACCGTGTATAATTCAAAATCACAGATAACTTTCCATTTAAAATTTAAGACTTGATATCGACTACGATACTCTATAGTACTCTATACCGTACGCTAAATGTACTCGTATATAGGGATACTAGTAAACCCGCCCTCGCTTCACATTAACGCTTTCGCTTAACATTAGTAGGAGTAGGATAGGATTTTATTTTGATAGTTCATATCCCTCTCGCTGTTCTTGCTAGGGTAACGCACACGGTGACAGCCCGCGCAATCGCATTGTAGTGTTGTGCAATTTATTTAGGTGACGTATACGTAATATTTATTTTATTTGCTTCTTTACTCCTTGTCTGTCATCTTTATCCTCTTTATCTTCTTCCTTGTTCACTTCCTTTAATATCCTTGCCTTTCTTTATGACTTGTTATTTTATGTTATTTTACAATTGTTAATACTTTTACTTTCTCTTTTAACTCAAATTGTAAATGTTTTAAGATTATATTGATTACTTTGGAGTTAGGTATTTTGATAATTAATCTAATTATTTCTTTGTTATTTATTTGTCGGGACATTGTCTCTGTTCTTCACAATTTCGATAAAACTCGCCTTTTATTTTTCTTGTCCTATAGTAGGTATTCACTTCTTCATTTGCCCACAATAAAACGAGTGTAAGAAATAAATTTGAATCGAAAAGATGTTGTCTCCGTTGTTCAGACATTTCGTTCGCGAATAAAACAAATATCTCAGCGACACAACACTACGCCGCTATAGCGCCGCCGCGAGTTTCGAGAACTAGCCTGCGTTGCCCGCGCCGCCGCCGCCGCCGCCCCGCTACCCGCAAAATTCGAGGCCGCGGCCTGAGGCTGCGCTCTGTTTAAAAACGCAGCAATCTCGAGCGAGGCGCGCTACCCGCCGTGCTGTGCCGTACTGTGCTGTTTTTATGCAGCTCTCTCACTTTTAATAGAGTGCGAGCGAAAGAGTAAAGCGCAGCCCAGCTTGATGTTGATTGTTAAAAAAACGTAGCTAAAGAAATACAGCACAGCACAGCGCAGTACAGCGCAGCATAGCTCGATGTTGATTTGTCACCCTTAATATCGAAGAGTCAGAAGTAATTTTGATCATAATATTTCTTTTTGGTCAGCAATGCAATGAGTTTTAACGGTGACCACTTACTGTAAGCTGAGTTGCTTATTGGTCGTCGATCTGCAAAAACTGTTAATTCGGAGAATACATTTCTTTATACTTTTCATCTATTACTAGTATAAAAGTCACGACATTCCAAAGGCTTAAAACAAAAGCGAGGAACGAATGAATAAAATGATCAGTCCATTTTACAACATAAGTACTTATGTAGAGTATAAAATGATGGAGAGCAATTCCCAGTTCAATTATTCCAGGCTGCGACGGTATTGTTCAGCTGCATTTTAGTATGCATTTAAACTCCAGAATTTTGCCTATAAGGTCACTAGGGTAGTCTAGCGTTCTGGACTAATAGTACCTACCTAGAGATATGTCGACGACGGAAGTTTATTGCTTTTCGTTCATAGTATGAATCGTTTATACCAGCAGTAATATATATCTGTTCAGACAGTTGAATATGGTGAAGTGTAACCCAAATTTAAGTATTTGTCTACCTGCATACATATTAAAAATACAAGACGAATTTTTGTTCACCTTGCCGATATTAGAAGCGATGTACACGAAAACGTGTGATTTCCTAGTGACGTATTGGTACTGTTGTTTCTATATTTCTAAAAAAATATTTTATTAAATCTAACTATAATTAAGTGTATATTTTACTAAACCAAATTTTTAAAGGAATTTTTAATGTAATAATTATATATATTTATTAGTATAAAATTACAATAGTATTTCTATTTTTTTGTTATTTCTAAGGACGTATGCTAAACGCGGAATGGCAAGCTCGAAGCGTATTATTGAGGCTTCTACGATTTACTTTTATATTGCTCGTTGTAGAGGCGAGGTGACGCAAAGAATGCAGAAACGACATGGAATGGCATGTTGTTCTCGTCGCATTGCTAGTAACGTTTTTAAACACACAAATCTAAACGATATGAATAATTTATGTCAATATTTCAATCAAATTGCATCGATATTGCTGTCAAACTCTGGTTGAATGTCGGGTACTCAATTATATATAATTAATTTTATTTAACTTTTCTACAAGCTTGACGTGCTTTGTTTATGGTACGAATGCATGCCGAATATCGCACCATATATTTACGAAATAATACTTTACACGCGTGTATATCTAATGGACAATGGTTTTATTTTAAAAAATCATTTGTGTTCAAAGCTACCGCTAGACACCATTTTGGAAGAATAAAATCCAACGCGATAGTAGTAATATAGATCAGATAATTTTTTAATCGTTGCAGAAATTCCTTTTGCAGCTTTAAAAGCGTAGTTTCGTTATTTTCCTCATAAGAGACGGTTTAGCCCGCCTTTTGAAATAGCGTACCTACTGATTCAGTTGTAGGTACTCGGAAGTATTTTGTTACGAGTTAACAGCATTATGGTAGATCTGTAATCCATCTTAGTCCCGATAGTTTGGAAGTTACGATGTTATTTGCTATGTACCAAGTTATACTGAGTTTTAGCGAACAAACAGCTAGTTTGTTACAGTATTTCTTCGAAGTTAATCACGGATTGTAAGTCTTTTGCTTTTTATAATTAAGTATATTGTTGAAACTTCATTGTGTGTCAAACAATGGGGCCTGGAATTGATTCCAGGTTCACAGTATTGTGTATTATTTGATTGATTGTTTATTTGTATAAATATTTTCTTTTAATTTTAAAGAAATTTCTTATCAGGGGTTTTATTTTTGTAACTGTCACAGGTGCTCACAAATTTAACTGCTTATACCGAAACGTAAAAATCAATACAGTTAAAATGTTTAGTGTCCGCGATGATAGATAAAGTTTTAAGCAAATTCATTTGCCTGGATTCAATAATCCCTGTCCATTAATACAGGATCCCTATATTTTACGAGAATCTGCAGCCGAGATGCATAGATGAAGCTGCAATACAAGCTTTATTCAGACCGAACGAAAAGAAATCCTAGAAACTTACTTGGAATAAATTTTTCAATTTGAAATTCAATTTTCATGTGCCATGTGGCACTTTTTAATTACTACGGCTTTTGAATAGTAAAAAACGCAAAGTAGATTTAGTAGTCGAAAGTTTATTCGAATGAAAATCTTGTCTTGTAAAAGAGACATAAAGAAAAAAGACCAGTGATGTAAGAGACATCTTTATAATAATAATTCAATAGCTATATGATACGAGTAATTGGACAAATTAATGTTTAACAGCTTCATTGCAATTTTATAATGGTAGATTGCTATTATTTGTCTCCTAAACTAGTATTACTGCACAATTTGTATCCGATTCGAATGCAGCGTCTTGGTGCAATAAGTGGCGCACCTGCGACCAGAGATAGATTGGAGACGTTCTGGCCATCCGGCTTCCACAATAACTCAATCCCACCAATCTGTACCTTCTGTGTACACAAATCGATATACAGGATCGACGTAATATGTAACACTAGCTGACCCGACAGACGTCGTCCTGCATCATACATATATTATTAAAGACGCCCTTGCTTCGCTTCGGGAAACTTGTTGCTCCACTTCTTTTGGTGGTAGCGTGATGCTATATAGCCTATAGCCTTCCTCAATAAATTGACTATTCAAAACAAAAATATTTTTTCAAATCGGACCAGTAGTTCCTGAGATTAGCGCGTTCAAACGAACAAACAAACTCTTCTGCTTTATATTTATTAGTTTATTACCTTTAGATAGTATAGATTTTGAATACTTCCCCACTTCACATATAAAAAGTATGTGATGAATAAAAAATACAGAGGTTAACAAGACTAGTACTTAGATGCTTACACCATCTTTTCTGATGCTGCGATGAACACAAGTATTCAGGAAAGGATGGCCAGAACCTAGAACCGTAAGTTGTTCTGTGTTCTCAAACCTTTAGGTTATCACCTTCTCAGAAACTTTGTAACCATAACCATACTGGGAAGGTTGACGGCAAACGACCAAGAGGCTGCAGTCAACTATGTGGACTGACCAAATTTATTCTAGTATGGACACCAACCTATAAGACACACATGTCTAAAAAGGTCAGGTCATGCGTAAAATCATTCCTCTGTTGTATAACAATCCTTCAGGAAAACGACATGTGGAGAAGGAATCCATAAGGAGTTACACAAACAATCCAAATATTAATTTATAATTTATTAATGGAATAACTGGGCTTAATTTTACCTCTTAAAACAAGTATATTGTGAGCCACGATCTTCGTCAGCCAATTTATGATTAAATTTAAGGATAGAAGTAGGTAGCACTCCTGGTACGACGCCAATTCATTTACCTATAACTTTGAAACCCTTTGAGAGTAGGTACGTCTTAAACTGGAATGTCTAACATTGATTAAACTCCGCCTAAAAGTATGAGATTTAGTTAAAATATTTTAATTTCATACTAAAATGTTGTGAAAATTAAGTAAGAATTTGTTGACCTAAATAGAAGCTCTGAAACCTCCAGACAAAAATCATTAATCTAGTTTCCAATCTTTGATGTTTTTGAGGTAATTTATATTTGTAAATTAAAGCCTCTGCGATACATTTTCTTTATTGAACAAGTTTGTATATCTAATATCTGAGGTAAGTATCTATTGATTTAAAACATCATCTAATTATTATTTAGGCCAGTATTTAGATCTAGTTTTATAGTCTCAGCTAAATATTATAACCCTATAAAATGTCTGATAAATGGTGAAAATGTGTCACTGGTATATTATATGATTATTCACTGGTATCATTAAATAATTATTCATTGGTAACATGTTCATGTGTTGAAAGATTAATAAAATATTATTACGGGGAAGGATGATAAACTGAGCTTATATTTTAATTTAAAACAGATATTAAAAGCTTTGGTAAGATAAAAGTACCGTATGAATAAGTGAAAAACCTGTATCATCTATTTAAAAACCGGTCTTTTCTCATTCATAAAAGTAAGCAGTAATAAAAGCACTTATACTAATGTTTTCATTGAAGAAATGGCTGCGTTGTTTTCTCAATGTGTGAGCGATAAGTTTTTTATCAAGATTGGCGTATAATTCAGGGTGGCTCCCAACAGTATTAGAGTTCATTTCTCAACTTGTCAGTGCTTGATAGGAATTGGATGAAAGCGTTCTTTGGGATTATTACCTCTAATACTTAACATTAATAATAAGGAGTGGTGACAACAATCAAAATAATTGTTATATTAACGTAATAAGACTCTAGCTTTTTTTGGATCTACTTAACGTTGATCTCAGTTGTTTTCGTTACAAAGCAATTTTTAATCCATGTCGGAGGTCTTAAAATAAAAACTTCCGGCCGTTGAGTTGGCGAACCTCCCACCCTTAAGCCTCTTTCTACTGCTCCCTCCATAACCAAAATAGCGTAATGGAATATGTTCTAGTTAGGCATTCACAGTTATATTCATAGACTCTTTCTATGCCATTAACGGGTTGAAGCTAAACGTATTTTTTGTATTTTTATACGTATCAACACTTCTCTTGGCAGATAACCAATTCTCCAGCAATATTACTTCCACTTATGCATCAATTGAAAACGATCACCATGTTTACTCACTATGTGAGCGATAACTCCTTTATCGAGATTGGTGGATAATATGAGAATAACACTGCATCGTCTATAGACTTCATTTATCATCATGACACGATAAAAAGCGAAGCAGTGCGGCCATCTTTTTATATATAAAAGTATATGTAGCTGGGTTTGGAGTGCTGCAAACACATTTGTTATTTTTATTGAATACTAGTAAATCCGCCCTCGCTTCGCTTCGGGGAACCAGTCCCTTCAAAAATATCTATAAATTTTAACAAATTATGTTATTCCAATGTCCAAGCTATATTACTGCAAAGTTTCATGAAAATCCGTTCATTAGTTTTTGCGTGAACGAGTAACAAACACACACACACACACACTCACTCACTCACATACATCCTTACAAACTTTCGCATTTATAATATTAAACTAGCGGCACGCTATGATGGCCGGTTTGACGTTTGTCCGCTCATGAAGTTCCGTATTAATTGATAACGACTTTGAAGGAAATAATTGTATTACTTTATTGACGATACTGATGTGCAGAGATTCATAAATTTTATCGAATGTAGTTTTAGGTTGACGAAATAGCATTAGAACATGGGCACAGAGTTATACGGTTACCGCCTTACCATTGTGAGTATAATGCGATTGAGTTGGTGTGGGCTCAAATTAAGGGATATGCTGCAAGACACAATACAGAACCCCAATTTACCACAAAAAAAATGCTAAAATTATTAGAAGAAGCTTGTGAACATGTGACTAAAGGAGACTGGGAAAAGGTTGTGAATAGAACTGTTAAATTAATAAGGGAAGATTATGAAAGAGATGTGAAAATAGATAATATTATAGAAAACGAACATATAATTATTAATGTAGGTGATGATAGCAGTGACGACAGTGAAAATAGTAGTATGGACGAATCTGATTAATTATGGCCTTTTGTGGCACCTTTTTTGGTATTTTTTGTATTCATATGTTTCTGTGCATATAAAGTATGTATATTCATTTTCATTCAAATATTCAGTTCGTTCAAATAAATTAAATAAACATTTACATTTTTGTTTTATTAAACCTATTTAATCAGGTACAAAAACAAAACTTAATTGTTTTTTGTTCGAGAATAAATTGACATTCCACATCACTGTTGTAATGTGTCAAACCGGCCATCATAGCGTGCCGCTAGTGTAGTAGGATTCCATTTAAAGTTGTAAACTGCTGTAAACGTTTGTCCGTGATTTTGACGTGTAGGTCTTATTGTGTTATCCGTTTGTAACTTCAAAACGATCCGTCGTAAACTTTTTTGGGTCAATGTTTAGATTTTTAGCCCAATTTTATGGGCAGTCTTAGAAATACTTTATGTTTTAATTCCAGTATTTCAAAAAGTTTTAAGATTATGGAGAATTGAAAAAATGTTATAGTTTGCCAACAGCCTAATGAATACGTTAAAGGGTGAAAATTATTGATTTCGTTAATAATCAACAACTGTCTTATGAAAACTCTTGAATTTTTTTTAACTAAAACAGAAATAGCTTAATTTCTTACAATGTAGCAATCCCTAGAAATCTTAAGTCAGCATCATCTAATACAAATGCTTCAATAAACCCTTCCTCTCACCTCTTTAATCTGAGTACTCGGAGATAAAGAGCTATTTAGGTAGGTATATACCGAGATTTTAAACTTTCTCAGTTAAAAGGACATGACGCCGGATAAAAAATTAGGTGATAATTTAGACTTCACCAAGTTTGTAGAGAAGTTTTGAATTCTCCGTGAAACGAGCTAGCATTTTAAAGGATTTAATTTTAAACCGCAAAGGTCTTGAATAAATCTAAAATATGTCTTAGAATTGCTTTTCCGGAGTTCATATAACCTAGTTGTAATAAATATAAAGTCTAACATAAAATAAAGGGCGGTATTAAATTTTATACAGACATATCTAAGCCGTTTTGTAGTCCTTTTGGAAAAACAAGAAAGCAACAATTAAGAATACGCCCCAAGCCAACCTTACATTATACGTTATCGCCCCAACTACGCGTAAAATTAGTTTCGTTTACTAGTGGCAAAGAAATGTGCCTCGGAGAGTTTCGCATTATCTAAATTACTTGTCGTCCAAAGGCAAGAAAATTACCCTTACCTTTTGACTTTTTTTACGAAACTGAGGAAATTCATGGTTCGTGGCCAACGTTTTTATTTTTCTAGTAGTTGTCTATTTTTTCAAAGTCAAAAGATATTCATCATAGAAAATTAGGACATACAAAAAGTTTCATGTAATATAAGTCCTGTTTCTTCATTTTATAAAACTTTATACCAAAGATATTGTAGTAATCCAAACATTATTTGGTAGGTAGGTAGTCTTCTTTTTAATAATCATGTTATGTTTATGTTTGCTACAAATTTTGTTATTTCTATCGCTCATTAAAATTTTCCTTCGAAATAATATTTCGAGCGTTATTGCTTTGGAAATGCCTACAGTTTGTCGAAAAAAATGTTTAAATACCTTTGAATCAAGTGTGAAAACCTTTTACCGTTGACGAATATGTAACATCATCTACCATTTCAAAAGATTTAAAACGTTATAATATATTGATATACTTGTATCATGAATACAAATTTTAATGAAGGCCTGATAACGCATTTGTTCTGACGAGGAACGTGTAAATACACCGCCGTAGCGACTGGCGAATGATACAAACAGTGAATTATACATATAACTATGAAAGTGTGTCAACAACGTGCGCTTAACGAAGGCACGTGTTTTGTTTTTCAGCTAACCGCTGGTCAATTTCGCGTTGTTAAACTTGTAAATTGTAAGAATTTCACTGGTATTTTATTGCCAACTAATTTATCTCTTATCTTATACACTGAATGCCTTCTTACAGCAATCGACGAGTTAAAGTTACAAAAATCCATTTTACAAGGGCACGCATTACTTGGCGAAAAGAGACTTAGTTTGAGAAGTTTATTTGTAATGAAGCTTTTGTTGCTTTTGATAAGATTTAATTTATAGACTAAAACGTTCTACAAATCGTAACAACGAAAGAGTATTAGGGCGTACAATTGGGCTGGTAGCCAATATTTTTGTGATATGTATGGATATGGATTGAAATATTAAAACTTAATTCACGTTTAGTACACACGGGATCATCTAGTGTTTCAATGCTGTAGCTAAGTATATAAGTAGGTATGCACTCTTTCTGAAAAAATCGTTATAAAACACATGAAGTATCTCAATTTCTTTTGTTTTGCATTTCTACTTTAATTCATTTTTTGTTCAATTAATCATGCGGGTGAAGTTGATGTTATCATTAAGTACCGTTCGTTAAATGCCGAAATACCTTAATTCATTATTCTATCTTGCTTTTTCTTACACGTTCCCCTCATTAGCGTGGTGTGATTGACGAGAAGATCATTGGAAGATTTTTTCCAAGGAATTGCTTGCACATTTTATGCACCTCCGCGTAATCATAATAATCAACGATACGAAGTTTTCCAGCGAAACCAACAATGCAGTATTGAATATTACTTCAGCCTCTAAAATATCACTATCCTAATAATATTATATATGTGAAAGTAACCTATTCTGTGTGTCTGTTTGTGAGGTTTTCGGGTAGTTTACCACTAAACCGATTTATTACAGACATGGAAATTTGGTACAGATATAGAGTTGAACTTGAGAAAGAACATAACGTTAATTTGCTGCAATTACGTTTTATTTTGTAAAAGTGGTGATTTCAACAATTTTGTAAAAAACGAGCCACGACGTGCCCTACAGACATTTTACGTAAATTGTGCCTCACGCGGGTGAAGCCGCGGGCAAAAAGTATTTGGTTATATTCTTAAAAAAGTTTTTTAATGAGTTACTTATTTAATATTGGTACTATAAAGGTATAGGTATTAAATATCAAACCATAGCATTACTTCAAACAGACAACCAGGGGAGATGAGGCAAAAAATCCTTGATATTAAAAGGGACAAAAAAGGGTCAGAGTGAAGAAACATTAATTAAGTAAAAGTACAAAGGAAAGTACCTTAAAAGAAATAATAATTAATGGGCTGTCAATTAATACACTTACATAAATATCGCGAACCCCTCCGATTTAATTGGCGAACCTTCACGAGTTCACGAATCACACTGAGTGACCCTGGTTTATATAAATCGTTTGGATTGGACGATTTGGAGAAAACCCGGTGAGACAGACTGACAAATGGCATAGGACGTCCGAGCGTACCTTAGGGACTAATATCTTTCGCTGATTTTCGTACCTTAATAGATGTAACTTTCTTGATATTGATTTTAGCTATATGTACCTAAATGTTTTTCCTTACAATTGCATTCACAATCAGTTATGGTTTGATATTGTGTGTTACGTCAGAATTTGATGAAAATAAAATAAATAAAACAAATAAATGAGTGACGATTCTTCTTCTTCTTGGTCGTATCACTCTTGTCAGAGCGGTCGTGGTCGTCATGTAATATCGTTGGTTTGGGCAGATGTTATGCGCCTCACGAGCAATCGCCACTTGTCTCTGTTGCTAGAGAGTCTAGTACATTCGTGTAAATGACCTCCAACTGATGACTTTATTTGGTCAGTCCATCGCATGGGTGACCGTCCGCGCGGCCTCGTGCCTTCTACTTTGCCCTGAACGACAAGCCGTTCAATTGAATTGTTCTCTCGCCGCGAGACGTGTTCAAAGAATGACAGTACTTTTGAACTAAAGTCGTAAGGCGCTGTTTGATGTCGAGTTCTTGAAGGATAGAGACATTGGTGCACCACATCTCCAGAGTATCTATTTGCTTTCTTTCGACCTGACGCAAGGTCCACGTCTCTGCAGCGTACAAAAATATGGGGAACACGAGAGTTTTTACGAGCCGGATCTTTGTGGCTTTAGTAATGTTCTTGTTCTTCCATATTTTCTTCAGTCTATCCATCGCAGTTCTAGTGATTCGTCGTTTAACTTCGTCGAGTGACGATAGGTTTATTAAAAAGCAAGTTTATGGAATAAAGGAACAAAAGATTGAACTCACGTGCATTATATTTTTCGCCGAATTCACGATCACTCGCCGAATTCACAATTTGAATTCTTACAAAAAAGGGTCAGAGTGAAGAAACATTAATTAAGTAAAAGTACAAAGGAAAGTACCTTAAAAGAAATAATAATTAATGGGCTGTCAATTAATACACTTACATAAATATCGCGAACCCCTCCGATTTAATTGGCGAACCTTCACGAGTTCACGAATCACACTGAGTGACCCTGGTTTATATAAATCGTTTGGATTGGACGATTTGGAGAAAACCCGGTGAGACAGACTGACAAATGGCATAGGACGTCCGAGCGTACCTTAGGGACTAATATCTTTCGCTGATTTTCGTACCTTAATAGATGTAACTTTCTTGATATTGATTTTAGCTATATGTACCTAAATGTTTTTCCTTACAATTGCATTCACAATCAGTTATGGTTTGATATTGTGTGTTACGTCAGAATTTGATGAAAATAAAATAAATAAAACAAATAAATGAGTGACGATTCTTCTTCTTCTTGGTCGTATCACTCTTGTCAGAGCGGTCGTGGTCGTCATGTAATATCGTTGGTTTGGGCAGATGTTATGCGCCTCACGAGCAATCGCCACTTGTCTCTGTTGCTAGAGAGTCTAGTACATTCGTGTAAATGACCTCCAACTGATGACTTTATTTGGTCAGTCCATCGCATGGGTGACCGTCCGCGCGGCCTCGTGCCTTCTACTTTGCCCTGAACGACAAGCCGTTCAATTGAATTGTTCTCTCGCCGCGAGACGTGTTCAAAGAATGACAGTACTTTTGAACTAAAGTCGTAAGGCGCTGTTTGATGTCGAGTTCTTGAAGGATAGAGACATTGGTGCACCACATCTCCAGAGTATCTATTTGCTTTCTTTCGACCTGACGCAAGGTCCACGTCTCTGCAGCGTACAAAAATATGGGGAACACGAGAGTTTTTACGAGCCGGATCTTTGTGGCTTTAGTAATGTTCTTGTTCTTCCATATTTTCTTCAGTCTATCCATCGCAGTTCTAGTGATTCGTCGTTTAACTTCGTCGAGTGACGATAGGTTTATTAAAAAGCAAGTTTATGGAATAAAGGAACAAAAGATTGAACTCACGTGCATTATATTTTTCGCCGAATTCACGATATACAATGAACATTCAGAGTAATATTAAATGTGTATTGAATTATGAAATGAAAACAATACAAGTCAGTTCTCCTCAAAACGTGAGGCTCCTTTTAGCCTAAGTGAATTTAGACAGACATTAAGTAAGTGAATTGTTAGAAATACCGGCGTATTCTTTATAGCTTGACTGCTTTGTATTTATTTTCAGCGGCAAGATTTTATCAGCGTAAGAAATAACGTGAACCAAAAAATTATGGTATACCCACTTCAGAAGTGTAATTGTATTTTTCCTAAGTTAACCGTATCTCGCGTCACTTTGGGGTAATTCATTTAACAATTATTTAACATAAAATTATTTGTGTAATCTGTTTTTATTATTATTATTACACATGTATACACGAATTTACTTATGATACCTTTTAAAGAAAAAGCATATAAGTTATAAGACATAGACCATCATCAATGAATTTTGAAATTAAATTAGTATTGAATTTAGTAATGTCAAAAAGAACTACCTCCTCTACCAAAATTCAAAAATCTTTACTTATCAACTAACTAGCAAGTAACTTATGCTTATATTTTCACTAATAAGTCTTCTCACTAGATTTTCGTGAAAAACTTCAAGTAAGTGGTTTCTCAAGGAAGGGATAACGAATCAATAATATGCACATTTGTCTTCGGTATATGCTTTTTAGGTACGTGCCGTACTCAAAGTAAAGTCATGAAGGAAACTGGCGACCAAGTCAACATATTTACATAAGTATATAACTACGTGATAAGCAACGAATACCCAAGGCATTATTTTTCGAGAAGCTCTATAACATTTTTGTCATATCCATGCTTCGCCGCTTGAATATTATTCTATTATCTTCCGCTTGCGACGAATATCTTGACAGAAAATTGTTTTTGTTCAAATTCTTACAGATCGGCTTTATTTACGCGGTGATTCTTCCGTCGACATCATTCATCCATAGAATCTCGTAAATAGGACAGACGCAAGAATACTTTCTTCAACGGTTATCAATATTCCGCTTCCTGTAAGCTGGGCGGACTTTATAGTGGGTCCATAACTGTATAAGTATATCAATAAAGGTCCGTGCCAAACGACCGTCATAAATCTGTCTTGTTCAGCGATCCCGGACGGAGGTCAGTGTCACGCTCCTGTTGGGACTTCATCTAAAGTGTTCCGTGGCACATTGGAAATGACTTGGCTCGTACATACCGTCATACCCCCTTGGGAAATCTACAAGCTATTTGTTATACCGCGATATTACTTTTCTTGAGAGCTTTAAAATTTAATTTATTCTTTTTATACTTTTCTCGGTTTATAATAAACAATATCTTTATTTTATGTCCCATAAAGCTTGCGTCTTAAAGAAGTTAAATGCAGACAAAGAAAGCCAATCACTTAACAACTTACCTTGCATCCAATCCTCTTTTCTCGTGAAGTTCCCGCAGTATTAAATAACACTATAAACTTGCTTCGTCCACTAGTTAATGTTTAACTGATAATTAATCCAAATATTATTCTTTGACAGCAGATAAACAAGAGTTTTATATACATTGGCATCATCCATCAAACAGTTTTGATATGATGGAGTTTTGGCTATTAAAACTTGTGAAGTTTACTCAAGTTTCAAAAGTTGTAAAACATCTAGCGATTCTCGCCTGAAGGCGGACTGTGCGGCGTCTTTACTGAGACAGCTCTAAATATAATAAATTTAAGATGATACAAAGCAATGTAATTAACATTTAATAGTAATATGAATAAAATGAATATTTGCTCAAATGTCGCGTTCACAAAAGACGAGAAACAATAGTTTTGATGATTCTACGTGCTCACAACTCGGCACATCAAATTCGTTCTCATTGTTTCATACACTGTTTTGTCAAGAGTCATGTAAGAAAACTTGCACAATTTATAAACATGACATAATAGTAACTTGAAGAACAACGAGTCATATTATATTTTCACGCGTGAATTCCAGGTGGAATGCCATTAGGTGGTAAAAAGCTCATCCTTACGATATAGTAAAATACAAACACTTCCAATGAAAACCCCTATCTGGCATAATAATATGTCGTGAGTGATACGGATTTTCATCGTTATAAATAAACCGAACCTCTAGATCAAACTTCCAAACTGTCAAAAGGCGGAAATCGAATCCAGAACACTCCAAAGGTAGTCTCTGTAGATAGATTATTAAATGTATCGTAGTAAGTTCTTCTTCTTGATGTTACAATCCTGTCGGGGTGGTGCTAGTTTTGGATTTGTAAGTTGCCGTCTTTTAAAACTTAAATATAATTATGTAATCTGTATTCATAATTGTCCTCACCAACTGACAGATGAGCTACCTTATGTGGAGTGGTCATCATTGACCCTGGATATCAGTAATACCAAAGGCATCACCGATACGTAGCCGGCCAGTTATGATGGAAGAATAGTTCGTCTGGTGGCTGCCTCAACTAGGTTTGTGGTAACCGGCTTTCAACATTATCACCAAATACGTTGGCTTCAGGCGCATCATACGACACTCTAGTTTGACGCCTTGGTTAAAGTGGCTATTACTTTAGGTTGTCTCAATACTGCTAAAATCTGTTTACTTACGTATCCGATACATCTAAATTGAAATAGAAAATACTTGTTTTGTACGCACAAAAAATTTAATCAAAACGACATTTCATTATCAGTTGTTTAAGCTGTCATAATTTCTTTGATGCAGTGAAAGACATGATTAGTGAAAGCACGATAGAGTTATTTACTTACAAAAATTATTATCAAACTGATTACAAGTGGCCCTAAGTAAACGCCTATCTAGAATAGAATCAAACGTTCAATTCAAACGTTAAGTTTTCAATCCCATTCGCTCGAGATCAGTCTCCATTTATTGTTGAAGAATCAGATTCCTGATAAGATGATCCGAGCGAAGATGCTACGCTGGGGCTTTATGTATTCAAGTGTAATAGTCCAAGATCCCAGGGCCGCCAGACGTCACGTATTTTCTGACGAAGGAAATGTGGACGATTGAGTAGTGTTAGTATGTACTAAGAACGCATGCCTACCTGCTAGCTTGCTCAGACGGCCAATTTTCAGGTATCAGGTAATAAAGGTACATAAAAACATTACTTACCTCACGTAAATTCTCAAAGCTGATTTTTACGTATATTTTAGGCAATATCCTTAAAAATAAGTCGCCAATACTCCCAGACACTTTCCGTCGGCCGTATTGCTTTGCAGACGCTTTAAAGCTCCCAAATGTATTAGAGTCTCCAACGCCTGACGCATTTTAATTGCACCAATTTGCTTTACGCATCTCACGCAATGCGTGATTGGTGTAATTGGTGCAATTAAAATGGGTCAGGCGTTGGAGACTCTAATACATTTGGGAGCTTTAAAGCGTCTGCAAAGCAATACGGCCGACGGAAAGTGTCTGGGAGTATTGGCGACTTATTTTTAAGGATATTGCCTAAAATATACGTAAAAATCAGCTTTGAGAATTTACGTGAGGTAAGTAATGTTTTTATGTACCTTTATTACCTGATACCTGAAAATTGGCCGTCTGAGCAAGCTAGCAGGTAGGCATGCGTTCTTAGTACATACTAACACTACTCAATCGTCCACATTTCCTTCGTCAGAAAATACGTGACGTCTGGCGGCCCTGGGATCTTGCTCTATAATACGCAAAGGCGACTGAAGTGATAGAATCTGAAAGCTTCAACGGAGGATTGGAGAATCTCGCTTCCAAATTGCACACCTTTCACACTAATCTTGTAACATGCTCGCACGTAGGATAACCTCCGTACACGTCACGGTGAAGAATTTAATTATCGACATATCCGCTGTATTTAGTGGCGCTCGGGCGTCTGTTAATTGAAAACCTCCGCCTTGATAATGTCCCTGATTATAGGTACTTATACAGACTTTCCTTAGAAGATACGACTTGTTACAAAACTTCGGAAAGTTAAAAATATCCGCGTGAACAGTTAAATTGGTTCTAAGAAACTTACACTTGCTGTTTAATGGGTTACCGCGGCGTGTTATCAAAGACTTTGTTATACATGTTATACTCGTATATCTACCTTCGTGTTAAGTAGCGAGGTTATTCATTGATCAATTGAACAAATACGAACTATCCTAAATTGGATTCGTGCTCAAAAACAGTTGTGATCCAAACTTATCTCATGAAAACGGTCCTAATTTAAATTTATAACAATTTAGGTAGATTATCCTTCCTATCATAAACTACTAGCCTCGAAGAGATTTTGTCATTATATACACATAATATCATCTTTATATTCTCTTATTTAATAAATACACAATAAAGATAACAAGGTTTCAATTGCAAATGAAATGTGGAGTAGGTACTTATTACATTTTTAACTAACATAGAAAACTATGCTAAAAGGAGGAATCTGATTATATTTACAAATGCATTTTTTTCTTATTTATCATCTCCTTTTTCTCATTGTCTTTCTTCTTCCTGTCATTGACCGTTTCCCTGTTTTGAATTTTGTTCATAACAATTGGCCTAGAAATATTTATGTACATTATGCATTCAATATTTGCTCGAAATGTTATTACGCTCGGAAACATTGGCGTCGACTATTGCATCCCAAATCCCAAAGCCGAAAATAATATTCCAAAGGTTTAATATCCCCATAGGCAGATGGTTTAATGCATTCAACGCCAGAGTGAAATATATATGTATATGTATGCTAAACGGCAGCGAATATTAAATGAAAACAGCGAGTTGGCCGCGTCAATTTTTACGAGCGCTGACACAGTTCTCTAACAAAATTGTTCCGTGAAGCTCACAAACCGCCTCTCGGTTTGTCAAAAAGTGCCCGCGGCGTAGTTAGGCTGGTTTCGACGCCGTTGATTGGTTTTTACAGGCTTGAAATTCTCCTGTTACACCTCAAAACTTTTCCCCTTAATGCAAATAATAAACACCGTGACCCGCATTGCGAATCCACCTCCCGTGTTAAAAGGAAATTGTTGTATACTTAATTACTGTTTAGTTGATTAGCATTTTTATGATTTTCTTAATAATTTTCATTTATACTCGTACTTTTATATTAAACGAGACTGATTAAAACAAAAATGATTCGGAAAAAACATACAAGTCTTTATTAAACAAGCGCCTTTTTTCTGCATTAAACTTCAATTTGCTCGTCTGAAGAACGATCATAAACAATCCCTGAAATCCTAGGCGTTTCCATCGCTGTCAACGAGTCGTCGACAACTCAATAGGTCTTAATAATTTGCGGAAACCGCAAAGCGGAATCATATTGAACACTGGCGATTAGAAAAACAATTATTTTGGAATGTTTTAGGAGTGCTGCTCTCATACATAATTATTTATTGTTAAAGCTCGTGAAATTTTCTCTTTAGTGATATTATTTAAGAGGTTTGAATATGACGATAAAATATAATGGATGAATATTTAGTGTTACTGTAGGGATTACCGCAAAAAGTCATTTAGGTAAGCCGAAGCAAATAAACAACGACTGTGTGGTGTGTGGTGTGTGTGTAAGGGTGGCAAGAACCTCTGAAATGTTTCACTATCGCACATGTTCGGGCGGAGCGACAGCTTTATGACCACGCCACATGGTCCCGATTGCTCCGTCCGAACCTCAAAATATCCGAATGTTTCAGCAACAGACAGTTCTAGTCGAACCCTAATTTATCGTTCTCGCAGTGCCTCAAACGAAAGCAATTTCCGTTAAGATTCCTTTTTTCATCGGTTTTCAAAAGTAAACTGCCACAATTTGAGTTCTTTTATGACGTGAAATTACTGATTCACTAGCCGTCTCTTATATAAAGGCCAGGGGTAATGTACTGCGTAAAATATTTGGACGTAATTACAACAAATTCGGTTATTTGGGGGTGGGTTGGAAATATCAAACAGCGTAGTTTAGTGTGAAATTATGACACAAAGTGTGCCCGTTATTAACGTCAGCGTCAAAATAATCGGCATGCGGCGAATACCGATTATGGTCAACATGACCGCCGTTAAACCTATTCGACTTCCATTAACGTTAACAAGCGAATTCATGTCCAGATAATGTTATAGCCCGCTAAATGTAACATCGATACTATGTTTAGTTATAGACATGTTTTATGTCATTAAACAATCAATTACAACTGAGGTTTGTATCCAGCAAAGGATATACTTTAATGACTATAATCATAAATTAATCCATGCTCGATTATGTATTCGATAATTGTGAAATCATTTGCTACTGTAAAATACCAAGTTTAAAATAATTTTACGCTGATACCAATCAAATTATTTTTATGCGTAGAATCCGGTTTAAAGTCTCACAACTACCTATATTAATATTTGATAATGGGCATGAGACAAGCGATAGGTATAATACTAATAATACGAATTCAACCCTTATTTGCTTAACCTACAAAAAATCTTTATTTTTAGGTTAGGTTAGGTTAGATTTAAAAAAATCCGAATATGTATCTATCTATGTACCTATCACAAATATTTCGAGAGAAGATAATGTTTACGTTCATACTATCAGTGTGAAATAATTTACACAAATGACGGTGAAAAGAGGTAAATGTACTTTGAAATAATTGATCTATTTAATGCTAATTAAATTAATGAAGTTGTGTAACCAATAACAAAACCACAATAACATTTATCCGGTAAATTAGTTCGAATATCTATACAATTGTGAATGTTCTATCGATCGCTGGATTAGGGATAAAAAAAGTTCAAAAATGTCAGTTAAGCTTTTTATACATCAGACGTTTTGTACATTACAGAGCGTGGGTATCCAATTAAATGTTTATGGCACTTATTATTTTCATAATTCTTCGAAATCTGTCCCGATAGTCGTTAAGAGGATGCCCGAGTCTCGTTCAGCCCATACAAACGTAGTAGTCTGTTTCCTCGCTGGATTTTAACACTAGAGCAAAGATTTTTTGGAAAACAATACATCACTACGAGTACCATGTCGGTATGTTTTGCTTTTTTTGATAAATTAATTAATATAGAAGTTATAAAGCTTCAAAAACGTCGAAATTGACCATTTCTCATTGTTCATTTTCGGACGTAGATCTAACCAAATAAAACGCAAATTCAGAAAAAAATCAAAACATACCGACATGGCCAATATCTTCATCTATAGAACGCTGAAAAAATTTTCAAAATCCGTTCAGTTTTCATGGAGGAAACAGACAAGAGCGTAATGCCGATTTCATCAATTTTCTGTAGGTTTTTTCAGTCCGAGCTGCAGTTGTCCCGCTTACGGTTGTGAGGGGTGAGACGGAGGGGTCAACTAATACGTATACAAATAGTGATTCGTCGTCGTAGTCGATAAATTATATATCGATATAGTGTTGTTCTTCATTATCGATGTGTTTTTTATATCAAATAAGTTAATGTTTGACCAGAATCACACCGGATGGGAAGTGAAGATGTGGTCCAAGATGGTCCACATTAACTTAAGAAAAGCATATATATTATTCACTCTGATCTTGAACTTCCACGTCATAGTCAGGGAAAGGGGGTCTGTAACCACTTCCACTAATATTCTTCTTGCCTTAGGTACGTTTAACAAGCGGCGTTAACTCTGTAGTAAGAATTCGGCTTCACACTCGAGGGGGTGTGGGCTCAAATCCAACTAGCACGTAAGTAACGATTTTTCAAAAAAATAATAAATATTTCACTTGCTAAGACTCGTTGAATAGGTCTTTTAAAAACATTATGAGGTTGAGAACACCATTTCTCGATTTAGGGATCCGTTTCTGAAATATTTGATTTTAAAGTTAACTTTTTTGTTAGGGGTAAGTGTCCCCCCCCCCTCTATCTGCTCAGCGGCTTTATGGAATGCTATGCTATGTGGATTCGTGAAAAAAATTACAGCAATAGTATATATAACGAAGTTTAAAGGAAAACTATCAGAGCTGAGTAGTAAATAAAAACTAATAAGTTATAGGCGACCAACTTAATGTAAATATATATATATATATATATATATATATATATATATATATATATATATATATATATATATATATATATATATATAACTATGCATAATAAATAAATAGCTACATTTACACTAATTATTATAAAGCTGAAGTTTGTTTGTTTGTTTGATCGCGCTTAACTCAGGAACTACTGGTCCGATATGAAAAATTATTTCAGTATTAGATAGCCCATTTATCGAAGAAGGCTATACGCTACTTTTTATCCGAATTATGCGAAGTAGTTCCCACGAGACGCGGATGAAACTGCTGGCAGTAGCTAATATCAAAGAAACAAATATCTATGTTACGGCTAGTACCCGAAGTGCGGCTACACCTACATAGTTCTAGCCGGCTACAACTAGGTGTAGCCGGCCACGTGCGGTAAGAACTAGGTGTATCCTATTTGTCGTCGGCTAGAACTAGATATAGCCGTACACCGGTGGTTATCTTTTTATCGAATGTTCAAATGCGCTAATTTTAATTAAAGTAATTAGGTTAGCGAGGAGCGAAGCGACGAGCGTGTTAGGTTAACAGGAACCATCGCACGAGCCGAGCGAGCGAAGCGAGCGTGCCGCGGCAGCGGCCGGCGAGTGCCAGAACCGACTTTAGGGCGTTTATAACCTGAACATTT
The DNA here is from genome assembly GCA_905404135.1 of Hesperia comma. Lineage (NCBI taxonomy): Eukaryota > Metazoa > Arthropoda > Insecta > Lepidoptera > Hesperiidae > Hesperia > Hesperia comma. The sequence goes on from FR990016.1 coordinate 12,909,400, forward strand.
CATGAAATGAACATTGTATAAAATAATATTCGATCAAATGAACATTATGTCAATCAATATTACACAAAATGAATATTCGATCAAATGAAAATTATGACAAACGATATTATACAAACTGATTAAATATGATACACCTAGTTCTAACAACACGTGGCCGGCTACACCTAGCTGTAGCCGGCTAGAACTAGGTGTAGCTGCACTTCGGGTATTAGCCGTAACATCTATATTATATAAATTACGTGTCACGTTGTTTGTCCGCGATGGACTACTAAACTACTTAACCAATTTCAATTAAATTTTGCACACTTGCGTAGATTTATCCAGCTTGAAAGATAGGATCACTACATAGTATAAAACAAAGTCGCTATTTTTGTCCGTCTGTTTGTTTGTCTGTTTGTCTGTATGCTTAAATCTTTAAAATTACGCAACGGATTTTGATGCGGTTTTTTGTAATAGGTAGAGTGATTCAAGAGGAAGGTTTTTATGTATAATACATGCATATATTCCCACGAGAACGGGATCCACGCGGGTGAAACCGCGGGCGGTCCGCTAGTAGTTTATAAATCTCAACCATCTGACCCAGCGCACTTCGTATCCTAGAAGTCATTGAATGTTATCCTATACATACGAACTTCGCATGGTCATTTAGTAATAATCAGAGATGTTATGGATATCCGTAACCGTAACCGAAACTATCGGATATCCGAAATAAAAATATATCCGTAACCGTAACCGTATCCGCTAAAAAAGTTTCGGATAATTTCGGATAATTGCCGAGTATAAATAAAAGACCTAACGACAGGTTTTTGTTTCACCCACTCACGCGCCATGTAAATATTGCATATTTGTTTGTTATTTTTAGTCGTATTGAGTTAGATCAATATTTTTTTATTACCTATCTAAAACGTAGGCAATTCCTGGTAAAAGAATCTTTTTACTTTTTCCTATCATCAAAAATGACTGAGATATTAAACTTTAAAATTAGGCTTTCGCGCCAAAGAGCATGACGCCATAGCGCAAAACAATAAACTTGTATATTTTGGTGGAAAATCTGACTTTGGCTCGTTGCACTCTAACGATTTCGCTTTAAATTCATTTGTTTTTCTGCAATCAACATTACCGATGACGTCATAGTGCAAATGGCGAAAGAACGAAAATTAAAAAACGATGAAACTTTACAACGCTGTATGGACATTTTTTGATCATGATAAACTTCGGTAACTCTATATTATCACAATTATTTTTATAAAAAGCATTGTAATTTGAAGTGACCCATTAATTCTCATTTTCTCCTATCTGACTTATTGCACCAAATGATAACCTAGACTTGATAGTAAATATAATCAAATTATTACATACCTACTATTTTTATTTTACTTTAATGTAATATCCGTAACCGAAATTATCCGAAACTTACGGATAATCCGAAATAATTAGATATCCGTAACCGAATCCGAAACCGATATAATTTTATTCCTATATCCGTATCCGTATCCAGATCCGAAACTCCATATCCGTAACATCCCTAGTAATAATATATAAGTAATAATAAATAAAATAATAATAATAAACGCCACACACTCATACCCCCCAGTAGAATTTAACCTGTGTCGTGGGTGGCATGGACGACACATATAACACACCAAAATAAATACTATACATACAATACAATATAATATATGGCACCCGAGAACAAATATTTGTCTTGTCCGTCACACAAATATCTGCCCCCGCCGGGTTTTGAACCCGGGACCCCTTCACTTACTCCCAGGTAGGATCGTTACCCACTTGGCTACGGGGCCGTAAGTAAATAAATGATACACATATTTTTGTGCATTATCTTCAAAATATATAGTTAATAATAAACAAATATATAAGAAACAAATAATCACAACAATTTGTGTATATTTGTTTATTTAATACACAACAATACAAATATTATGAGTGGACGAAAGTTGCTGTTACCAATACGACGCCACGCCGGCCAGCTTAGTTATTTTTACGACTTTTAAAGTCTTTATTTATTATTAGATACAAATATAATAAGGTTGGTACTTACAATATTTCTTTAATGTAGTTGGTACACGAATTCACTATCAAGTTTCCCGAGTCGGGCGGGCGATCTACTGCTACCTGCTACACGCACACACGCGTAGCTCGCTTACCCACACATAGTAGCTCTCTCGCGCGGGGGTACAGCCGATATCGAGACGGCAATAGAATTGGCTGATAATGGATTTCGAAATTTTTCGCCACTGGGGCATCCTCTTAATTGGTGTTAAAATCATAATATAATATTAAGTACTGATAAATGTTTGACTTTTTTATTTTAGTAACTTTATTGTAAACAGTTGGAGCGAATCAATATTTAAAATTGTATATCGTTCAATTAATATTTTGTTCATCTTTGTACACACTGGTTGATTTAATAAAGGCTTGTTTATTATAATTATCGCTGACGTATCGAAATAATAACAATGTTTCAAAAATATTTTTTATGCCAACTTTTTTTGATGGAAAAACATACTTATATGTAATATGTTACCCATCAAAAACATAAATGTGAAATGAGAGCCAAGTTCAATATAAAATATTATATGCTTTGGTTGTTGACTTCAACGACAAAATGAGTGAGATATAAAAGGAGGCCAAGTTCAATGATCTGTCCTAAAGAACAAGGGCGAAAAATTATTTTTACTTTTTGTAGCGTCTTAAAACGTCATTTATACCAAAGTAATTTAATATTTTTTCTGCATATTTTATCAATAATGTCTGTACGCGTCTTGGTCGGCGTAAATAATATTATTAATAAGAAGTGAATTGATTAAAATAACAATGATATCCTTTCCATTGGGTGAAAAATGTTACCATTTAATCACTTTTATTTTAATGGTAGAAAATGTATTTTGGTAGAAAAGTAAGAAGTTTGGGCATTCTTTAATGAATAATTAACATTTTGCTTGAAAGCTTAAGTTTAGGTATTTTTAAAAATATTGTTACGTGTCAGGAGTAATGGGTTCGAGAAAATGCCAGAATGTACCACAAAGACTTTTATTGTAATCGTAGATACACAATTACACTATGTACACAGTACACACCAAAACACTATGCACGTAGGTACTCGTAAACACACTCGTCGAGCACTATATCGCCCGTAGAAATCACTTCACTTCTCGCTGGTATCGCTCGTAGGTATCGCTGGTTCTTCCCGGTTTCGCTTCCGAAACTAGAATGCCACCCACTCGACCGAGTGCTCCTTTTATACCACTCACGCACCATTCATGCCATTTCTAGAATATTCCCGCTAATTCCGGTACCGTTTGGAATGAAGTTCGAGTACGTTCCTTGCAATCGACTTTCGCCCTTATGACTATTGCCGTAAGGTCGAAGCGTCGTGCGCGTACTCTCGAGACGGTCGCGCTCCATTGTCCCATTGTTCGCTTGACATGTTTATGGTCCTTATTGTTTATTGCATCCGGTTTAGCGAAGTACATACGCCAGGGTTGTCACAACATGTTTTCTTTATCCTTATAAAATGTCATTTAATCATAGTAGAAATAAGTGTAAAAAGAACTGGCAACTATTGAATCGTTTTTCAAATTGTCGTTGACGTTTGTGTTTTGATCTCGTTTCTTGAAATGTCTTCATTTATCTATGCTTATAAGAAATTAAATATCACAATACTCTGGTTCTGGAGTACCTACCTAAGCTTGCGAAAAATTCTTGTATATTTGGGCACAGAAATTAATGGTAGATTTTTTAGAATATTTTTCATTCCAAGACGCTAAAGTTGAAAATGAAATAAAACTAAGTATGGCAGTTTGCCATTATCCTTTATTTATAACAACATAGTTTATAAAAACTTTAAATATCATTTCTCCTTAACTTAGGTTCATATTATGTTGAAAGGGTCAAAAGTGACTCCAAATGGTACAAGTACTATTTATTACACACGATGCTGCACGCCAGTTATGTTAGCTAGAACTCGGCTTGACACACCTCCTTAATATTTCCTGGACCGTAGATTGATTTCTGCGTCATAAATTATTCCTTTAGCTTCTCTTCTAACTTTAAGACATACCTATTTTTCAGTATGTGGTCAAGAATTTAAGTAACTCGGTTGTATTTTCTCAAGTTTAACAGTTGGGTTTTTTTGATTCCTGGCACGATAGTGGATAGCGCCAATATTTACTAGCACTGATAAACCCAACAGTACAAATGAAAATAGCACAATTCCTTTTGAGCTAATGTGGGTTTCCAAGCTAGCTGCGATATAAAAAATTGGTTGTCTGTAAAGTCGGTTTACTGACGATAGTTGAACGTGACAACGTCTTAAGAAAATACTGATGGAATGGTAGCATAATCACTAATAGTCATCCTAAACTATCTTTGAATACTTAGTTATAATTTATTTACTGTTATATTGCAGTTAAAAACCTTTATTAAATATTTTACCAAAAAGACTAGTCGCTGCATACCGTATAACGAAACATTAATCTTTAGCTAGTCTGTGCATATTATGTCATGTCAATGTGCCACAAACAAGTCAAAACAAACCTGGCTGGTTATAAATAATTTCGATAAAAACCAAATAGACGTCAGAGTTACATTGACAAAGGCCGATCGTGCTTCTTTGTCGCTCGTTCCGCGTTCTCGCTTGCACTTCAAGCTTTAAATGGGACGCCTCATCACGCCTCATGACGTCAGATAACGGCGCATAGATGTCATGTTTTTTGTGCGTGCAGCCGGGTATATCGATTTATAAAACGTAACGTTGTCACGTCAAAAACTTCTTACTAACATACAGGACATCTTTTTCATTACACGTAACGATAAGATTCAGAATTTCTTTTTATTGTGGTTGTGGAGTAACGTACTGCTGGACGCGTGTTTCCTGATAGTCTAGTATCGAACTTTTCAAGTTTGACAACTTTCTCGAGTTTTTTTTCCTTTTCACGAGTTTGTTTTTTAACGTGCTTTAACGACTACCTTTTTCAGTTCTTCGTTATTGACTTGTGTATTCGAGCAAATCGTAGAAATCGTTATTTTAATCTAAACACAAAAAATGTGTGTATAGGTGATGACCCTGTAGCGAAGTTTTTAGTAGCTCGTCTTGTGACACGGGGGATCCCGGGTATGATTCCTGGCCAGGTCAAACATAATAATATGTGAAAGATAAATGTGTTTTCTTTGGTCGTGCGTGTTAGGGATATGTTATTTTTATTGTATCTGCCTCCAATGGCATAAAATCCTTGTACTTGGTATGATCATGTGACGTTTATTTATAATTTATCAGCTTTATAATACACACATCAAAAGTGTCTAGGGATCAACATATATTTTTGCAATAACTTTTCTCCTGATTGATATTAATTAAAATTTTCTTTAAGGATTTGTGGCGTACCATCTCCGCCACTTCTATCGATAACGCTACTAGCGTTGTACTTGGGCCAGCACCTTACATTTTTAATACCGTTAGGCGGCCCGTTGCGCCTGCGCAGCTCGCAGCGCGCCAGTCTCGTTTCGACCTCCGTACGTAGACTACGCGCGCTTACTTTCGCATACGCTTTGCTTGCTTGTATTGTAATTACTTAGTGTTCTATTAGCTTTCTGTAACTTCTTAACTTCTGTGTAGTTAACGCTTGACTTTCTTTTCTATCACTCTTTGTATCTTCCGCTCTTATTCTTTCTATCTGTGTAGTGTACCTATTCTGTTGTGTGTAATAAACTTTAGTGAAAACGGTTTCGGACTTAATTTATTTCTCCTGCTTACACACAACGCACAATTAATGGGGGAATAATACTACCAACCCCCATAACTGGTGACCCAAGGTGTACGAACAGCGGCCTTCGATCGTCATACGCAGAAAGTTCGAGAACTCGACGTCGACTACACAGCGCCATAGGGTATGGTATAAGCGCGGAGCGGTGAGCGATTTTGAATTTAAAATTTTTTTTACTATCAAGATGGCACATAATAATGATTTTATGGATGCTGAGTCAGCTGCCAGTCCTGAAGTACTGCGCGTTGGTGTTAGAGTACCACCATTTTGGCCAGAGGAACCTGCTTTATGGTTCGCCCAAGTCGAAAGCCAATTTACTTTGTCCAAAATAACGACGGATGAGACAAAATTTTGCTACCTGGTCTCTCAACTAGATCATCAATATGCTGCTGAAGTCAAGGATATTATCACCAATCCACCCGTAATTGATAAATACAATAAACTTAAAACGGAACTAATTAAACGTCTTTCAGCGTCACAGGAGAAACGCGTGAAGCAGCTGCTGATGCACGAGGAGCTTGGTGATAGGAAACCCTCGCAGTTCCTTCGCCACCTACAAAGCCTTGCTGGTCCAGCAGTTCCGAAGGATTTCTTGACCACCATCTGGTCGAGTCGACTGCCTGCCAGTATCCAGACGGTAATCGCATCCCAGGTAGATGATTTATCCTTGGAAAAGCTGTCCGACTTAGCAGATAAGGTGCACGAGATAGCCCCTACTACTCCTCAGGTAGCCAGTACATCTAGGGCTACCCACTCAGCGCCGTCAACATCGTCATATGATGACCTGGCCAAGCAAGTCTGCGAGTTAACAAGGCAAGTTGCTAATCTCTCCAAACAGGTAGCAAATAATAATGGACGTTCACGTACGCAGAACCGGAACAACCGAGTCAACCGCTCACGCTCACGCTCCCGCTTCAGGCAACCGCCTGCTGACCACCCTCATTGCTTTTACCATTACAACTTCGGTGTCAAAGCGCAGAAGTGCAAGCAGCCCTGCAGTTTCAAGTCGTCGGAAAACTCTCAGGGCGGTCGCAAGTAGCGGCCAACGACTGCCCTTCTTCACAAACAGGCCGTCTCATGGTCACCGATCGTGCCTCGAAGATGCAGTTCTTAGTGGACACTGGCTCTGACTTGTGTGTCTTCCCGCGATCGGCTGTCAAAACGCCCTGTTTCAAGTCAAAGTTTGCCCTGACTGCTGCAAATAACTCCGTCATACATACCTATGGTATCATGCGACTGCAACTCGATTTAGGTCTTCGACGTGTTTTCCCTTGGAGTTTCACTATTGCTGACGTCTCCAAGCCTATCATCGGCGTAGACTTCCTTAGTTTCTACGACTTGCTTGTCGACTGTAGAAACCAGCGGCTTGTGGATAACGTCACTTCGCTTTCGGTGAACGCCCTCTCCGGAACACCTGATGACACAGCATCGATCAAAACTGTGACAGGTGAATCCGACTTCCACATGCTGTTGCGAGAGTTCCCCGAGATCACGAGACCTGCAGGTATACCTTCACCTCCTAAGCACAACACCTTACACCATATTAGGACGACGCCAGGCCCTCCTGTCTCCTGTAAGCCTCGACGTCTCGATCCTGTGCGACTGCAAGCTGCAAAGGAGGAGTTCGAGAGCATGCTAGCAAACGGTGTAGCTAGGCGTTCTGAGAGTCCATGGTCTTCCGCACTCCACTTGGTAAGAAAGAAAGATGATGGATGGAGACCCTGTGGCGACTATCGCGCCCTGAATGCTAGAACGATTCCTGATCGGTACCCCATTCGTCACATTCAAGACTTTTCTCACCAGCTCTCAGGATGTTCTGTCTTTTCTACAGTGGACCTGGTGAAGGCATATAACCAGATTAGGGTAAATCCAGCTGACATACCAAAAACAGCCCTCACGACACCTTTTGGACTGTTCGAGTTTGAGTACATGACGTTTGGTCTTCGGAATGCGGCTCAAACCTTTCAAAGGTTTATCGACGAAGTACTTTTAGGCCTTGATTTTTGCTACGGGTACATCGATGATATTTTAGTATATTCGTCATCTCTTGAAGAGCACAAAAGGCATCTCCGTCTACTTTTCGAGCGCCTTAAGCAATATGGAGTGCTGATCAATACTGCGAAGTGTGTATTAGGCAAGTCAGACGTAACGTTTTTGGGATACCATGTTTCAGCTCATGGCACTCGACCGCTAGATTCCAAAGTGGAAGCTGTTCAGAGCTACGCAGTACCCAAGACGGTTAAAGAGCTCAGACGTTTTTTAGGAATGCTGAATTTCTACCGACGTTTTATCCCGAACGCAGCTCAACTTCAAGCTCCGTTGAACGCCGTGTTGTCTGGTCCTAATATTAAGAGTTCCAGCCCTGTGGAGATGACTCCTGATTTGATGCGCGCCTTCGAAGATCGCAAAACTTCTCTCTCTCAAGCAACCTTACTTGCCCATCCAGACGTTTCGGCAGAACTAGCAATCGTCACTGATGCATCAGACACATGCATAGGAGCGGTGTTGCAGCAACGCAAGGGTTCTGACTGGCAACCTTTAGGTTTTTACTCCCACAGACTGTCTTCGGCACAGGTGAAATATAGCCCTTACGACCGAGAGCTACTTGCCGTCTACGAGGCAATTAAATACTTTCGCCATATGGTGGAGGCCAGGACCTTCGCGATCTTCACCGATCACAAGCCTCTGACCTACGCATTCTCAAGATGCAAAGAAAACTGTTCTCCGCGGCAATTCAGGCATTTAGATTTTGTAGCCCAGTTTACGACTGACATAAGATATATACCTGGGAAGGAAAATGTCGTCGCGGATGCTCTGTCACGTGTGGAGGAAATCACAGGTTTGGATTACCAAGCTCTTGCACGCTTTCAGGAAACAGACCCAGAACTGCAAGACTTGCTGACTAACGGTTCCAGTCTAAGGCTACAGAAGATAAAATCCATAGACAGCGACATACCGATCTTCTGTGATATGTCAAGTGGACAGCCTCGCCCTTTTATCACTCCACAGCTCCGCAGACAGGTATTTGACATGCTACATAATCTACATCATCCCGGAAGTTCAGCTACTGTGCGACTGGTTACACAGAGATTCGTATGGCCAGGGATTCGTAGTGATAGTAGAGAGTGGTCTAGGCAATGTTTACAATGCCAAAAATCTAAAATCACCCGTCATACCAAATCTCCTCTATCCTCCTTCCTTACCCCTTCCGCGAGATTCTCCCACATACACCTTGATCTCGTCGGACCTCTAACTTCCTGTTCTGATTTCAGGTACTGCCTTACCGTCATCGACCGATTTACTCGTTGGCCTGAGGCAGTCCCACTGAAAGATATTACAGCGGAAACTTGTGCTGCTGCCCTTGTTTCTGGATGGATATCCAGATTTGGTTGCCCTGCTCGCATCACAACGGATCGTGGACGCCAGTTCGAGAGCCATCTCTTCCAATCTCTCGCTTCCATGATTGGTGCACGCCATCTCCGCACCACTGCTTACCATCCTGCAGCCAATGGCATCGTCGAGAGGCTTCACAGGCAACTTAAAGCGGCAATCATGTGTCACTCTTCTTCGCAGTGGACCGAAGCCCTTCCACTGGTGCTACTGGGTATGCGTAGTGCATGGAAGGACGACATTCAGTCATCCGCTGCAGAACTGGTCTATGGCGAACCTCTACGCCTAACTGGTCAGTTCCTTTCCCCGAGAGAAGATTTCAGCTCCGATGACATCACCCAGTATGCAACGCGTCTTCGTTCGCATATGCGCAAGCTGACTCCTCAACCTACTTCGTGGCACACATCTTCTCCGTTCTACATTCCACGGGACTTGAATTCAGCGTCTCACGTGTTCCTGCGTCAAGACCATGCCCGCGGATCTCTAGAGCCTCCATACGCCGGTCCCTACCTTGTCATCGAGAGGCAGCCTAAATACTTTACCCTGGATGTCAAGGGCAAGAAGACAAACGTCAGTGTGGACAGGTTAAAACCAGCGTACCTAATGCGAGAAGCGCGAACATCTTCATCCTCTACCACTGAAGACGAGGTCCTGCCGATCCCTGCTACGGAACCACCTCCCGAGGAGAAGAGGACCCGGAGCGGCAGAAGAGTACGGTTCCCTGATTTTTATCGACCGTAGTCACGGTCTGGCCAGGGGGAATATGTGGCGTACCATCTCCGCCACTTCTATCGATAACGCTACTAGCGTTGTACTTGGGCCAGCACCTTACATTTTTAATACCGTTAGGCGGCCCGTTGCGCCTGCGCAGCTCGCAGCGCGCCAGTCTCGTTTCGACCTCCGTACGTAGACTACGCGCGCTTACTTTCGCATACGCTTTGCTTGCTTGTATTGTAATTACTTAGTGTTCTATTAGCTTTCTGTAACTTCTTAACTTCTGTGTAGTTAACGCTTGACTTTCTTTTCTATCACTCTTTGTATCTTCCGCTCTTATTCTTTCTATCTGTGTAGTGTACCTATTCTGTTGTGTGTAATAAACTTTAGTGAAAACGGTTTCGGACTTAATTTATTTCTCCTGCTTACACACAACGCACAATTAATGGGGGAATAATACTACCAACCCCCATAGATTCATCAAATAAAGTGTTTTCGTTTGTCACAGTAACGATAAACCAAGTCACCTTTGCATTAATAAAGAAATTTGCCATTTTTTTCCTAATAAAGGGATTTTTGACATTTGAACCACTAACATTAAAGTTCGAAAAAAAGACTGAAATAACAGTTTTCTTTAAAATTTTATTGGGTAACTTAAACAATTAATAATCCGTGTTTCTACCGCTAACACTAACAACACAAGAACATCGGTTTGGCATACTCAAAATGAGTTCATCCAAATCACGCTGTGGAATGGCCGCCCATGTTCATTGCAACAACAAAAAAAGGTCTTCTTGCCACTGGATACCCTCCATATTCGGCAGAGCTCTTCTCTGTAGCATATCCCATGCATGCTCAATCGGGTTCAAGTCTGGCGACTGAGCAGGCCAGGGCAGGACATTGATGTTAGCTGCGGCGAGAGTCTGTCTTACAACTCTTGCGGTGTGCGGTCGTGCATTATCATGCATTAACTGAAATAAGGGACCGATTTGCACTTGTAGAGGAACGATGACGTCTGATACAATCGTCTCAGCATAAATTTGAGCGTTGAGGTTGCCTCTGATCCAAATCAACTCAGTTCTTCCGCCGATCCAAATACCCGCCCATACCATGATGGTTCCACCACTATAAGGATGGACTTCCTGGCAGGATTTTAATCGCTGTTGGCGTCCAGGGGTTCTCCAGTGTCGTATACGTCTTGTATCCGGTCTCATACCAAAACGAGACTCATCAGAAAAGCACACGAAACGCCATTGTTCTTCTGCCGAAATCCGCATAAAAATCTTGATCCCTAGACACTTTTGATGTGTGTATAATAACATAATTGCAGTAATCCTGTAATTTTCTGGAGTGCTCTCAGCCACGAAAAATATTAGAAAGTGTTTGTGTAGAACCCTAAAATGACGAACATCTATCTATCTAAACACATAATAAAACTGTAACACATTGCTGTTTATGCACGCTAATGTCAAAAACGGCTGAACGGATTTTTTTTCACTGCGAGAAATCCTCTTTTTCCCAGTGAAAGTCCCATAAAAAGGCTGTGGAGCCCGCGGGATCGGTAATATTGTAGGAAAAACTCCGATTAACGTCGTGGGCAACAGCTAGTTTAAAATAATAATAATAATAATAAAGATCTTGCTTTAGTCTCCTAAAAAGGGCTTGAACCTGAATAAGTATTGCACAAACCAAACTTTACTGCAACTCACCAGAAAAGACTGGTTATCGAAATAATTCAGTTCAATTTTGAACCCTAAAACTCAAACTTAAAATAACCAGATATCTAACTTCAATGTGGTGAGAAATTTCAGACTCAATCGAATTATGATATGACCGAGAATCGATAATCTAGTATCAAGTTTATACATAACAAGCTATTAACTCGATCGACTATCTAAAGTGGTATCCTAATTGTATTCTCGAAGCTTAAACAGTCAAGTTGCTTACTCATATGTCAAGCGATTAATGGATGAATATCACAAATTAATATATCAGGTGGTAAAGTTGGATCAAACTTATCGTTAGATATAATGTAATGTTATATTAACGAGAACTTTAGCAACCCGATGTCTTAAAGCTATCGGATATTCCAACTTCGTATACTAGCTGTTGTCTGCGGGTTGGCCCAGGAGGAGGCACATTTAACTAATTTTAAAATAAACTTTAATTCTTTCGTATTTGGGTTGATTTACTAAAAACTTTGAAAGAGTTCCATTATTCTAACCTTAATCCTAAACCCAATGTTCATAATGATATCTGCTTTAGGGTTGTACGACTTTGGTCAAGTCTGATATTCGTCAAATCGGCAATTCGTCAAATCTGAAATTGGTCAAATCGGTAGTTCGTCAAATCGGCTGTTTGTCCAGTTATGAAATTTGCCAAATACGCTTTTGGTCAAGTAATTTTAGTACAATCAACTATAAAAATGAAAATACCTCGTGATGTTTTTATTAACACATTTTATTTAATTCATATTTCACTTATCACTAATTCACTACATAGTATAAAGCAAAGTCATTCCCGCTGTCGTCCGTCTGTCAATATGTATGCTTAAATCTTTTAAACTTCACGACGGATTTTAATACGGTCTTCTTTAATAGAGTGATTCAAGAGGAAGGTTTAATGTCTAATACCTACATGAAAACCGGGCCGAAGTCTTGTCACTTTAATATTGTTTTTAACCGATTTAAAAAAGGGGAAGGTTAACAATTCCTCTGTATGTTTTTTTGTCTTTTGTGTGTTACCTCATAACTTCGTACTGGGTGAATCGATTTCGATAATTCTTTTCACATTCGAAAGCTAATGATTGCCGTGTGGTTCCATTTGAGCGACATCTGACGGTCAATTTTAGAGTTATTTTCAATAATGTAAATTAAAATGCAATCTTTTGACTGGGTGTTCTAATTTTGATGATTATTTTTTGTTAGAAAGGTAGTCCTTGTCATGTGGTACCTTATAAATAGGAGCAACGTCTGGCGAGTGATTTTTGAGTTATCTTGACTTTGAAGTCGGTTATTTTGATGATGTAAAACTACAGCGTAAGTTCCTGTATATGAAATGAAAACGTATGTCTTCATCGACTGTACATAGACTTGACCAAAAGCGTAGGTATTTGGCAAATTTCATAACTGGACAAAAAGACGATTTGACGAACTACCGATTTGACCAATTTCAGATTTGACGAATTGCCGATTTGACGAATATCAGATTTGACCAAAGTCGTACAACCCCTGCTTTAAAATCAACGTAATTTCAAACAAACCTTCATGCTCTATTTAAGCCTTTTAGAGGTGGTAGAGCTCTTTTTGTGTCTTTTCTCTAAAAAGCGTTTTTAAGCGGTTGTCTACTAACTATGAACTTCCAAATATTATCTTTTTACGGAAGCGCCTTACGTTATTTCGTGACGAGTGAATGACATTTCCCTTGTGTAATTTAGATTTGGTAAGAATAATGAAATGTGTTAAGTAGTTGAAAGATTAAGTTTGGGAAACCTCGAGAAAGGTCATTAAATATAATTTACTCACAATTTTCATTAAAAAAATATCACTGTTTGTAAGTCAAATAAGGCAGAATGGACAAATCCTAATTTAGCCATAAATATTTTTTATATAGTTTTGATTGTAACTGGTATACTCGTAATAATAAAGACTGCTACTATCAGTTTTATACAAAAAAAAAAAAACAACATTATTGATACCTATCGTGGTAATCGGGTACTCATGGTATCGTATTTCTCTTAAAATTATAATCTGTCTCATTCTACAACGTTTTTCTAGGTGTACTAATGCTACATGCCCTACTAAGTACTTTTAATAATATCGTATCGTAGTTGATAAGTAAGGATGTGTAGGTGGTATTATCTATTCAATAGATTCCTTTTTGGCCTTGTAGGCAATCCCTCAAATCACGGCAAGCAGGCAGTTTATAGACAATTCGTAAACTAATATAAAAATAAGTATATATCGAACCGCTCATAGTCCTTGCCTTGCGTGAAGCGCTTATAGCTCGGCGGCTTTAACTGATCGTCCAAAGGTAAGCAACAGCGGCCGCGGTCGGTAGTTGAATGGGTTTCTCGAGCGCTTCCTTGTTTCAGAGAGCCCATAGAGCCGTCGGCCCCGGTTATTATCGAAAGATAGCATTCGTTAAGACTTAGGGAATTTCGTAGGCCTTCGAGTGACATGAAAAGTTTAGATACTTAGGTTGGCCACTTACCCCTCCACCGATCCGCACTGGAACCGCTCTAGGCCTCCTCATAGATGAAGACTCGTATTTAGTAGTGTGCTAATAAATATTTCAAGTCTCCCAAATTTTCTGAATTTAGCGATTCCAGCCATTTCAAAAATTATTATGTACGTACAAAACTAAATTTACGAAAATATTAAAACTGCTCACAATATTTGTTTTGATCCCTGGCTTATGAAAATAAAATAATTATCCCTTTAATTAAACCATTCGGATGCTATCAGTGATTATTCATTAAGAACATTGAATTAATGTTTCACTCGGAATATTGAATGACTCTATCAGTAATAATCTTTAAATAAGCCGAAATTGTTTTATAACTACCATAACAGCTACGAGTAGATATATATTATGTAATTAAGCCACATGAACGGATCAAACCGAAACATTAAAGTCATAAACGTTGTTGAAAAATATTAATGGATGGTAATGTTTCAATCACATTACCGACAGCATTTATTATATCTCTCTTTGCAATTTTACATCCGTTTTTATGGTTTTTAAATACTCCTACGAATTAGTAATTACTTTCATCAGTCTTTTACTGACGTTAAAATTTCTTTTATACAAGAGTAGGTACTTTATTTTTTTATTTCTGTAAAGTTTGCGAAAGAAATCTATAATTCATATTACGTACACAACTAATCGATTATGAACTGAAAATAGTTATGTTGTAGATTGTAAATTAACAATTGCTTTAAAAATTTTAACATCGACAAACAGAGATAACTCAAAAACTACTCGCCAGGTGGCGCTCAATTGACCCCATCTAGGTGTTACCGTTAGTGGATACCGAGTTCCTATAGCCATCTTACAGCTCCATCATCAGACACGGTTACCATCTGGCACCAAAAGTACCTACTCACTAACACAAATCAAACGAGCCCAAACTCAATGGGGACATTATGTCATTTAATTACTGAGTTCCAATGGCGCCCCTCCAGCAGCTCCATTATTGGACCAAGATTACCACACATAATGCATATGCACTGACGAACAAATTTTGTTGAGAGTATTTACAACACGAGGGGTCCTGGGTTCACTCGTCAACTGGAGAAACATATCCGAGACAAATAAATGATGTTTGTCTCCGGCTCTTGGATACGTCTGGTATCTCATTTGTGTATGTAAATGCCATTCGTGTTACAGGGAAGACTAGTAAAGGAACGATACTCCAAGACTATTTACTTTTCATTCAAGCTTCACAGTGTATTGTGGTATTATTTTATGATCTCATAATCAATAATATAATTCTTATAATAATATTTTTCTTATTATTGCATCAAGTTTACTTTTTTACGTTTTATCAATTGAGTTATATTTAAGGATTTGCGTTAGGTACCTATTATGATAGTTCATGATGCATTTAACTTTATAGCTCCTTTAAATAGCGAAATGCTGGACTTCGTAATTTCCATTTATATTTTCAGACATAAAAAACCTAGCATATTAAGTCAGTAATTTATCATGTTAGTAATGATATTGATAGTATTTATAACAAATCTTTAATCTTCCCAAAGCACACATGATGTTAACAATGATATTTTGTTACAGTGACGAAATTCATCCGCATCGGCATCGCAGACAAGAATGACAACCCACCGTACTTCGACAAGGAGTTATATGAGGCGGAGGTTGACGAAAATGAAGACATTCAGCACACTGTACTTACCGTCACCGCCAAAGACCACGATGAATGTGAGTACATAGAATAATTTTATATTTGAAAGCCAGAGAACTTTTCTAATGTGTTTATTTATTTACTCGTATACTTTATTGAATCCTATATAAGTAATGGAACTAAAGGCGGAATTAATGCTACAGCGTCCTCTGCCAGTCAACCTTAGGACAGTAAGATTATAAAGAGGCCGGTATCAACTAATTTCAATAGGTAAATTGATAAAACACGATAAAAGAAATCCTAATCATCATGAACCCTAATCATCCAAACCATGGATCAGACATAATTTTCTACTGTTTTGAAATGACTCAAAACAAACTAAGGGAGTACCCAAAGAGACGACCAAAGATGAATATTAATGTGAAACATATTTGAATTACAGATCAAATGATATTTATCCCAAAATAATAACACACGTTACCTTTTAGGTTTTCCTGGGTACGTACCTATTAAAAGAAAATAATTATGTATGTATCAAAAGTGAACCCTTGTAAAAATTTATTTGTTCTCAAAGCTGAATTGGTAGTTAATATAGAAGTATAAATATTTCGGCCTTTGTTGTTGTTTGTCAATCAAAATTTTCAAATAACTGAATTAACTTAAATAAATGAATTGACCTTTCAAATGTTTCTGTTTTGTTTTCAATTTGAAGAATGGAACTAAAATGAACGATTTTGGTGTTGGTTTTATTTTTGTAGCTTTTAATAGTAGATTGTTATGACAAGGGTGCAAAGTAATATTTTTTCGGCGAGGGCGTTTTTTGAATCCAGAGCGAAGTGAGGGATTCTAGAGTAGAATCCCGAGCGTAGCGAGGGATTCTTTAGTAGAATCCTGAACGTAGCGAGGGATTCAAAGTACGTCGCCCGAGCCAAAAATATACTTGCACCCGAGTGATACACTCTACTTTTCATCACCCACTATGAGAAAATAATATATATATATATATATATATGTGTCGGGAATAGTTAATCCATGTTATTCGTTTGGTGCTATTTAATCTGTGGTAGGCGCGGATCCATAGCGAATCGATACTCTATGGCGCGGTTGATCGGTCATTAGAAAAAGAATAATGAAAAGAAAGGAAGGTCGGGTTCATGATCGAAAAGATTCCTTATTAATTGTAATGCCGTGAATCTCAAAGAGTTAAATATCGCGTGACCGCGGGTGCGAGTGGTTAAAATCAATATCGTAACATCGCGAAGTAAATCCAATCAATACCAAAGCAAACCAAACCGAGTATTCATATTGAGCCAAAGAGAGATCATTGAATAAAGCAGTTGGTTACGTGATGGCTCAATCCTGTGTTTCATTTGATATCCTGAGTTGACGTCCTGACGAGAGAAGCCCATATTGCATAGTTTAACCAACACTTCCCACGATGCCCACACGAGAAGATCATCTAGAAATCAGTCAGGATGCCGATATCCGAAGCGGGATCGGTGTTGGTTTAAACAGAGAGGAGAACGATGATAAAGGACATAGCTATTGGCGTATTTTGTCTCTACAGCAAAATAGATACCTAAACTATCCAAACAAAAAAAAAAATTTTGAAAGGCATTGAATGGCATGTTGCAGCGGGAACTAAGAGGTGTTACACAATGGAAATGCAGATACGTATTCTCATTGAATCATCCATAATTATAATTGATTTCAACAGCATAAAACTAACGTCATATTTAGTCTTTCAGCTATGTAAAAACTGTGAGAATAATCAACGAAGCTACAACCCAGCAAATTTTGAAAAGGAGCAGTGTCAGAGCCGTTTGTAGCGAGGGTGGCTATTCCGCTACACAGTAACGTACTGCGGAGCTACTGCCGTTGCAAGCGCCGTGCGCCGCGCTGAATGCAGGCAACCTGCATGGACGTGCTCTACAGAACCAATAACACATAACGCGGTCAGTCGGTAACAGTTTTGTTTCTAGATTCTGGTGCCGATTGCTTTTAAAGTTCTGAATATTGCTAAATAACTGTCGTGTGATCTTTTATAAAAGGGCAAAATAATACGACTCGTGTTACAACTTCAATTACAATTTATTGAATGATCCAAGTATTGACAACAACAAATCTTCCTTTGCTGTCGTCGTTCCATTTTCAAATAGGTACCGGCCAGGTCGCTGGCCAGTCACATTTTAATAGAAAACCTGAAAAGAAATCTCTGACTCCTCTCCTCTCCTCTCAAGTCCACTAAAACACTACTCTGCTCAAAAGCACCGCTCCTCTCAATAGCACCTCTCCACTCCACATCTGGCAACACCAGTATGCCAAAATCGCCCTCGCTTCAGCACATCTCATATCACCACCTCCTGCAGTCATTGCTCCTCACAGTTGGTATAGCACAGGCATAAAAATCCTCCGTTACAGTCGGCCATCCTGAAACAATTGCGTCCCGCAATTGGCACGCATACCACAGTATTACAATTCAACAAAATCAACACCAAATAACAGACCATAATGACATGGCTCGGCATAACATCTGCATGGAATACATCACCTTTTAAAGCTGAAATAAAAACGATAACTCCTCCATCTAAAATAAATTCGAAAACTTTGCTCAATATTTCTAGCGACCCTTCATTTGTCAATCACACATTCACTTAAGTGCGAGGCCGCATTACGGTTTTTTTCACGCGGTTGTAAACCGCGGAACCGCGTAACCGCGCAAAGCGCACACACTACGAATAAAAACCGCGACCATAGAGATAAAAAGTATATAGACATGCTCCATTCCTAAACTTGATACGAACTTTGCCAAAACATGTAGCCATTTGACCTTACCAAAAAATTGCTTGTTATGTTACAGTTCTTGACAGTTATTGAAATTAACAATGAATGACAGTCACGGGGAATCAGATGAAAATTTTCATATCCATAATTATCATAGGCACACTTTCTTTGCATAATCTTTTATTTAGAAAACTATAAATTTTATGCATTAACTTATTTTTGTAAATTAATCAGCTATAAGTATTTGGATGCTTTAGCGACCATAATAGTAAGATTTGTTTAATAAATACAAAACAATGACAACTACATACAATGACTCAACATCATAGAAGACAGTTTATGTACGTAGGTACTCTATGGTTTCTGTCTTCTCGCTGACGCGACGTCAGAAGATTGACCCTAAAGTGCTCGCGCTATGAACATTTTGCCGTCCACGGCTGTGTGTATATATTAAACATGTATAGGAAAGGATGTCCATCCAAAAAACAGAAGGACCAAAAAAGGTTGCAATAGACACAAAGTTACTATGCAACGAACATTGTATGTTTATGTGGCAGGCAGGACTATTATGCTCAAGTACATAATATTATATCGTAGATATTGAAAATGTTTCATTTTGTTATTAAGTTATATAATTTAATTTTTAACGTAGTTTAAGGTAAACATTATGCTGAAAGTAAAAAAAGTGAAAGTAAAATAACTTATATTATATCCCACTAAGTACAAAACTATGTCATCTTATATATCCCAGTCCCACAGCTTATACATAATATATCCCACTAAGTACAAAACTATATCAGAAAGTACTAATGTAACTAATTACTTTCTGATAGTTTACGTTATAGTTTCTTCTTTTTGTAAAGTTATTTAATTATAATTAGCAAAAAAATTATGTTTGAACATGGGCGACAAAATGCTCCCCACGCCATCATTCATACGTTTCATGGAAAGGCGCGACTATTCTGGGGTTAATATTGTCATTGTCATGTCTGTTTTCTGTAAGCCAAAGATATAAAAATAATAAATATGACTACCATATTTTAGGCGCACGAGAAAGGGACATAGTTGGAATGCATAAACCACATACATGAAGTCGTAGTATTTTGTAGGCAGCAGCGAATGGTGCGCGTTACTTACATACCAATGGTTTTTAGTAATTACGTCCTCAAAAATATAGAATATGGATTTCTGTGCCTTTAAAAATTGTTTTAATAAATGAATAAACACAAATAAGTCCAAAGGAATCACATTTCCTAAGTAAATAAGTGAGTCATCAATTATTTTCACTATTTTCAAAACAGTACTTCTGTTAAAATGGTTAATGTGACAGAATTACGGTACGCAAAAGCGAGATACCAATAGGTATTTTTTTTCTTTTCCTAATATAACAACCAAATTCAACTGCGCGCCAAGTTCATGCACATAGGAATAACGTGCAAATATTTATCGGGAGTGCAGGGCCTATTTAGTATTTTTAAATCCTTGACAGAAACCGCTCGCGGTTTCCGCGTCAATTTGTGTGCTCCAATATAGGGTAGAAGACCCAGTAGTCAGTCTTTAGAGGATTTCTTAATTTGGATCGCGTGTACTATTTTGGTAACCAATGTATTAATAAATCAGTTAACAGTTATCAATAATTCTCAACGTTTTAAGTGAAAATAAGAAAAATATTTAAACCAAAAAAAGTAATTTTTCTCCAGTCATCAACCTGCAACATCCAGAACTCGGCCGCCTTATACCCACTGCTCAGCTTCTTACACGACAATCAGTCTCAAAGTGTAAACCAACCAAGACAATATAATACTAACGATTAATTAAAAATCATCATCAACATCCATTCGCCTTTCTGCGTCTACTGCTGGACATAGACTTCCCATAAGTTGCGCCATTCTGACAGTTTTTTAGGTCGTCATACCCTTCCTACGAGACCACTGTAGGTCCTTTGTCCAAGACATTATTATTCGACATAAAAGGCAGAAAGGCCGACTACTGGTACAAGTACCTAGGCAAACCGCGAACAAATCTGTAAAAAATCACGGTTTTAAAATCAGTCGCGGGAGGAAACCGCATATGCGGCCGCTTGCTTATGTTCCCTTGAGTTACAAAATTAGCGGTTAACTGTCAAACCGCAAAACCGCCCGAACCGCATACACTATCAGTCGCGGGAGAGCACCGTAAGTGCGGCCGCTTGTATGGCTTTCCTTGAATCACAGAATTACGCGGTTAGAAACCGCGGCGGTTTAGCCGTAATGCGGCCTCGGCCTAATTCCAGCTTAATTCTCTTCATGATTTCACGTTTTTTTTTCAATCAACAAATTCCGATTTATCTGTCACAGGCTTCACAAATATTCTTCGAAAAAATGCCAATTTTATTCCAATAGCTATTCGCAATTGTCAATCCAGTCTATCTTTTGTCTATTCTTCATTTGTTTTGATGGAAATGCATTTTTGTTTCTCAAAATCTTTTGTTCTTCAATTGACACATTTTATCTGACAATTTACGCCTTTTTTCCAGAAATACATGCCATTGCATGGCCATTGCTATTTGTAATATTTTCCACATCAAGAAATATCAACTTTCAATCATTTTCTTCTGCATAATATCTTCAGAATAGAATCTTTATCGTAGGATGAAACACTCACTGGCGAATGTAACTCGAGCGCCACTTAAATTTTTTCGTACATTTTATCCGAACTGACGCACGTTTTAGACAATGAATCGATGACCACAACTTCCACAAATGTCTTGCTTAATATCTTCGTTTATCCATATTCACCACAATATCGATCGGGCATTCATATAAAAAATTTTTTGACACATCACGTCATACAATTACATGTTTCAAATCTTACTGCTTTTAATTGAGAACGCTTACAATTTCGGCCATTGTTTTCTATTCTCTCCATTATTAGCGCGTAGGTATTATGTTCTACAACATAAATATCCACTTCTGAATATAAAAGGGCAAAATAATACGACTCGTGTTACAACTTCAATTACAATTTATTGAATGATCCAAGTATTGACAACAACAAATCTTCCTTTGCTGTCGTCGTTCCATTTTCAAATAGGTACCGGCCAGGTCGCTGGCCAGTCACATTTTAATAGAAAACCTGAAAAGAAATCTCTGACTCCTCTCCTCTCCTCTCAAGTCCACTAAAACACTACTCTGCTCAAAAGCACCGCTCCTCTCAATAGCACCTCTCCACTCCACATCTGGCAACACCAGTATGCCAAAATCGCCCTCGCTTCAGCACATCTCATATCACCACCTCCTGCAGTCATTGCTCCTCACAGTTGGTATAGCACAGGCATAAAAATCCTCCGTTACACTTTATAACACCTACATTGTGAGGAGACCTGAACATCTTAGATTTCTTTTCTTAAAATGTTTCCAAGGATGTGTGAAATCTATCAATTCACTAAGGTACAGACCATAGTCCATCGGTCTGTGTCCCTCACACGGTGACAGGAGACTAGAAATTGGCAGGGATGGTTATGAGCAGCGAAATAAAAGAACAGAACATTTAAAATATCAATTCATTGTAAGATTGTTCAAAAAAATAAAGAATATCCCAATGATCTTATTGTAGGTAGATACTCCCTGGTGTTTCTTGAATTTGTACAGTGGTATTATGGGTCTGAAGGCTGATGGATAAGCCTTTACTTCTCCACGGTCGGGCGTAGGCCTTCCCTAACTGGCGTTACTCTGACCGATCCTGAGCCCTCTGATTCCAGCGAATGCTCCAGGTCGTCAGTCCACCTGGTCGGGGACTCCTTTTTATTCTATTTACGTTATGGCTGAACTTAAGATATTGTTTTCCGGATTCTTCAGTAATAATAGAAATAAAATTGTGTATTTTAGATCCATAATTTTATTATGAAAGTGACGTGACAGATAACTTTGACTATATAGACAATGACATTTGAATGTAGTTTATTTAAAAGAACGATATTCACAATTTGAATGACAGTATGTTACAAAAAGGTTTAGATGTACGTCAGACGACTTATGTGGTGAAGTGGCTGCAATATCGGATTGTCGTTAGTAGGTTCTAGGTTCGATTCTTGGAACGTGAGAATTTGAATGATTTTAAATTTGTTCCCGTCGTTGTGCGTATGTGTGTTTATTGACTTTGGCATCGGCTCTATGGAAGAAGCCAAAATAATAAGATTCATATTTTAGAGGTTCGGTAATATTACATTAACATTGGATGCAATGATACACATCAGATAGGATATCGTCATTCGAATAAGATACTGTTCAATTAAATGATTGGAACAATGTTGAAGGATTAAATTGTTGTAAAGCCAAATTTAACGGAGGATACCTATAATTTCATTAATACTTCTACCTGTAATGTTCCATTATATGTGACAGTTGTTGATTCATGACTTGAATCAGCCGTTACTGTAGAGAATTTCCGTTGCAGAAATTTGAAAGCAGTAGGCATTTGTTAGTAGTCCGGCATCTCTTTATTAATATGGAATGTTTTTATAAGAACCGTTTAGTTGAAAAGTTAGAGTTAACCTGATCTGTTATTTCTTGAGTAAATTAAAAAATATGGCGAACGCTAATGAATTTAATTTAAATGTGTTCACGAAGATTAGTCTTGTCGGGTGCGTAACTTTGTCTTGACCGTCAGTATGATCATTGGTTTGTTTGTATTTGTTGTGAAGCATGTCTGTCTAGTAACCTCCCTCTTGCTTGAGTCTGCTGTCGAACAACTTGAAGGGTTCCTGTAGGAACATAAAATGTCAATCATTTCCTTTTCTGTCTTTTGACTTTATTTGTCCAGAAGTGAAGCTGATGAAAAATACAAAGATTCTGGCTACATCGCAATCGGGTTCGAACGGGCACCGTCGCAGGCAGCGGAGAAAGAGTATGGCGAGAGCTGAGCGGTGGTGCGGATGTCTGCGTTGTCCCAAGGCGACCGGGCAACCAAGCGGGTTTGGAGCACAATGAGCACTTAAAGATGGTTTGGTTGAACTTGCTTATAATTCTGGTAACGAGTATTCAGTACGAGACAGATGTTATGTTCAGTAAAGAATAATCACTCTAATGTTGTTGCACATTTGCCAACTTATGACAAAATAGGTCATCAAATTTTTAATGACTATTAATATTACAGCGATTTAATTTACAAAGTTCTTGGCTTAAATTCTAATTTGAAATGTCACTACTGACAGGATGGATATAAATAAAGAAATATGCTGCAATTATTGAATTGTATTTCCAAAATTTTGAGTGCGGGTCGTTAAACATTTTGACTTTGCGTAGAAAATTCATAAGTTAGCACACGATTGCTTATTGAAGTTTTCAGGAGTCATGTACCAGTCGAAGAGGATATTGATAATAATAAAAATTAGATATGAAATGTAAGGAGGGAGATTGTATCACAGGCTCTTTCGGTTTTAGAGAAGGGTTTTAGATCTTTCTTTCCGCACGGATGGAGGGAGAAAGCTGCCCATCGGTTTGCTTCTTTCGTTCCACACGGATGGAATGGGGAAGCTGATCATGGGTTTGGATCTTTCTATCCGCAAAGGTGGAAAAAGAGAGCTTCCCAGTTGTGTTTGAAAGAAAGAAAGAAGAAAGAAAATACATTTATTTCATCAAAATATGTGACAAAAAAAAAGGAAAAAAAAAGAAAAAAAAAAGAGGAAGAAGAGAAAAAAAAAGAAAAAAAAAGAGAAAAAAAAGAGAAAAGAGAGACAGTGTTGAGAGATGGGCTTGGTTCTTTCGTTCCAGAGGACTGGAAAGAGAAAGCTTGCCGTAGGTATGGTTCTTTCGTTCCACAAGGGTGGAAAGAGAAAGCTTACCTTGTTGTAGAGTTGTAAAGGCGAAGAGAGAGCCTTGGCGTTAAAGGGGTTAATTTGAAGGCGTTGAGAAATTTTCTTGTTTTACGACTTTGGTACATGGCTCAGGTTAAAATGATACTGGTATTTCGAATGAGAATGACTTTATAATAGGTCAGGAAGGGCCGAGCGTAAAGAGATACTCGCGTGTGTATTTGGTTGTTACAGGTAATCTTCAAAGCCTAATACGTGTTCCGCTGGTAGGGCGAGGACGGATCACGGGAAGATGCCGAAACGCATACGGTTTTATCGCGATGACGTACCGAGTAAAAGTTAAAACAAATCGCGCAAATAATAAATTGGTAATTTTGTTCTAAATAAGTGTTGTTATGTTATGGAGTTTCTTCTCACTCGCTTCTTCTCCATAGCGACACTAGCGAAGCGAGTGGTAGATTACGGTAGTCAGGGTTAAAAAATGCAACATAAAGTTTTTGAAATCCACTCGCAGCAGTAGCAGCAGTAGTCATTTTTGATGTTAAAGATTTTGAGTTTTGTTTTGATTTGAAGTAATTGAAAATCGCGGATCGAGCAATTGTGATGGCGATGATATCGGAATGGAGCATCACCCAGGGACGGGTGACTGTCAGCGATGGCCGTGTCGGGAATAGTTAATCCATGTTATTCGTTTGGTGCTATTTAATCTGTGGTAGGCGCGGATCCATAGCGAATCGATACTCTATGGCGCGGTTGATCGGTCATTAGAAAAAGAATAATGAAAAGAAAGGAAGGTCGGGTTCATGATCGAAAAGATTCCTTATTAATTGTAATGCCGTGAATCTCAAAGAGTTAAATATCGCGTGACCGCGGGTGCGAGTGGTTAAAATCAATATCGTAACATCGCGAAGTAAATCCAATCAATACCAAAGCAAACCAAACCGAGTATTCATATTGAGCCAAAGAGAGATCATTGAATAAAGCAGTTGGTTACGTGATGGCTCAATCCTGTGTTTCATTTGATATCCTGAGTTGACGTCCTGACGAGAGAAGCCCATATTGCATAGTTTAACCAACACTTCCCACGATGCCCACACGAGAAGATCATCTAGAAATCAGTCAGGATGCCGATATATATATATAATACGTAAAAATGCACGAAAACTTAATTTTAATTTGAAAACGAAATCTTAATTTGATTTCTTTTTTTATTATTCAGCTGGCGGGGCCCTCGCGTCGTACCAGACATTCTTTATTCAAACAATATTTGCGTTCGATTTCTTTAGCACAAAATACTAAAATGTTCTAAATTCAAAATAGGACGGAAAAGATCTAGCCGGCAGGAAAAGTTGTATGAAAATTCATTCCCGCCCGCTGAATAGAAAACAGCAACTTTGGAACCCCGTAAGTCCGAACCAAGTCGTCTTTTTCGAATAGGTGTGATGAAAAAAATATTGTGAATCAAATTTGAATAATGGTCGTCGATATCCCCGTTCGCATCCCGTCGCTGTGGTTTTAGAACACTCGTTACGGTACAACGGCTATGACAGCACTAAAACAAAAACGTTTAAACGTCTGTTTGAAAAAGTCCTTATCGTCCAAAAGTGACATGCGACAGGCAACTATAGTGAAACATTGCGCGTAGTTACTAAAAATGAATATTCACAGCCAGTTCCAGTTGTTAAATGTTAGAGAAATGTTGTTTGTAAATTGTATTCGAAATGTTTGTCAGTCCTGCACGCTTAGTTGTCCCAACAGTGTGATTACCACTAAAGTACACTCTTTGAAGGGGCCATAATAAAGAGTAGTATAATACGCCACCGTCTCTGCCAAGGTTTAATGTCTTCAATGTCTCTGCCATTGCTTAATGAGTTGGCGACATGAGCAAATGCTTTCTAAGACTTTAGAGTGGCACAATGTAAAAGCTTTCAGAGTTACTTTATGAATATCTTTAAAGTTGTAAAGTATTGTGTGCTATTCAGTACTTATGTGTACAATGTATCACACGTTTTTGAAACTATTCTATGTACTTATACAAAATAGATATGAAGCGCTCATAGCCCGGCGGCGTAGCGCTCATAGCCCGGCGCGGCGGCTTGCGTCGATCCTAAGCGATCGACATTAAGTTAAGCAACAGCGGACGCGCTCGGTAGTCGGATGGGTGACCGCTAGTGGCAAAATTTCTTGAGCGCTTCCGTGCTTTGGAGGGCACGTAAAACCGGTGTTCCCGGTTGTTATCGATTGATAGCAGTCGTTAAGCCATGTCGGAGGCCTTCGGGCGGCTTGAAAGCTTTCGACTCTGGGTTGGCCACTAACCCCTCC
Organism: Hesperia comma; assembly: GCA_905404135.1. Lineage (NCBI taxonomy): Eukaryota > Metazoa > Arthropoda > Insecta > Lepidoptera > Hesperiidae > Hesperia > Hesperia comma. Next base: position 12,936,047 of record FR990016.1, read on the forward strand.
ACCAACCCGCATTGGAGCAGCGTGGTGGAGTATGCTCTAGGCCTCCTCAATAATGAGGAGAGACCCGTACTCAGTAGTGGGCCATTAGTGGGTTGTAGCTTAGCTTAGCTTAGCTTATACAAAATAGTGTGTTAAAATAAACGTCACACATTTTTATAGAAAAACATCCTCTTACAGATTTCTTTACCATTCCATTCATTACATCTATTTAAAAGCTGAAACAACGAAATCCATTTAAAAGCTGATTGCTTTTCGTCAAAGATAATGAAATTAATAATGCAGACGATGTGCCTGAATTCAGTTATGAACTAACAGTCCCCTATTATGTTATAGTAGATAAACCGATTTTCTTGACCTTAATTTAATCATCTTATTTTGTAAACACTTAAAAGTTCAATGACCGATGCCTTAACAAGTTAAGTAGTCCTTGGATTTCATATTCGTTGATCTCAGATCGTTCAATTTTGTAGTAATTAAAAGGTAAATAATTAACATGCTTCGAAAGTTTAAATCATTCACAAAGTTAACTCCAATTTTTTTATAACTTCTCTGTAACAATATCTTAACGCTTTATTATACGTTAAATTTAAGAGTTTTAAAACAAAGCCAAATTTGTATTTAATGACATAAGATTCATAATTATTATACAGGAATATTAAAAATCCTTATCTCAGTTAAAACCTGTAATGGAAATAATAATTGAATTGCGTGATAAAACAGAACTACTAAAGTACGAATTTCCTTTAAAACTCTTACAGAAATTGTTGTCATCATAAAAGTAAAGCCATAACGATAAAATCTACGAATTTCCACGACACTCATTATATAAAAGGAGATTTCATGCTGAATCCGATTTTATCAATACATTGAGATAATTTTACGATTGTTTTCTACAGTTGTGAGCTCACAGAAGTAATTGTATTTCATTTCAAAAGTATTAATTGATATAATTATAAATCTGTTAGGAATTTTTATCCCGTTGGTTGGTAGCGGCCCTGCCTGCGAAACTAGGGTCTCCGGGTTCAATTCTGTGCCGGGGCAGGTATTTATGTGACAGATTTGTCTGCCTGTACTCGAATCATGAGGATTGCTGAAGTGTTATTTACCGTTTCCATCCTACCTGCGTACCTTTAAGAAACCTAATGTGATTCCTAGCCTAGTTTAATTATTTTAACTGTAACGGGTACTCACGATATTTATTATTTATATATATTTTTATTGAAGTGAAACTTCTTTATCGGCGTTGGAAAATAATTTTCGTCACATTTTTCGGTTACGCTTTGACAGGTTACGCTTTGACGCGTTACGCTTTGACGCGTTACGCTTTGACGCGTTACGCTTTTGACGCGCGCCATGTCAAGATTATGTTGATTACTTTGGAGGTAGATATTTTGGTAATGTATACAATTATTACTTTGTTATTGACTTCTGGGACTATTTATAAATTTTAAATGTTACCTTTTTTAATGTTTCCTGTATTCCTTCTTTATTTTTATTGATACATTTCTGTAACTTTAAATACGATTTCTTTTGATTGATTACTTTGACGACATTATTTGTCAATGTAACTCTGACGTCTCTTTAGTTTGTTTTTTATCCAAATTATTTATAACCAGCCAGGTATGTTTTGACTTGTTTGTGGCACTATAACGGTACCTAATTTTGGGATCGTATTATTGGACTCAAGACGGCGACTATTGGACAATAAACGGCGTAATGTTTGTATTTAGTTTTTAAGTGTATTTTTAATCTTATTGTTATTATATTATTTATTTTGCCCCTCTTACGGTTGGTTCAGACGAAGTAGTACTTTTTTATTTAGAAAAAGTATTTCGGAGCAAAATTACTAAAGTGGTAGTTTCATTGAAATAAACACGAACAAAACAAACACTATACAATTGTGTTTAAAATAATAAAACCAAGACAACCACAGACCTCTATCTATTCACAATCTTATTAGAAAAAACCTACATTTTCTTTTTAAGATTCTAATAAGATTGTGATTTTTATCTATTTGTAAGTTTACAATCTTATTAGAATACAATCAAAACAAAATATTCGCTTGACATTGACATGACATAATATGCACAGACTAGCTAAAGATTAATGTTTCGTTATACGGTATGCAACGACTAGTCTTTTTGGTAAAATATTTAAGAAGTTTCACTTCATACGTGTGTACACTAGTACACGCACACATTTTTTTTAATTATATATCCATGCAAATGCAATTGGGTCGAAATATCGGTATAAATAACAGTTAAAATGTTTAGTGTCCGCGATGATAAAAGTTTAAAATCTTATAGTTTAATTATAACATCACGTGAAAATGCATTACATACTACACAACACTAGTTTGTAAGCTAAATTTGCCTAATCTCCAGATAACGTGTGTGTACAGCGTTCAAATGTTATATCGTATTATTAATTACAAGGAACTATCAAATTTCAAACAGATAAGACTAAAGCAGGAGAGATGTGAGATTTGACAGTCAACCAGTATGTATGGCAGTTTTGAGAGTTATGAATATGCTTGGCACAGTTACATTGCTTTGCGGGCTAGTGCAACTTAGTCAGCTTGGCACATGTATGTCGAATGAAACTTTCATGCGGAAACTGGAAGTGTAAGTCACACATACGTATATGTATGCGTGAGCGTCAGCCATTTATATACGCACTGAGGCCATACGTCTATGTTCTTAGTTAGAAACGTGCTCGCCGTTTGATCGATGACTTCGCACAGATGCCGCGATTCGTTTCCCGAGAAATTTGTTTATTTGTTCAGCTTTATACATTCTTTATGATTTAACAAGGCAAATAGTACACGTGAATGGTGATTTTGATCAACAACTACAATTATATAATGCTGTATCAACTTTAGAATACCTACATATTGATTGCTCTTATTTATTCTTCTTATGTTCATTTGTTGTTTTGTTTCTATTGACAAATAATTTCTTGATAAATATTTAATTTAATTAAAATCTTCGAAGTGATAGCCAAGTGCTTTGAGTGCTGATCTCCCGCAATAAAGGAATTTGTCTTGGAATTTAACACGCACAATTAATTTTCAAATGTATAAGAAATTATTAGCATTAGCTTCTGTGATGGAAAATATCATGGAGAAACGTGCACACCTAAGGATTCATCATAATGTTCTAAAAAAGTTGACATGACTACAAGTGCGCACTTAGCTAGAGTGGTGACTATGAGTTATAGCTCTCAAATTGTGCTAGCTGATCTTAATAGTATTTAAATATAGTACCTACTTTTATACTATGTGTTATAACTACCTATGTGTTATCATTACCTTTAACTAGTTCTTGACCTCGTTAATTGTAAGCAGATAAATATCGAGATTGCAGCATATTGCTTTACGGCATGTTATTTTTATATAATGTATTATGTAGTTGTTATGTACCTACCTACTCTCACGACATCACAAACGACACTTCAACGGGGTGAATGACGGGGGAAAATAGGTCCTTGGCAGGCACGCGGTTGTTTGGTTTTGGCATGTCGTGTTAGCATTCAATTGCCTGCTGGCATAAAAACAATGAGCCTTAAATAAGGTAGATAATACATTTTTACATATATGTAAGCTACAACTCAATGGCCCACTACTGAGCACGGGTCGCTCCTCATTACTGAGGAGGCCTAGAGCATACTCCACCACGCTGCTCCAATGCGGGTTGGTGGAGGGGTTAGTGGCCCACCCAGTATCGATAGTTTTCAAGCCGCCCGAAGGCCTCCGACATGGCTTAACGACTGCTATCAATCGATAACAACCGGGACCGACGGCTTTACGTGCCCTCCGAAGCACGGAAGCGCTCAAGAAATTTTTGCCACTAGCGGTCACCCATCCGAGTACCGACCGCGCCCGCTGTTGCTTAACTTTGTCGATCGCTTAAGATCGACGCAAGCCGCCGGGCTATGAGCGCTTACATACCTACATGTATTAAATATTAAATAAATAGTCTTTCAAATCGATAACACTATTGTTATCGATTTGAAAGTTGTTGATGTTGTGTGTATAATCACGGGAACACGAGTTTTAGACTTTAAAAATTGGTAGTATATTTTAGGATTTAGGATGTATACTGTTCTTCAGTGAAAAAGTTACACAGATCAGAGTTTTCTACGTAAATTAAAGGGTTTGACGACCAATGCAGTTTAAAAAAAAATACACAACAATGCACTCAGCAAAGAAATAATATACATAGAACGATCGTAACATAAGGCATCTTTAATATCGATTCTGATACACAACCGTTCAGCTGGAAACTAGCTTATAGATGCAGTTTTATAAAAGCTAAAATATTTTTTAAGTTAGACGTTGAATACTTTCTGGTAGATTGTACCAGAACTGGATGTTATGACCTCCTTGCGCACATTAGTAGTTTTATATGCATAATTGCGTAGTAAATTTTTACTAAGTACAGGTCCAATCGGAATTGAACATAGAAAATTACCGACCACATGTACATACATTTACTTGAAGACATTCAGGAATTGACTACGTATAGTTAAATAAAAGAAACTAAGTTAGAAAGTTATCTGCGCTTCCGTGCTTCGAAATTAGGGTTGGCAGGTATCTAATAACTCGCCTCGCCTGTTCTTGTTTCGAGACGAGGTGATCCGTTCCTATATTGCTCATAGATAAACGCAGTTATATAAAGTTTGGTACAAAGAATAAGCTAGAGGCAAAGCGACGATGAATCATTTGTAAGAGTAGAAATGTTAGGCACATTTCTACTCTTAGTTTCTAATCTTAGTGTTTGATGCGCTCCATTTACTATCTATAATTTAATATTAATAATTCCATTATACAGATAGAAACCACAGAAACTTAAGTTGGTAAATAATTCCTTTTCGGAATGCACCAAGCACCGTAAATCACCTCTGGCGCGTCGTCGTGTTCTTCAATGGGACCCTGGTTTACATTGGAAATCAATGAACATAGCAAATATTAGATTTATTTAATACTGACAGAATGTATTTCCCTTATACACAGAGTTCATCTTCATCGCCAAAACAATTTAAGTTTAAGTAACGTTTATGAAGTTGAACTTGTTAAACTATTAAATTGCTCTTGTCGAGTCAGACGAGAATACGGTCTCTTAAGCCATCGTTTAACCACACTTCGCTGTGGGATAATTTATGCAGAATGTGTCCTAAGCAGACATTAAGCTTGTGTGGTAGAAATTTACAATCGCTTGAGTATTTATCTGTACTCCGTTTGCGTTCGATATGAATTTCGTATCAATGGCAACCAAAACAAATGCTAGCTCTCCACCCGCGTAATTAAGGTTAATTGTAGATTGACGGCGAGAATTTAAAATACCTAAAGTAAATTTTTCTTACAAGCTAAATTCAACTGAGAACACACGTTATATTTTTTTAGCGGCGACTGGCAATTCTATATTCTCGGGGACTCAAGTATAAACTTTTATACTTTCAAAACATTTATTTCCCTTCATAATCTCATATAGTGCCACCAACTTATCTGTTCAGTAAACGGATGTCGCTAGTGCAGCGTTCAATGTTACCATACAATAAAATTTGGCGACTGTCAAGGGAGCTCAACAACTTTGAGACCTATGATTTTTACCAGATGTTGCACATAATTCGATGGTGAATGATGACAAAGCCTTTCCGACAAATATAGATACACAACTTGGGCTGTGGCTACTAACTTAAACTACCATGCAATGACAGCAGTAACATAGGATGTTAACATTATCTCAATCCATCAGGGCCCACTATTAAGCATAGGTCTCTTCTCATATTGAGAAGGTTATTAAGACCATGCTTACATTGCATGCAATCTTTAAGTTCACCATGCTGAATAGGTAAGTGCGGTTTGGCAATGTTTTCCTTTACCGTTATATCAAGTGACATTTAAATGCTTAAAACGCACATAACTTAAAAAAACGGAAACATCCAAAAATAAAAGAATTACGTAGGCCAACACAGTCAAATATTACTTTTTCATATAAAAATTAAAATTTCAGGACAAGAGAAATAAAAAATCCATTGTTATTGACTATAATTATTTATATATTTATATATTTTATTAAAATAATTGTCATCGTGATTTCTAAGTTTGAGGGGTTCAAGACGAGAAATCCCTGTGGAAAATGATGGCGATGCGCCAGAGAAATTTCTTCAGCTTTTTTTAACTGAAATATTTATTTGAATTTTATCGGACAATTAATTAACTAGCAATAGCAACACTAACATGTTGTAACTGCGACGTATTCTGCCACATATTCAAACGTTATTTTCGGAGTTAGCAGGCGATTTTCTTCCTTCGTACAATCTAAAACTTTTAAAATAACTAATATTGCATCACTTCTAAGAGGCTCGGGCATAGAGGCTCGGGCATTTTTAATCACTTTTTGCAATTAAAATCGAATTAAAACACATAGAGCACACGCACTTCAAAGACTTGACAGCGGACATAAAATTTCAAAATTGACGTTGTCTTTTTTTTAGTTCCATTTTTTTCTACTGAACAGATAAGTTGGTGGCATTATAAATACGAATAAATCGTAATCAATCATCATTTGACGTTCTTAAACGTTCCATTAAAGAAAATTTGAGACGGACCCAATATGTAATGTTGGACCAGATCCAAAGTTGCGGCCTATTAGTGTCGAACTGCAATTTCGCTTAAGTACCTCTCCTGAGCTTAATAAACACTAAATTATCTGTAAAGTATCCGTTATTACAAATTAGCTATACTTACTTAATAGAAACCGATAAATCTAGTTAATATCGGGTCTAAGCAACAGATACCCCTGAATAATTAGTGTGCTGAGCTCAAGTGTAACGATGAGACACACCATTTAACACGAGTCTGGCAGTAAGTACCGATGTTTATGTTGGTACCGAAGAAAGACGGACGTTACACTCAGAGATTCACTGTAACTGAACAGAAAATACTGTTAATGCTATCAATGTAAGACGAAAAAGTTCATAAACATTTGGAAATAATGTCAAAGAACAAGTGCGAATCGGAAATAATAGAGGCATATTATATAAGACGTGTGATAAAGTATTTCGATAGTTGAAGAATATTTTACTTCATGATTATTAGGTTTTCCTTAGCGTTCATACAACGATCAATATGTCTCTTTTTATAAAGTTTCGACTGAGTACTTTTCTAAGGTAATAGAGAAATGGTTGGTTTTGATTCATTTTCTAATATTACAAACTTTTGTAAGGTACATGAGATGATTTAATAGGATATTTTTTTTTATTTATTACCTCCATTTAGTGCCAACGTCCAAAATTAATCCCGTAAATCGATTTTATTGGGTCATCGACGGTAATAAATGTATCAAATTTTAAAGGTGAGACATATTTCAATTGTTTGTCTCGTAGAAAGAAGAAATGAGCATTTTGGAATCATTTATGAGTGATGGACAAATAATTCAGAATATTCATCTAATTTAAAAAATCCCCTAGCAGATAATATCCATGTGTTGTTAAGACCACCACAACATTAATTATTTTAATTTTTTAAGTGTATTTTTTGACCACTATGTCCGTTATGAAGTCTCTTTATCGATTGGACCCGTAGAAAATCTCGACGGTTTGAATTTTTATAGATTATTTGCGATTTCAATTTGGGTAACGAACTTCCTTCTGAGGTATTCTCCGAGAGTTCAAAAAAGGTGTAAAAAATTCTGCCTCCTGGCCAACATTGCACTGGCGATCCCTCTCGTTTTCCCTGTCTATAGAAGACAGTCACTGATTTATCCGATGACCAGTCTACTTTTTCATCAGTCTTTCCAACCATTGGGTATAAGATATATTTTTTTGTTTTCTAATTGGAAAATATCAGTAAAAAACTTACTTGTCCATTATTCGAAATTGTTTACTTTCAATTATTTCACAAGCTGCTTAATATCGTTGTTTCAGAGGTAAAATATCTGCGAGGCTAAAACACTTAAATGTAAAATTCAATCAGTAATTACAAATTCTATTTCTGGTCGAGCTCTAGAGAAGAGTATCTTCCATATTTTATCAATATTAGAATATTTCAGCTTGTCGTCTCAGTGACTATGCAAATGGTTACAAAGTCCGAAAAAGAGATATTTTAAATATATAAATGTTAAAAGCTCGTGCACATTCAGTCGGATGATTTATTAAGATAATAACTTCTACTCTACTTACGGGCTTATTTTTGGCCCCAAGTCCAAGCATACTACAACACGTCGCAGGGACAGGGACGCAATAGAAATCAACCTAAATATTGGGACTTCTTTAGATAGGCAAAGGCCTCTGACATGCCTTATCAAATTCTGTCTTACGGTAATTTAGATTGACAGCTTAACATGCCTTCGAAAGTACGGCAGTTATTAAAAAACGCCAACACAAATATGCCAATATGTTGTTAAGTATATGGAAAATATATTTGGCATAATGGCGTAATGATCTTTCACATACTGTTGGCAAATGCCATGGCATCGTTGAAAATTAATTTCAATAGATATATTTTATTGCTTTATGGAAGAAAGCGCCTGTACGTAATTACTTAGGTACTGACGAGTGGGTATTATACTACCAAGCTTCTTCAAAGGATACCTACAGCGTGAAAGATTAATGTTTTAATCGCTTGATAGCCGCATTAACTCTTGTCTTAAGGCTGCTGTACAATTCGATGATGAATGAACGACATACGAATGATCAATGTGTTTATCGAACAGCAATTGCTTAATGAATGCAACGGATATTACGGAAGTTTCTAACTGTTAATTATTGAATGCAACGGATGTTATGGATGGATGTTTATAACTGCACAAATATGCTTACATGAATAATTGTGATTTCATTCGTTCATTTAGTAGAATATATGAGTTTTTAATTAATATCAAAAATGCATTTCGAGGGTAGGTATATTGAAATTTACATATTTTGTTTCATTTATATGAATAATAAATGAATTTTATTATCGGTGCTTGACCTAAACTTCGAGTAGGTTATTTTTAAATGTTTTTAAACGCTTGTAAAATTTAACTCAACTGGGTTCTTTTAGGTTGGATCTATATTGTAAGTACCCACGTACACAAATGATAGTGTGTTTATAAACACTATATCAGGAAACGTTATGCAAATAGATATTGTTATTCAATTAATTGTATAATTCAACTTTCAATAAAATTGTTTGATTAAATATTCTTACTGGCATTAGGTGGAAGTTACATCTTCAGTTTCCTTGAAAGTTTTGATATACCAGAAGTAATATTCTACGTGGCGAAATTGCTACGAGTTGGCACTAACAACACATGTTAAAGTATGCAAGATAAGATATCTTACAAGGTAACATGACATGGCATTATCAGTCATATTGAAATCGTATAATGAAAATGGGACGAACAATAAATTGTTGTTGTAACATTATTAAAATTTGACACCAATTCACATTTTTGTGGGTAAATAACAATTTATTTACATTGCTGGCCTGGTTGTTTAACTCAAATTATATGGAATTGTAGTCAACCATTAAATATTAATATAATTAAATTTATTTAAATATATTGTGTGTCATATAAGCATAATACGTTGTGATATAGGTAAGCATAGGATAACTAACAGCCATCTCAGGGTCTGATGTTGAGTAGATATTGTTGAATCTTTCACACAAAATATTATGTATGTGACTTCATCATTTTACTATATTTGAAAGTAATCCTATAGCTTTAGCAATATTAACAAAGTAAAACCAATACATCTTTGAAAAACTAAAACCACGCTTTTCGAAGTAAATTATAAGTTCAAAACAGTAAAGGAGAGACCAGCAACTTTCTTAAGGACCTTGGGCCTGGAATATGAACATGCATGAGACATCGCTTTTTAGATCGAGATCATTGTTACCACATTTCGCATATTCCGTTTTTGTGGAAAATGATGGGAATAATCAAGTATACCTAGTAGTCGTCGCATAGTTTCTTGAAATTATAATGTTTTAATTATTATGATGTAACTAGATTTTAAAATATGAAATGGATGTATTAAAATATGCAAGATTATTTGAGCGTATTGAACAAACTGTTCGTTCCAGGCCCAAATCTGATGTTCTCCTTTAGTTCTGAGCGTCATATCACTGTTATCATAAAATTACTATGTCATCGGTAGATACCTACTAAAACAACGTATAAATCAAGATCGTAGGATAAGAGATGGAGGTATAATTCATCTTCTAAAATTTAACCCCAACATAGGTAGGTACATGCACACATTCTTAATTAATCATTTATTTAGAAATTATATTTACAGCATTTTGATTAAATTAAATAATATCATACCTTTTAATTATAAAAAAATTAACCCACTAATAAAATCACAAAATAGAACCAAGGAATACTAAATGATTTTTGCCGTTCTTAATCCAACATAAAAGTCCTTAAGAATTTGACACGAAGTATATAACATCGCGTTTACTGGAATTCTTGCAGTCTTTGAAGACTGCGCTTGTGAGATACTCATTAAAGTCTTTTCTAAAGATAAACTACATTGTTTGCTGTGAAACTGTTTCCAAACCTTGCTTTGGATCTCTATAAAATAACTTACAACTTTAACCAAGTAGCATTTAAATAGAATTCGTAATTGAAGTAGCAGTGCTCATACTCTGCCACCTTGCATCAGTGTGGTGAACTATGTTCCAGGCCACCTCAGTCATGAAGAGGATTTAATGCCTTTTACTGAACCATTAATGTTTAGAAGCCCCTTGACTTACCGAGCCCACCAAAGTATGTTAGCGAAGTTTTACCTGAACACAGTAGTGGACAAATATAAGGATGTTAAGAGAATCTTTGTAACAGTTCCTTTAAAGCACACTACACGGATGCTTGTGAGGTTTTCCATTCTTAAAGTTTATATGATTAATAAAATATTACACATACCGATATACACATACTGACAACAACATGGACACGGACAATGTGAAGTAACCTTTTGACAGTATGAATAATGTTTAGTAAGATTTTTTGACAATTCATCCCCTAAAGGATAAAATATACATCTCTTAACAAAACGTCGTCAATACGAAGTTGTGATCACTTACAGACACTAAGCGAAGCGTCCAAGTTAATAGCATGACAGGCTTTTGTTCGCTTCCTTAAAAGACCTTTCAGTTTCATCATCTAAAGCCATTACTTGGCTTTATTAGCTGAGAAAGAACAACAGAACCATTTGGCAGATAACTCGTTTGGTCATTAATCAGCTCAGCGAATAACAATTTGTACCCTTTCTATTACTAATAATAATGGCTCCCTATAAGTAGCTAAGCTAAGGTAGTTGACCCGACAGGTGCGGTCTTGCAACATATTTTATTTATTTGTTTAAGTAAGACCTCCGGCAATATGACTGCGAACACCGCATCAAACTTTCAGGAAGAGAGATACGTGCACACAGACAAACATTTTTTTAATTAATAAATTAACTTTTATTGGCCCTATAAAGTTCCTTAACACTTTTTTCCCCAAATTTCTCTCTTGAAAATAAATAAAGCAGTAAAATTTTTATCATGAGTAGGTATAAATAATGTGCCATACACCTAATACCTTTGACCGAAAAACCTCTACGTCAATCAGGTAAAACTGTATCATAAGACATTATAATTAATTAATTATGTACTAGCATTTAACATTCTTATCTTCCTACAAGTATGTACAAAAATAAAAAAAAATATAATATCGACTTTCAACTACTCTTTAAGAGATATTTTTCTACACATAAATAGCCAGTGTTTATGTCTCTCCTCTCCCCCTTATAAGGTCCCGTGCTCCACCCAGGTGGAGAACCTAGGTGGAGCACGGGTCCGGCCCCTCCCTTTCGTGGTTTATTGCAAGTACTTACTGCAGTGTACTTCTGAGAAATTATTTGTATTAAGATGCTTTAAATTGAGATTTAAAACTATTTAAAGCTCATTTAAACTCGGTTCATAGAGCTTCGAAGTTCAAAAGAGCTGATATAGATAGTATTCTTTAAGCTTTTAACATGCGGTAAGAGTAATTTTCCTCGTGGTAAAATAAAAAGAGGAATATTCGAAGTTAATACTCTAATCACCATAATTATGTGCAAAAGTATTTTTATTGCCTGAAAGGCTGACGTAAAAGCAGTCGAGCCACCTAATGGTACGTGGTCATTGCACTTATGGCACGAGCTATACCAAGGGTATTACCAGTTTAACGCCGGCCCTCAAGGAGAACTCTTTTTCACCTTTATTGAAGAACCCCATGTCATTATAAGCGCACCGGAAATACCCCAGACGGAAAATCATCCACTATTTGCATGTACGTGGCAAATCGGACCATAGAAGTTTTCCACGAGTCAAATATGAATAAAACTTTAGTCTTCGGCAGATGGTGTGACGGTGGAAGTATACTGCAATTTATAGCGTTTCGTAGAACAGGTTATATTAAAGATTTCTCAGTAAAACTTAGTTCCGCTGTTTACACTGTAAAGTCTCTCTTAAAGTGTAAAGGCTCTTTTAACTCAACGTAGAAACTGCGAGATTAGTTTATTTTAGTTGCTTTTCTACGATAATGCTCTATTGTCTCCTGTTGTAGCAAATTCTGAGTCAATCTTTATACAAGGTGGATACCACCATACAACAATAAATGAAACCACGACCCCTCCTTCATGCAAGGAACATATTACATTTAGTAAAAAAACTCCTAACATCTTATTTACAAAAATGTTTTTTTTCAAACAAACTAAATAGCACAAAATACAGGAAAAAATAGAACAGCCTATCTAAACGTCAGTCACTCACTTTTGACAAGAGCGGCAAAAATCTTCTGCTATTACAATAATAATAGATACAACGTGTTGAAATTTTGAATATTGAAAAAAAATTGCTGTGGCTATAGTAAAGGAGGTATTGATTGAAAAATTTTTTTTGGGGGTCAGGTAATCATTAGGTACATAAAATTAAATTTATTGTTGTATGGTGGTAACCACGTTGTATAGGAGCGATTTTACGGTGCGGAGGGTTAGCCGTCGTCGGCGCCGGTTTGTTACATTAGATAGAAGTCGTTACGCCTTGTAGGAGGCCTTCGGGCGACAGAACTTCCGCTACTTGGGTTGACTAATTCTTCCGCTACTGGGTTCCAATAATCGGCCCTGGAGCAGTAATATTGTTCCCTTTACTTAAAATAGTTAATCTTGCCCTGTTGCAGACATTCGTATTGGCACTGGTCTCTTTTTAATACGTGTTACAGGTGTGGCCCTTCGATATGGCTTAACGACAGGTACTAAATGATAACAACCGGGACTGTCTTCTTCACGTGCCCTCCCAAGCACGTCTTTATTAGGTTAAAATTGGTTTTTACTAACTGATTTGGCGCCAAATTAATTCATTACATATTTTGGAACGAAGTTCTGTGTTGGACAGCAGGGACGGATGGAAGTTAGTAAAAGAAAAAGAAGTAGAAGTAAGATTTTTTCGAGCTTGAAATAGAAATGTATGCTGTTGTCTGAGACCAGTTATAGATGCGCGCTTATTGGTCAATAAGTTTTATTACTAACAATAACTAACTGGACTATTACTAACATTAACTAACAGGACTAATTATCACTAACATACCCTGTCCTCGCACTTATTAACAAACTAACCAACTAATATTCTAATACCATCTACTAACTGGACTAACCATCCTAGTCCCTTTGAGTCTAGTTCTAGGTCGGTCACAGTTGTTATGGGCGGCAGGGGAATGGTGGTACTGCATGCTCGTTTGCTATCTTAATTCCATAAAAAAAAAAAAAATTGCAGCGAATAAGGGGCCCGTCAGGTGAATGAATAAGAATATGTGCAAGTGTTGAAGTGCAAGAATATACGAGTAACTCCATTTCCACAACACCACGAGTACACTATACACTACAAGTGTTCTACGAAACTCACGCATGTTTTTATTATTTTTAATATTATGGATTACTTCAGTAGATTAAAGACTCATAATATTCATGTCACTGGGGTTTATTTACGTCCGATCTGTACGGCTCATCTCCAATATTGACGGCCGTTATTATCTTCTTTATTAATATGACGCTTGTCACAGGATAATAATAAAAATACAATTATCACCAAATCCCTAAGACATCCCTTATCTCACGCAAGTTCTTCGATTAATTAATGGAAGTAAATATTCCCACGACTTTACGACCTAAGAAGAATAGATAATTTCCTCAGTAGGGTGTTTTTAAATTGAGTAAAATCCCGTTGCAATCTATTTGGATTCCTTTTCAACCTGGCATTTAATCTACCTACTTTGTGGATATTTGATTATTTATTAACTCAATAAATAACCCTTAACCAATTCCACTGATAAAATCGTATGAGTTAAACGTCATCTTGTTTTACAATTAACTTAATCGTGTAAAAAATTGTAATTTCTCTATAAACTTTATCCGCCAACATGGCACCAACATGGTAATTCCTAAGGCTTTAGGCAGCCATATGAACAAAAATGTTACGAATTCACGTTTTACATTATTTAAGCTTTCGTAGGCGGAAATAAAAGAACCTTAATGTGCGATCACTGTCACTTATCCGTCCGTTGGCAGGCGAGGCACTTTTTTGGTGAACAGCTGATGGTAATAAATGAACTTGAAAAGTAAAAAAAATTATATAAAATCCTAAGTAATAACATCCAGAATACTAATTCATAGTCAGTTAATCTTTTAGGCTTCGTTATTAAAGCCCAGGGCTTTTTATCATTAAGATTGACGTGGTGAAACTCACAGAAATTGAGTAATTTAATTTGAATCAATCATTAGATTTGGGATCGTCCAAATCAGCACGTCTACTGCCGATAGCGCTTTTTGTTCACATCTGTCACTTACAAATAATATCCACGGCATTTGCGTTGTCGTTACTGAATCCGAACTATCTATGGGGTGCTTTGATATGTGACAAGTGAAGTTTTAATTTTGTTGTCAACGATGCTGAACAGTTTGCAAGTTAATTTTAAACTTATGAGTATATGCTAAGTGAATAACACTGCGTGCCAACTTTCTGTTTCACGCTTCCGACGCTAACTTCTTTTGCCTAATGGCGTAAGTCGAGAGATAATAAAATAAGTATGAATCATATTTATCAAAGGAACACTAATGTCTGAACCCTGATTAAATCCAAGCTAGTTTATTTCCGTCCATATTTAACTTCCTTTGGTACGCTTTCATGAATCGTACGTTTTATTTCAAAACTTAGTCAACTGCTTACATTTCCGCGCGATTAGTAAATTAAATATCTTGGCTAAATTGGAATTCGTTCATTAATTCTTCGCTAATTAATTTAAGTAGATTTATCCTTAAGCTGAAGTTTATTTTTAAACCCGGAATATTAATTCTAATGGTCTTATTTCAGGGTAATTAACCGAGTGATCCATTTTAGATATAAACTCTTTTGTAATTAGCTAAATGACTTTAACAATACTCAAAATGTTCATTTTGAATTTTCTTTTACTATTCTATCATAAAACGTGACTAGAATTTTGTACTGTTCAAAGTTGTATTTATACAAGTTGAGCAGAGTTCAATGTTATAGAAGCTAACCTGATGTTACTCAAATTCCGTGAAGTATTGTTGTTGACGTTTTAATTAGGATTAGGAGCATGTAGATTGTTTAAGTTTACGTAAATCTCTTGTTAGAGGAACCTATTATAATAATAATTATGGTGTCACTACAAACAAAAGAAAATTGATGAATTATATTAAGTACCTGCTACAGTAATGGATTTTATAACGAAAACTAACAGTGATGGATTTTTATATAACAACACTTCATTCATTTCATTTTCATTTAATTTCATAAACAACGTCATGTGAGGTACAAATTATATTACATTATTCACCTTTGGGCCATGTTAGATTAATAGTACAATATTCCTACCTACCAATAATTTTAAGTCCAGATGTAAAAAGTTTAATTTTTTTAACAAGAGACGTACTAGAGTCATACAGTCATACCTCCCGACGCAGACAAAAATTTATAAAACACAAATTTAATGTTTATATTCGATATTTTTTCTCTATATTGCCTTACTGCGGGGAAATGTGCTTAGGAATGTAGGTATTTGCGCATTGATGTTTGTCAAACAGTTTATTCAAAGTGAGCAAGTGTTATTCTTTATTTTTTCCGTACCCGACATTTTTGTAGCCACTAGTAATAAAGAAAAATATTCAACAAGCTCTTCTTAATACTGAACTACGTAGGTACAACCATCTGGGTTGTATCGCCAACGATGACGGTATGAGAACTACCTAAAGCACCGACATATCCTAACGCTGTAAAAAGTTAAAAACTATGTGTTACATATTATTACTAGGACATAAATACGGTACCTGTTCCCTAAATTGAAGTTTTTAAACCTTTCAAATAACCTTTCTCATTAGAACTTTCTTGATTGTGACTCATTAGTAGCAAGCCATTATAATGGAATGATTCCCAGCGGCCATCTTTAAAAACGGTATACGGTGGTAACGTAAGATACTTAACGTTGGTGTCCATAAGTTGGTACTTAACGAAACTGCTATTGTAATTTAAAATTATGCATGCAATTGAGAACCCCAGCATTTGTCGCAAGGATGTTGATTGTCACAAGATTCTCTTTTATCGAAAACGAAGTGTTAGTGAAGTTTGTAATGAATTATTTCGTTTGGGTCCGGACCCGTGCTCCAACTGATGGCGTTAGTACAGTGAAACAGTAAATTGTTTTCCTTAAATGATTCAAAAGATCTAAACAATTATAATAGGCTAGCTAATGTGGTGCACAGAACGGAGTTTAAGTATTATTTACAAACCTTCTTGGTGTACAATTTTTAATTAAAAATAAATTCAACGCGTCTGCTTTCTGCTTTTCAACTTTTATTTCTTTAAATCGCTGACAAAAAGAGACACACAGAGGTTACATTTAGCCATAGCTAGCCTATTATAATTGTTTAGATCTTTTGAATCATTTAAGGAAAACAATTTACTGTTTCACTGTACTAACGCCATCACGGGGCACTTACACGGGGACTTATAAGGTCCCGTGCTCCACCCAGGTGGAGAACCTAGGTGGAGCACGGGTCCGGACCCTTTCGTTTTAAAACATTGTATTTCATACCTAAGTTACATTTGTGATGTATGAAGAAAGATAATTTTCCAGTAATATTCCACAGTTATTCTCAATTTGTAAAAGCATCATAAGTCATATTCGTGTTAATCATTTTCTTTCATCAAAACATGGAATCGAGGGAAATTATTTTCCGTTTTCTCAACATTCATTTATCTATTTCACTTTGTTAAGTTTAACAACCATCACCTTTAAGGTCATCAGTCTTCAGCTTGAGTGGCTTTGACGTTCATATTTTTACGAGATTAAAGGAGGAAACAAAGACCCAGGGTGCTTCACTCGCGGATGAAACGTTAACTGGATACTTCGTTGTTTCATAGAAAAGCGTTGGTTGTATAGACTTCTATACTTATATAATAAAACTGAAGAGTTTGTATGTTTCAATGGGCTATTCTCAGGGACTACTGGTTGAAAATGAGAAATATTTTACTTTTGGATCGTGTAGTATTGTACTTTTGGATTGGATTACATTTTTCAAAAAAGGCTATATATAATTATACTATCCCAATAATACTGAGCTAATTTAACAATGATAGTGATATTATTTTGAAGAAAAAGGGCTCAATTATTTATTATTTCAGCTGATTTAGTTACACTTCTACGAGTACATATCATTACCTCTGTATGTAGGTACATACATACACAATACGTTGTACCTACACATTTATGCATGGACTAAAAACACGATATTTATGATAAGTTAGCGAAAAAATACACACATCAAAAGTGTCTAGGGATCAAGCATTTTTATGCGGATTTCTTGAGATTGAGATGTGGCTTTGTAATAAATTTATGATTTTATAAATTTATATGGATCCTTTTTGGTGCATTTCATAATTTGAATCAGGAACTGTCAATCAAATTCGAGTAAAAGATGAAAATCAGCTGTCAATATTTTCCCTATAAAAACATACAACGCATTGAAGACATTATTAGTGCTACTGTTTCCCTACTACTGATTAAAACCAACGTTATTATGGAGCGGCGACGTCATTTAAGCAGGGAAGAAATGCTCAGAGCCGTGGGAATGATAGAAGCTGGTTCCCGGCAACGTACTGTGGCTTTAGCTCTGAATACAAGTCAGAGTGTTACAATCAGTCGACTTTGGACACGTTACCGAAGCACTGGTACCGTGGCTGAGCGCCATGGAGGACGGTATCGCTGCACCACACGGAGACAAGACCGATACATTCAAATCTTAACTCGAAGAGCTCCAACAATAACCGCCATGATGTTAGCCGTGAGGCTTCATCACTCTTCAGGGAACTTAATTAGCGACCAAACAGTCAGAAACCGCTTGCATGAAGTGAACCTTCATTCCCGAAGACCGCTACGGGTACCACCTATAGCAATGCGCAATCGTAGGATTCGATATCAATGGGCTCTTGAACACAGAAATTGGGCAGAAGAACAATGGCGTTTCGTGTGCTTTTCTGATGAGTCTCGTTTTGGTATGAGACCGGATACAAGACGTATACGACACTGGAGAACCCCTGGACGCCAACAGCGATTAAAATCCTGCCAGGAAGTCCATCCTTATAGTGGTGGAACCATCATGGTATGGGCGGGTATTTGGATCGGCGGAAGAACTGAGTTGATTTGGATCAGAGGCAACCTCAACGCTCAAATTTATGCTGAGACAATTGTATCAGACGTCATCGTTCCTCTACAAGTGCAAATCGGTCCCTTATTTCCGTTAATGCATGATAATGCACGACCGCACACCGCAAGAGTTGTAAGACAGACTCTCGCCGCAGCTAACATCAATGTCCTGCCCTGGCCTGCTCAGTCGCCAGACTTGAACCCGATTGAGCATGCATGGGATATGCTACAGAGAAGAGCTCTGCCGAATATGGAGGGTATCCAGTGACAAGAAGACCTTTTTTTGTTGTTGCAACGAACATGGGCGGCCATTCAACAGCGTGATTTGGATGAACTCATTTTGAGTATGCCAAACCGATGTTCTTGTGTTGTTAGTGTTCGCGGTAGAAACACGGATTATTAATTGTTTAAGTTACCCAATAAAATTTTAAAGAAAACTGTTATTTCAGTCTTTTTTTCGAACTTTAATGTTAGTGGTTCAAATGTCAAAAATCCCTTTATTAGGAAAATGGCAAATTTCTTTATTAATGCAAAGGTGACTTGGTTTATCGTTACTGTGACAAACGAAAACACTTTATTTGATGAATCCTTAAAGAAAATTTTAATTAATATCAATCAGGAGAAAAGTTATTGCAAAAATATATGTTGATCCCTAGACACATTTGATATTTACAAAGACGAAAAGAATCCAAATGACAAACATTTAACGACGTTCAATACATATATTTACAAAAATAAGCTCTCTACAAAAAACTAAAATTTAATGTTATTATTAGTATTACATCATGTTCATGTACTTCATATTATGAGAGCTTTATGTTATTCAGTTTGAACAATGGACTGATAATTTAGTTCTTATAATGATCGCAGATCGCACAATAATAAACTATTAAATAAGAAAAACGGAATAAAATTTACGACATCACGAATAAATAGACAGGTACCTATATAATAGTCGAGCAATTAGGTAAGTATTTAAAGTTACAAAACAAGCCAAGGCAAGCCAGACATTATACCTACTTGTATTTTCTCGTTTTTGTATGTCATGCTTTCAAAACATTTTTACTCTACCTAATTAATTTTCTAGCAATATAGTGTTTTGACAAACGATGTCAAAATACCTGTAGAGAAGGTGGAAAAAATTAAAGGCTTCATAGTGCGAAAATATCGAATGATCGACTCACGGTGCTTGCTACCCTTTGTTATTAAATACCTACCAAAAATAATATAAGTACCTAAATCTGAGGGTACCAACATTTTACGAAATATTACCTGTCGCCTTTTCACCTCGTTAAGGGATCATTTTCTGGGTAAAAAAATATCATAAATATGTTCTGGGCTCTCTATGTCTACTCCTATAAACGTCATAATTAGGTCGTTATGAAATTATTTGGTTAAAAAAATGTTTAAGTTCATTGTTCATCACTGAAACTTTCAGTTCAATGCTGAAAGTTTTTACAGGCCTAATTTTTATTGTTGGATGTTTCACTACGTTTCTTATTTTATCACTTTAGTTTAGATATGCGAATGCAAGAAGACATTTATTTCCAAAATAGAAATCATGAATAAGGTATAAGGCAATTACACCTAACTAGAAGGATCTTTTACACGAATCTCCCTTACACACATACAGGTCAAGCTTATGTAAACTTGTTAAAAGTGTGCAAAATTGTTAGTAGTTAGTATGGAATGGATACCTCTCTATCCTATCAACACCGAAACATTTTAACATTTCCCCGAGGGACAAGTTTGCGGCTTGCTCGTTAGAAACGCCGGGCAGAGTTTTATTAATGCCCGAAATGATAACGATATGTCGTGCGGTCAAAACGCCATAATGGATTACTGACGGCAACCCGAATTACTAACTCTGAAGCTGCTCGGACTGCATAAAATTATTATGAGTTTCAATCCCTATTTTAATTTTATAACGGCAACTGTAAGTTAGGCATCACAAACCACTTGTAATTATTATAATATTATTTTAGTACTACTGATACGAATATTATTTACAAAATCACTGCCTCTGCCTTATTTTGGTTTACCATAGACAAGGTATAGATAACGAAAATAGATAAATTTTCCTGGTTCTTTGATTCCTGCGATGTAAGGAAACAAGAAATTAGACAGTCACCAGTTGATTAATTAGATCGCTCTGTGCTCTACTTAGATTAAATCGATGAAGTTTGTATAGTAACAATGTACTAATGATATCTTGTGTAAGTTTTACAAATTTAGCAGATGTTTTTCTTTCTGTGTGCTTTTGTGTTACAAGAAGTGACCATTTTCTAAGCTATGAAGGCAGCGATGATAGGTATTTTGTAAAGAGCTAAGATAAGTAGGTATATAAAACTAAATTTATAAATTGGGTAAACCAATAACATAATTTTTTTGAACATATTTTATCTTTGATTACAAGTGGAAAACATCACTTCAAAGTTTAACCGTTAAACCTTCACACCATTTACTAATAAAATATATGGAGTGAAAGTAATGAAATGACTATGGGTACTTAATGGGGTTCCTATCATGAACTAGGCCAACAATGACCAAACATAAAGGGAAGTTTACGATGCTAAGGAGCGACGAAAATTTGTTGATAAAAAATAATATATTTTTGCCAAGAGCGAAAATGGAAAATAGGAATGGTAGTCGGGTGAAACGAGTAGTGACACTCCCAGCGTCTTTACGTAAAGATTTATGTCATTGCAATAAAATATTTTCGTTTGGATAAACATCTTGGTTGAATCGTGAAAAATTATGGGATTTGTCACCAAAAGCCAAGTGAACATTGGCCGATATTATTCTTTTGAACTGAGTCAAGTAGGCTCGCCGTACCATCTAATTATTCATAATCAGAACTCGGATAGAACTCTCCGCAAACACCTCGTTGTTAAAGTCGGGACTTTATTTCTATTTTTAAAATATCAAAGTGTAAAGTCTCTGAATAAAACATTGTGAGTTCACTAACTCGTGGTGCGCAATCTGAGAACTAGCAAGGAAATATAATTTTATTCGTTCAGATTTTATGCGGACTTTAACTGTGCATAAGAAAAAAATATAGCAAAAACATACACAAAAATCTCCATGATTTAATACTCAGCTGCATGTCATTATTTTCTTAGCAAAAATTTTATTAAAATCTCCCGATATTTTTTTGCTGCCATATTTTTGCAAGTCATGAGAAAAGTAAATCAATTTTCTTCTCTACTTATTAAAACATATGGCGCCATGGTTAACGTAGCTCGTAACGAACCAATTATGTCTGTTTCTGCTTAGAAATAGGTACCTACAACACGCTTCGACGATGTTGAAAACGAACGCCAACCGTCGCTCGGGTCACAAACAAGGGCGCTCCACAGTTCTGTGGACCAACTGTGAATAAAGAGACTTGTATTTAAATACGGCCTTTTCAACACACGCTAGCTTATGATTGCGGTATGGAACGCGTACGTACATTATCGTCACCATTGATATTCAAGAGCCGTTCTTGTATGCTTTTCATAAATCTAGCCAGTTTTTTATCGCAGTTCTATTAAATTTCCCGACTGTTATTAAGTATTCTACGAGTATAGTCATCAACTGAAATACATACATAATGTTATGCGAAAATAATTTGATTACTATGTATTGTAGTCTTTTATAACACAAGAAAATTTTCATATATAAAAACACACAGTTTAGCCGTGTTATCAATTTTAATAGCTGTTATCAAATGCCGATACGAAGCGTAGTCATCAATCTCATTAATCTCTCGCGTAAATCTTTTCCTTTAAATATAAATCGAAAATACTCCATGATTGTGCTAACTTACTTACTTATTTTTTACGAAGTTCTATTTTAGTACCTAAGTACAAATGTTCATTAAATATTGTTTGAGTAAATATTACTAATTAGATACTATGCTTAAATCGTTTTTATTAAAATATATTATATAATTAAAAGTGAAATATATGTTCAGTTAGTAAACAAGGAGTCTTTAGTAGCGCTGAGCAAGTTTCCAATATTAAGCGAACAGATCGTAGGACCTCTAACAAAAACTAATTAAACCGAACATCGGTGTATGTAGCGTAGGAGTAATGAATAGTTGGGTATAGGGAACCAATGGCGCTGCGGGCGATTCACTAAAAATCGCTTTAATTAAAATACTGTGATCTTTGTACAAGAATTTAATTGAAATGACGTCGATTCACAGTGGTTAATTTGTTCAAAGTCGGACAAATTGTCATCGGAATTGAATGTTCGTGTTGTGCATTTGATTCAAGTAAAACAAAAACGATAATTTATTACTCTCTTCTTTGGCGTTGTGTGATGCTTTTGGTGTTAGAAAATTCCAGGCCCATAACTTATTAGAACCGAGCCTTGTCAATCCAGTGGAATTCCTTCTTCACGTAGTTAAGTCTCTTGAATACCTTGGCACTTGAACGTGTTTTTTTTTACCCGACTGCGTCAGAAGGAGGGTTATGTTTTTCGAGTGTATGTATGTATGTATGTATGTATGTAAACATACATACAGTGTGTTTGTATGTATGTCCATTTATTTGTGAGTCCCCAAACCCCAAACGGTTGAACGGATTTCGACATATGAGGTATCGTTGAATTCGTTAGAACTGTGGAAGTGTCACAGGCTATATGAATTTTCAAAATGGCGCCCGAAAGTGGAAGAAAAAAGAGGGGAAAATCTTGAGTTTTTTCTTATCTTAGCAATATGGGTATCAAATGAAAGATCGTAAAAAGACCTTTTCAAATATATATATATATGTCATGTAATGTTTAGGCACACGTTTTAACACAAATTGTCTGAAATCAAAAAGTCTGAAATAAAAATATTATTATAAAAACAAAAAACCCGACTGCTTACAAAAGAACTCAAAAGAAAAAAACAAGTGTCACAATATCAACATAAAATACTTCATGGTGCTGCAGGCGGGCAAAATGTAATTAAAAATTAAACTCTACATTATTACGTTATGGGCGGCGGCGGAAGGGTGGTGCTGCATGCTCGCTTGCTACATTAGGGCGCATTCGAAAAGAACGCTGGTTACCGGCGCCGATCTGCCAGTAGGTTTGGGTAAAAAATATCGATATATCAAAATATCGATATTTTTTCAGAAAAATATCTATAAAATAAAAATATATATAAAATAAAAATAAACTAATCTGACCCGGTAAGAGGGGCGCTACTGTCTTGGTCTTTGTCTGACAACAGTATAACATTTGCATTAGTTGCAATTTTGGCAACCGGACCAGATAAGTTTGTGGCACTGTATGTTGATTTTTTCTTGGCTACAGGTACATAAACATGTTTTTAATAATAAAACTGATGTCATAACAGCCAGATGTGTATTTTTTAGTAGGGTGGTCCAAGGTAGTATGAAAAAAAAAATTTTTTTTCGTGGAGTCCACGCCACCCCCTAATTTTATGATACTCAGTAACAGCAATAAATTTGCATAGTTTCAATTTTTTTACTACAGAGGAAGGCGGTGCTCAACAAGAATGAAATTTTAACTTTTTGTATAAAAATGTGATTTTTGTTAGGTATATAATAAAATAAATTAAATTGTATTATTATGTATTTTTATTTATTTTAACACTACATTACCTAAATTTTATCATATAATATAAATTGAAAACAAAACAGTCCCGTATGCCAAATAAGGAAAATCTCATCTCTTTGACGCGTAGAAAATGCCATTTTAAATCACATAGACTCACTTAATAATAGGTTAAACTTTAACGGATAGTCTTAAATGTAATTAAATAGTTAATATTTCACTTTAAGTGGCGTATTTTATACCTGTAATAAGTAAATAACAAATGCTCAAATTTAGTTAAAAATCGAAACAAAAGGATAGTTGAGCACTGCCTTCTGCTAATGCTACGAACATGAAAATTTATATTTATGTTACTGTGGGTAGTTGTTACAAAAATACCAGGTGGCCCGACATGAATTAAAAAAAAAATTTTTTTGGACCACCACTATTTAGGTACTTTAAAATTTCGAATATTTTGGCAATTTTTATAAATAATTGCACATTGGGCAAAACATACCGATATATCGAAATATCAATATTAAATTTCTTGGGTGGTATATATCGATACATTTGGAAAATATCGATACGATAAATGTCGATATGTTTTTCCCATTTGCCCATCCCTGTCCCTATCTGTCAGCACGTATCGGTATAGTCTAAGATCCGAATCTAAATCGACATTCATCGGGTTGAAAAGAGAATCAAAATTATAAAATAATAAATTTCGTATATATTAGAAAATATATTAAAAATGGGTAGACAACAAAAATCGTAAAAATCGTTTAGTATTAAACAAATATTTCTTAGTATTTAAAATGATTTTTTTGTGTTTAATAAATCTGATATTCATTTATTACATATTAATAAACCTTTTTAAATACTAAGAAATATTTATTAAGCACTAAAAAGTGGTCTCTAATAAATTATTTGTTAAATATTAACAAATATTTTTAACTATCAAAAAAAAGTTTCTATTAGTGTGTTTGATTCTCTTATCAACCCGATGAATGTCGATTTAGATTCGGATCTTAGACTATACCGATAAGCGCTGGCAGAACAGCGCCGGTAACCAGCGTTACATGAATGCGCCCTTAATTCCATAAAAAGGTCCTCTGTTAGACAATCCTTACTATGTTCGACGCCTATTATTTGTGTATATCCAGTTTTATAGTCGAAAGCTGTCATGTGGTTGCAATTTGAGCGAAATTTGATGATGTTCTTGACTTTCATATTTACTTGACTTATTCATATCACATGCGCATTAAAGGATTGACATATATTTTTACGCTCTACCACGCTCACTCATATGCGCGCGAACGTTTGTGTATTGTACGAATATTGTTACAGTTTTGATAGCTGGGAATGCTACGAATGGAAGGCCACCGCAAGGGGGCGACTCGGGCGGTACGTCCGAGGAGGTAAATAGCCCACGGAGGGGTGGCATGAGATCTGATTTCAATAAAATTAAACCGATATCAGCTTCGAAGCCAACGAACAGGTGCTCATGTACGTAGCGGCGGTCCTGAACGAATGTGTCAAAAACTGCGCATAATCATTTGCGTAGGTCCGACCTTTTTTTTTTTTTTTTTTGTTGACGAGGGGAAAACCTTCAAAAGGTACCCGGTGCCGTGGGAGCGACACAGGGTGATGTGGGATTTTTACCCACTAAAACCCCCCCCGGTGGCCTTCCTCAGCGCTTGTGGAGAACTCCGGAATCTCCAAAAGGAACACAACCGGAGTCCTCCAAGCGCGGCGCCCTTATATTCGGGCTCTTCCCGCGAGGGACTAAGGCCCCATCGCTTGCCAGCGCCTTACAACGGTATGCGGCCACACATACCGTCGTGCTTCCTGGGGTTGCTGATGGACGGTTCGAGCTCCCACTCTAGCCGCCCGCAACCCCGAAAGTCCCCTTTTAGTCGCCTCTTACGACAGGCAGGGGATACCGAAGCTCGTATTCTGGTCCCGAGCTACAGGTCCGACCTACACTTGTCGGTTCGCGTATTCGCGCGGATATAAATGAGCGGCCTTAGAAAATATTACCTACGGATATCACAATCATTTACCGAAATCGAACTGATATGACACGTCTAATAGCACAAAACTTTACAAAACCACTGTGCTAAATAAATGTAAAAGTTAAAACACAGAAGTTCCTAAAATAGAATGTCAAAGTAAAAATTTGCAGTAGTTCCGCATGAGTGTACACAATCTGGCAGTGATGACGCTTAAATCGAGCAACAAAATAAAGCGGATAAGCTTGTCCCATGTTGCAATATTTGTGTTTGACAGAGATTTTTGTGGAGTGCGTTCGTCGAAGAAATGAATGGCATAAACAATAAAGGGGACGCGACTTTTCATGAACTGTTTCAAGGGGACTGGTAACAATAAACACATGACTATTTTTATTTAAACCTGAAGTTGTCACAAGTGAATTTACTGTGAAAAACTTGTATTTTGGGAATATAAAAATTCTACAGATAGACACACACATAATAATAGGAAAGTATAAAATAGAACTAAGTGATTTACATGCATTACTTCCGCAATGTTTTAACTTCATGGAAGCAAAAAACAAAATAGATTTTCTGCAGACCTTACATTAATACATAAACTACTTACTACGGAATTAGAACCACAGAGCAGTCTGTGAGGATAATCTTTTTTGACATTCTGTTTTATACAGATGTAATTACTTTTTATTTTCGTTTCTTTACTCCTTTCATGGTATCGCTTTCATCTTGAATCAAGATTCTTGATTAGCATCGCATTAGAATCCGAATTTATTTAAAAACTGATAAACGAGAACACTGTCTACCAAATTATAAATAGTCTGTTTTAATAAATAAATAAAAATAAATGATATTTGCAATTGCAATTTTCAATGTTTGAGCCTTTAGGTAGCTCACTGTGGGCAAACGCGTCTTTAACATTCAACATATAAGCAAGTGTCATATTTTATTGTATTGTAATTCATAGGCGTGTACCAGGGGGCCATTAACTACTTAACGTGAGATTGATGTTTGCATGTCAACGTACAAAACAACATATTGTAATACCTACATCTAGATAGGTTTTGTGCAAGGACGTCATAACTACAAAGCCCTTGGTTTTGTGTGAACACATCCATATCTCACATGTATGGGACTGATTGCCAGGCAGTTATGTCATCTCTGCGCGCCGAGCGGGAGAGGAATAGGACATATTCGCTGACGGCGTACCACGTTCCACTTATCTCTGAGTAGTGCACCCTCAGCCTTCGTTCGTCCCTCCAAGATTGCCCGTCTACTAAATTAAGCCTTAAATGTTTGGGTAATCTATCTTGCTTACGTAAGCGTTATTACTTTTTCATCAGGTATTTTACCGACCTCGGAACAAACCTGATTAAATATTTGTTTTTATATTAAGTCTTAATCTAATCCTAATCTAGACTGTCCTAAATTTGGTGTTAATTAGAACTTCAGCCTTGAGAAGCTAGACGTTAAGTGAGAAAGACTGTAATGATTAATTTAATATCTAATAGAAATAATTGTGTAGGTAGTGTTAGAAGAACAACAGTTAATTTTTGCACCAATTTAAATTACTAATAGCCACTCCTGATGCATAAAATATATGTATGTTATGATAGCCACCTGCATATTCAAAAGTTAATCGTGAACTACGCGTACCAATGATGTTCATAAACCTGAGTGTTATTATTATTATCAAATCTGAAATTTCATTACTGTTCTATTTGTAGCCAAATAAACAATGCATATTAATAGACGTCCAAATTAACTTCAAATCTGATTCAAACTAATTCAATATCGAATCCATTGCGGTTGTTAATACATACGATGTTAGTATGCACGGTACAATTTTTATTTAAAGTAGCTTGTGGCTATGCTCGCTTTGGTTGAAAAATTGCCTCAATTTCGTTACTAAAGTAAAGCAACTTAAAAGGAAAAAAATCTTTTGCATTCACTATCCTTTGAGAATTTTGAAAAATCCGGCCACAAGCCGTCTTGTTTACAGTATAAAATATGTTTACAACTTTGATCATTTTACCTCAAAGACTTTGGGCTGAGCTTTCTTTCTATAGGTATACAGATTTATACAAATGTAATGTTGCAATTACGTCACACAAAACAAAACACACGTGTTACACGAAACAAGGCAATAATTGCATTTGTCAACGAAATGAGAAATGTTGCGCATATTAAACGCTTTACACAGACAAGAAAGTTCTTTAGATAATCCAAAGTATCGACTTTTAGCGTTAAAGCTTTTCCTATCGCAATATTACAAATAACAAGTAACTTGATTTGAACCGAAATGTTGCTGTAACATGCAAAAAATGGGGGTGATTATCTCTTACAAGACTCATCATTACTAGATTCATCACATCAAGTAATAAGTCATATCCAGTAGGTATAACTTTTATTAACTTTAAGATAAGTCATACTTTTCCAAACCATTCAATAGCGGTTTGAAAAAGTTTTCCCCACATCATCCGTCGACGAGAGGAATCGAATAACGAATATTATGATTTGTCTTTATTGCTTTCTTATTGTAATTAGATGACTGAAGTTGTTTTGGCAAGCAGGTTGTATTGTTATTAGCTAGAGCTATCCTAATGTTGGAATGTTTAGGTGGAATGGAATATTGCCAAGTTGCACTAAGACTAGGTCAGGACAGATACTAAGCTATTCACTAAGACTCAATGTTGAACACCAAAGTCGGTGGAAGTCCGATTTTACGAATGACGTTTGGTACTGTTTACTTTAGGTAGAATATATGTATATTTGCATTAAAGTTCCGACACTGGCAAATTCATTGTAAAACAAAGTAAAGCATGTTGCTAGTAAAATATTTGGTACCAATCATTATCAACAATGCAGTAAACGAGTCTTTCTTAAAAAACTTTAATCTTCTAGTACAACCTAGAAATGTTGAGACAAATGATGACAAAATGTTCATACTTTGCCTTTACTTATGTATTTATTGATATTATGATACAATTATTGGAAGCGCTCATAGCCCGGCGGCTTGCGTCGATCCTAAGTGATCGACAAAGTCGGTAGTCGGATAGGTGGATAGGTGACCGCTAGTGGCAAAATATCTTGAGCGCTTCCGTGCTTCGGAGAGCACGTAAAGCCGTATTGAAGGCCTTCGGGCGGCTTGAAAACTTTCGACACTGGGTTGGCCACTAACCCCTCCACTAATCCGCATTGGAGCAGCGTGGTGGAGTATGCTCTAGGCCTCCTCAATAATCAGGAGAAACCCGTGCTCAGTAGTGGGCCATTAATGGGTTGTAGCCATGTTACAATTAATAAATATAACATATAATATTATTAATATATACATTAGCAATTAAATAACTCAGGAAGGCTCGAGAAAATTAGTTAAATATAAAAAAAGCGATGGTTGAAATGAAATTTTACTTGTTTTGTACTAATTCCATCAATGCAATATCCATAATTGACAACCCTGTAATCAGATTAGTATTGACTCTGGGCAAACTAAGGGATTATGATTCGATCTACCGCCTCGTTTTGATCCCAGGGTAGGCACTTAAAATAATATTTTTATTTTTGACCGACTTCAAAAAAGAAGCAGGTTCTCAATTCGACCGTATATACTCGTACTATACCTACTATGCTTTTTTATGTGCGTTCAAAAAAATTTTCGTTGTTTATGAGTAGGTAGATATTTCAAGGGGGACCCACCTTTGAAGTTATTTTTTTTTGTAAAAAGTAATTGTCTTAAATCGTGTCCATATGTCACACCACATTAGTTATACTAGTACGAGAATATTTATGTGCTTCAAAGTGTAGTAATGCGTATCTGTTCATTTTATACAATACGAGAAGTTACACGGCATAAAGTAGGTTTTAATGGGTCGTGACTTCGTAAGTACACACAAAAGGCATTAAATGTGTGTGACATATGCAATTTATTGTATCCCAGAAACAAAATTATACATGGGTACAAAAGGCGACCTTATTTCTTGGGTTTATTTTCAGGTCATTTTGCTGTAGGGAGTTAACACAGTATTTGGAACGTTCCCTGTAAACTGTACAATACCTTTTGCGGCATAGTAATACTGTTCAATATAGTACGTGATAAATGATAAAATATAAAGTGTTTAGACCCGCACGTTACTTTGTCAGATATTTTGTATAAACTTATTCAAGTTATTTTACAGAAGCGATTTTATAAATCTTGCGATCATCAATAATTTTGTGCACAGTATAATAATCCTTTACATCTTGTTATTAAAATTATATCTCATAATGTATCCCAAATAAAAATAAACGGACGTGATAATAAACTCATGGACATCCCTGTCGAAGTCGGGATTTGCTGCGACTGTTGCTATATAATTTTCGAGAGAAACCGAAGGAAATCCAGAGTTGTTTTTAATAAAATTTAATCAGCCACCTTATGATAATATGATTCGAATGTTTCGATTCAATCGAACTTTTAATTACTTTTTGATAGATACAGTTTTCAATTAACATTGTTAATAATTATTTCACCCTCCTTTTACCTATTGATTATTGTACAAACGTATTGTTTTAACTTAATTGCCTTCTAGGATTTAATATAATCTAATAATATCCGTTTATATCACCGTTTGTATTTCGATTCAGTAACGAGGGATAAATTAGCGTTTCTTACTTACTATATTTCTAGCCTGCGGGATAACATCCTGATGTATCAAGTAGCAAATAGGTAAGAGTATTAAACAGTGAAACAAAACATTACGTCCATATTGCCTTACAAATAAGCAGGCATATAGGTACACACTACATCAGGTTATTATCCGAACAAAATAAGTATTCGTACCCGTGCTCGCAATATATCAATTGGGTTTGCAAAGGTTAGGAGTATTTTACAAAGGATTGTAATGTTTACGAAGGTAACCGGGTACCTCAGTATAGGTAAGTTCTTGCTGAAATCTACTTTATGAAATGGCCCATCAACCAGAGGTCTCGTTATTAAAATGCGTAAATGTTACAGTATATTAAGAATTGAGAGCATAAATTCATGAAATATTTCAGCAAAATTGTAATAAATGATGAAAATAAGCGTAGTATTTCGCTAAAAGAAACTCATGAAATAGCTACATCTGTACTTACTTTAACGATGTTATATTAACACCGTCCCGTCGTACGATCAAAGTTACAATTTCACAAAATGAGCGACCATTCCATGAGATTGTTACTATTCTACGATCGAATCAGAACAGGGAGTGGATAGGATACGAGTCTATGATGAAGCAGGGATATAGTAAATGAAAGTTATATTTTATTCTTCGTAATTTAACTTTACATTCTGGTAATCGAGCAATAAGACAATAGAAGATTGCTGAAAACATGAACATAAATAAATAGTTTCAAAACACATTTAATAACGGTAAGTCATCATCATAAACATTATTGTCATTGTCCTGTAAAATTTAGGAATCTTCCATAAAAGGGGTCATTTTCGTCATAAAATTGTACTGACATCGAAACACAATGCAAGATTAGAGAAAAGCGAATTAGTTACTTATATTTTTGACGTGACAACGTTACGTTTTATAATTCGATATAGCCGGCTGCACGCACGAAAAACATGACGTCATGTGGCGTTATCTGACGTCATGCAGCGTTATCTTAACTCGCTCTGAGGCGTCCCATGTAAAGCTTGAAGTGCAAGCGAGAGCGCGGAACGAGCGACAAAGAAGCACAATCGGCCTTTGTCAATGTAACTCTGACTTCTCTTTAGTTTTGCTTTTTATCGAAATTATTTATAACCAGCCAGGTTTGTTTTGACTTGTTTGTGGCACATTGACATGACATAATATGCACAGACTAGCTAAAGATTAATGTTTCGTTATACGGTACCTATGCAACGACTACTCTTTTTGGTAAAATATTTAATAAAGGTTTTTAACTGCAATATAACAGTAAATAAATTATAACTAAGTATTCAAAGATAGTTTAGGATGACTATTAGTGATTATGCTACCATTCCATCAGTATTTTCTTAAGACGTTGTCACGTTCAACTATCGTCAGTAAACCGACTTTACAGACAACCAATTTTTTACCTTGCAAGATTTGATACGAACATACAATACAATTTATAAATTGCGAGTTAAATAAAAGTGTGTAAAAATAGTCGCTATGAACACAAAAACCCATACCTACATCTTATTTGAAGTAAGTGTCCAAGATGTTTCGTTATCTTAACGACGTAACACGTGACCAACGATCTTGGACAACCAGGGGCAGCCGTGCACTGGAGGTCTCGACCTCTGATATTATTCCGTGCTGGGCGTTCATGCATATTCATGCTCATCCCAGAGTGGCGTATTAATTTACATCTTGATCCGGCATTGGTGTTGCTGTTACTGTCCATTTTAGTTTCTTTGTCACGAACCACTTAGGTATTGTTCTCTGCCACCGATAGGTCCAACGCGAAATTGAAGCTTTTGAATTTAACATCACAGATCGAAATTGATTTAATAATCTGTTCAACAAGTAAAAATGTTTAGTCTTTGAATGAGTAGGTAGCTAGATAATCCTTTCTACTAGGAAATTTATAGGAAATAAAAAAAAGTTGAATCCTAGCTGTTAACAATATTTTGTATGGCAGAAAATGTTTAATAATTCCAAAATTCTTACACGGTTGGTGAATACGTTTTGTACGTGCATATTTGTCATAAAATGAACATTTTCATAAATTGGCAAAATGACCTCCAAATACATTTTAAAACACTGAAGTACGAGGGACATTGGTCTAAGTGCCTCATAAATCAAGAAATACGGTGGTTTATGTGAGATTAGGTGGAAGGCGCGCCTTGGAACTGCAAATATGTACTGCGAGCGGTTTGGGCGGCTTATAGCAAGCGTTATAAATACACGCGATACATGATACAGTATATTTGAAGATATTTTTCAATAAAGAACTTCTTTTCCTCCTCTATAAGGTGCATTTGTGAAATGTTTATTGTGCAAAAGTTTGTATTGCCTAAATGTTTCGGACTTTGTATGTGAATTTATTGTTTGCTGTATTTGGCTCGGTTTCGCGGAACACATGGCGGAAATTGTCTACTTTTGTGTTACTGTTTGGTATAACCACTGTCTGCTAAAGTATAACTCTCGGTCACTGTTATTCTAGTCGGGTCAGTACTCATTACGGTGTACACATTCGACGTATTGTAATAACATTCTAAGTTTACTTTGCTGCCATTATAAATAGATAATACTTTTAAAAAAGATTTATTATTGCTTTAAGGTTATGATATTTGCAGTTTTTATACTCGGATATTACTGCACTTTATCCGAGTTAAATAACTAAATGAACATATAAATATTAACCAAGTCATATATGCCTATTCTTTAAAAAAAAACGGTGTCAAACGAGCAGGCGACCTGACAGTAAATAGTCATCATGATCTTTAATATGACCCCAAAAATTATGCTAAAAGGCATGATCGACGCCGCCATAAAGCCGCCGGCCAATAAGAAAGCGAGGACAATGCTTATTACAGGCTTCTCGACTCTGGAACCAATCCGCATAAAAACGTTTCACGGTTAATTCTTGAAGAAGGGAGGCAGCTAGCCAGGCGTGTTAGTACGACGATGTAATTACGAATAAAAAAATTGCTATCTCCTCAAAAAACAAAAGAATTTAAGCATTCTTGCGAAGGCGAATTGGAACCTACTTACCTACATTTTGCACAACATCAAAAAACACGATAATATTTAAGAATACTTAATATAAATTTGGATACGATCAAGGTCATACTAAGTATTTTATAAAGTAAAAAGATTAAAGTGAATCAAATGATGCTACCACACTCGATTTATGAAACCGGAATGCATTTTTCACAATGTTTACTGAGATTAGAGTTTGTGAAGTTAAGGTTGGTAGAGTTAGTGCGGTAGATAAGAGCTTGGCTCTACATAAGATCTAATATATTTTTAACAGGCTAAGCCATATGCAATCGTCTTGGCTACATTTTACATGAACATATTTTTGGTGGGATACCATGTTTATTATACAGCAATGTTACTACTATTCAGGAATTGGAGGAAAATTTTTACTAATCACATTCATTGTTTGTGTCTATAGCTTTGGTTTCCTAGGAAAGCGGTGCCGACATGTAGCGGCCGTAACATTACGGACGCAAGTAGACGGCCGTCTTGACGGTGATGACATGTGGAAAGTTCCACGGCCGTTTTGACACACCGTCAGTCATTTTAATAATTAATAATTCATCAGAATTTAATATTTCTCCACTTTCACGCCACCAATTCTGTTTTAGTTGACTTTTTCCTTTACTTTTTATTTTTTTGACGTTGTTCCGAAAAATACATATTAAAAATAGCTTCACCGCTATCAATAAAACGTTGACCAAACCATCGGTGTCGACAAGACGGCCGTCATGCAAATGGCGGTACAGCTTTTTGACGTTACGGTGTCAGTTACCGCTCCCTAGGAAACCGCGCCATTTCGTTTACATAGACAACGTTCTAGTGACGTCATTCACCGCTGTATTACGGCCGCTACATGTCGGCACCGCTTTCCTAGGAAACCAAAGCTTATGGCCCCGAAATGTACGACAAACAGCTAATATGACATTATTAGGTAATAACTGTAAATTGAAAATTTAAAAACCGACGCGACGTTTTTCACAGCCCCATCTAGTATAGGTTCTATGTGTAAGTTATAATAAAATCATATTAAAATTTCATTAGCTTTCCTCCAACGATATTTGTTCACTGCGTAATATTAAGATGCCGCTGAATTGCCAAATATTTTACATCATTTTGGTTAACAGCTGATATTTTTCAAACTGCTGAATCGATTTCTATCTAATATAGCTAAAACCACCGCAAGGAAACGGGCTTTGGAATGAAAAACGCCTTGAAATCGGTAAATCCGTCTGAGAGCTACGACACTCAGATACAAAGACAGGCAGGTCAAAATTATAACACCTCTCTTTTTGCGTCTGAGGTTATTAACCAAATATTTACATTGAATTTGCGTTTTCACAAAACAGTTTTTATAAAACTTAGTTATAATTAATATATTTTATAGTATTAAATGAGAAAACTATACCAGTGCAGGTAGGTACTGTTTTCTATAAAACATGACCTAATTTCCAAGATTAGTGCTAATTTTTCAAGTCAAAAACGTAAAGAGGTCGCACTCGGTCTTTTCCTGGCCGTGTCAGTGAAAAATATTTAAAAAATACTATATTTTTTGCGAAAGTAGTGAGTAAATAAAAATTAATTAATGTTATATCGTTAATTGAAGTGCTTGAAGCTATGAAGTATAAATTACCGTCAAAGTAAAAAAAATTGCTCAGTAAATGTGAATCGGATGGCGTATAATATGAAGGTTTTATAAATTAATTAGTTTCTGTTACCGTAAATTCACCAAATCAAAGCAAAGAAAATAATAACTATTAAATTTATAATAGAAATAATTGTTGTGATGTGTGATGAAATTATAAAAAAGTTGTTATTAACACAACATCACAGCTTAATTAACAGGTAGGTAAATAAAAAAATATTAGATTCTAATGTGTAAATTTCGACCGTGAAACTTTTAAATACATAACACCCGGAGATCGGAAGGTAAACCCATGTAGTAAGTACTTCATTAGTAAACGGTTTTGGTAAAACCTTCCCCTGTACATTTTGTTTCAAATTTTGTGAAAGCTTCTTCAACTTTTACTCAAGCGATTGTTACAAAACTTTGTAAATACATTAATTTACCGAGGATCACCGCAAGCGGGCGTGCTAGGTGTGCACTGCACGCGGGTGGCACGAGATATTATTTCAATAAACGTAAACGATGGGAGAAGGGGGGTACAAAACGGTTTTGACGCGGGCGCTCATTCGGTTAGTACAACTTGATTACGAGTCTAATGATAAAATGGACAATGAAACTCATAAACACACAAATTCATAGATCATAATACAAATTCCTAGGATAGTTTTTTATGTTAGGCAACTTCTACGTTTTTTTTTGCCAATAAAGTAGCAGTAAACTCACTTATTACAAATTTTCCCACACTTCATAAGTGTATTATAAAAATAGCTACATGTTTAAATAATTAACAATTTTAATCCAAGTGTGGACTGAGTCCCTTACCCAAAATATTATTACAGATCCGTCGGATTAAACTGGTTTCAACTAGATCTATAGACGGAGTATCTATCTATTCAGGACACCAAGGGATATCCTGCAATGTTGAAGGTCGTACCTAAATCCACTAGATCAATGCTCAAACATAATCCAGATAGATACGTTAAATCTATTCCACGGCTTTGAGTTCAAGATTTTTTTTAATATTACCTTAACATTTATATTTGTGTCCCTCATAATAAACAATTTGCTTTTCACCCCACCTATTCGAAAAAGACGACTTGGTTCGCACTTAAAGGGGCCTAAAGTTGGTGTTTTCCATAAGAAACTTTTAGCGGGCGGGAATGAGTTTTTCCTCCCCGTTATAGATATCTACTCCGTTATTCAGTTCGGATTGTTAGAAATTCATGGTTTTGTTTTGAAAAATGAGTTCTTTAGTTAGTTTAATTAGTTTAGTAAGTTTAGTTAGTTAAGTTGGTTTAGTTATTTATTTTTATTTATTTTTATTTTTATATTTATGTACACATGGATACAAAATTAACAAAATTGGTTAACACGTTGAACGCCAGACTAAAAATCGATGTCTTGCCCAATGGGCCGTGGCGGACAATGTTGTCCGCCAACATGTCTGGTCCAGGGGGCCGCGTCGGACAACGTTGTCCGCGTGCACTCGCTCACTTTGGAAGCCTCTAATCGGCCGACGGACGGCTTTTCTTGTCTGTTTACTAAGGCAATAGACCCGCGCGGCCCCAAGGAACATCCTAGCAACTTGGCCCGAAAAAAACTGCAAAGACTTAGAACTTATGGGCTTTGAAACAAGCGGTTCATAAAAGCGTTGTAGGTCCATACATTAAGTGATCAATTAAGTGATGTTTTAGGTAAATATACATTAATTTTTACTCTTTATAAGATACTAGAAAGTCGTTAGAATTATAATTAATTTCAACCAAGTACGTATTAAGTATAAAATTATGGGTTCAGTAGGTTAATAATATAAATAAGCTGCCTTTATACGAAAGTTTATGGTAAAATACAAAAACAGAACTAGATAATCAAGTATTTTAAAGATATTTCTTATGGATAACAACCATAAATGATATAAATAATAAAAATAACTTCTAAATTATGATCCCCATTCATTCCTAGACCAAAAAATTATTGCTGATCTCCACGATGGATTTTAATTTTTTAGTATTTCTCTACATACTTTGATGGTGTGCTATAGAATTGGATATTGGAGATAAGTAGATAATTTTTAACACTTCTACCTACTAACTACCATGCATATTTTTTGGATATTCGATAAATTACATACTTTATTTCAGTAAACTTATTTTGCTAACAATGAAGCCTTTAATGTGAAGTACCTACCTATATATTGCACAGTGACTTGGGATTCTGAATATGATTATAATATAACCCATTTATCTACTTTTAAATACCCTACAAAATTTGAATAAATTGCATAATTTTGAGACAAGAAATCTTAACGCATCTAGCTAGACCATCAAGCAAAACCTATTACTTAAAAACAGACAGACAGACTGGTTGTTTCAGGACAAAATATGTCACAAATGATGTATACTGTCACCTCCTCCCGGGTCTAGATCGATTTAACCAGTAATCCTATATAATAAAGAAAAATAAGCTTCAACAAAAATTATTTTCAGGGTCTGCGATAGGTGTCAAATTTAAAAATGTTTACAATAAACATTTGAATTAAGGTGGGCCAATCCAAAGCTGATTGAGTCAATACAAAATTTACAAAATCGTCAATTTTTTCCTACGTGTGAAACTTATACGGAATCCTAATTTTTACAAATCACGGCATTCATCTACGCGAGCGCAAAATCGTAAGGATGACCGACAGTGGGACCCGCGCGGCGTCTGCGGAAGGAAACACGGTTTTTCATTCTCGGAGGCCGCGACGGACAATGGTGTCTGCCATTTGATATCTCGAAAAATAATGGGAACATAGCTGTTTCCATAAGTCGCCCGTTATTTTTAAGTTATTTCCTGACAAAATATACAAAAAAACACCTCGACGTTTTTGGGCCATTTCTCGAAATATTGGTATGGCCCCGGGGGAAAGTCTGCTGTCGGACAACATTGTCCGTCATGGCAGTCAACGTGTTAAGTAAGGATGGTACAAAGGTACTGCTTATTTCTTATGAAATCTCTTCCAGCAGACCTATGACTGGAAAGTGGTATATTTAACGGTAGAAAGACCGTGTACAGAAATAAAAATAATAATAACTAACATGTTAAGGCAATCATACTAATACAATTATTACATACCTATAATAAATAAATATATACATAATATATACAGATATATATATATAATAATAAATATATATAATATATAAATATTTTATGCGACTAGAGAAATATAGTGCTCTTTGACCCGTTTCTTAAAAATCGAGATAGTTTTGGATTCGCGGATGTTAGGTGGAAGCGAGTTCCAAAGTTAGTTAGTTTAGTCGGGTTTAGTCGGGTTAGTCGGGTTAGTCGGGTTAGTCGGGTTAGTCGGGTTAGTCGGGTTAGTCGGGTTAGTCGGGTTAGTCGGGTTAGTCGGGTGAGTCGGGTTAGTCGGGTTAGTCGGGTTAGTCGGGTTAGTCGGGTTAGTCGGGTTAGTCGGGTTAGTCGGGTTAGTCGGGTTAGTCGGGTTAGTCGGGTTAGTCGGGTCTAGTCGGGTCTAGTCGGGTCTAGTCGGGTCTAGTCGGGTCTAGTCGGGTCTAGTCGGGTCTAGTCGGGTCTAGTCGGGTCTAGTCGGGTCTAGTCGGGTCTAGTCGGGTCTAGTCGGGTCTAGTCGGGTTTAGTCAGTTTAGTCAGTTTAGTCAGTTTAGTCTGTTTAGTGACTGTGACAGTATTATTCCTGAATTTGAGGCGCCTTTTATTTTCTCATAGGGGGGGGATGAAAAGTAGAGTGTATTACTCGCGAGCAAATATTTTTGGCTCGGGCGACATACTTTGAATCCCTCGCTACGCTTGGGATTCTACTCTAGAATCCCTCACTTCGCTCTGGATTCAAAAAAGCGCCCTCGCCGTAAAAATATTACTTTGCTCCCTTGTTATACAATCTAATATTGTTACATATTACTTTTAATAATAACCAATAAGAGAACATTTTACTAATAATAATAACCAATATGTGTGACAAAGCTACGAAGTTATATCGACTGTGTTATACAAGCAGGGACAGAGATATTAATATGTGCGAACATTCATTTAGATCAAAGAAGATTCGTATCACATTAATTATTTTAATAGGTATAGTCCCTACTGATAATAATTTTCCAAATTATAGTTGTTCCTGTTATAAACTCCCTAATGATTAAACAAATCTCTTACAAAATCAATATAGGAGCAACGAACCAAATTGTAGGCTGGACTCGGTGTGTTACTTTATTATAAAATACAGTACTCTTTGTCGTACATTATCCGCTAAACTTTAACGGTGTCCCCTGTACGAAATAAGAGCAACCGGTACTTCGGTAAACTCTTCCACCAATCTACTCAGATTCATAACCTTTCAATCATGAAAGCCGGCACGTGGCCTCTAGTTGCCGCTAACGAGTTAGGGCCATTACTAATAAGTGTTACGGACTTACTGTAACGTATGACTACTTCGGATGAACGTAAATAATCAAAAGACTCGTTAATGGAAGTGGTATTTAGCACGCAATTAATCTATCTTTGTTCTACCGTTTTAGTTAAGACTCGAGATGGGGTGGGAAATGACATTAGACGGTTAATCTCTTAGCTAGTGTTCGCGTCGCCTCGATCGAAACTAATTAATAGGTAGATGGTGCAATCAGGTATTTGAAGTACTATTGTTCGGTATATCGCCAATATAACGTCATAATACTGTATCCATGACAAAACGTACGCGTGGCAAGTCGTAGGTAGGTATATATGTACATTTGAGTTTAATATGCTAGGGAATGGATGTCGGAATTTTGTTAAAATATGTGTTTAAATTTAAAACTAAATAATAACAGTTAAACAGAAAAGATAGGAACGATAATTTTTTGTAATTATATATTTATATAACTGCACTAAAGGATAACATGTTTTTGTGTCAGTAACTAAATACCATTCAATTTTATTAACTTACAACAACAAAAACATTGTAGGACAAGATTTAATGGACCACTGTGAGTTTCAGTACGTAGCTTTTATTTTAACAAGCGTCCATTCAAAAGTAAGTGAAATCAATAGCTGGTGCGTATTATTTGTGTCTACTGAAACATGATGTGCAATGCAGTCGACTGTGCATATCCATTACGTATTTTTATTCGTTTTAGTGTTTGTAAATGCTTTGTTTGAATAAACCCATACAATCGAATTTGAAATATGTAGATATTTAATGGTAGGTAATTTATTTATAGTCTAAAAGTCACTTTTGCTTCGATTTTATTTTTAAACACGGAACACACGAAAAAAGTTTGTAACTATGATCAAATACTGGTGCATAATAAACCCTCCGTCCGTCGCGCGAAAAAAATTACGTGTCCCGTCGCGTGGGGTCTTCAGAGACCCTAAAATTAAATAGCAATTAATTCGTATTTACGTACATTTTTGTCATTATTTTGATATGTCGCATTAGGATATCGCTTCATTGATAAAAAAATGACAAAGATATTTTAAATCAGATATTAATTAATGTTTAAAAAAATCAAAAAGTAATAGGAGTTGCATTTTTCTTATATTTTAACCCGGTCATCTTAAATTTAACTTAAAAATGAAAAGTAAAGGACAACTTCTTTTTTTATATAATAATTTGAGCTCAATGAACAAGAGATGAAAATGAAATGTAAATTGACTAAGATATATAAAAAAATATATGTACTTTCTATGTCCAAGTATCCCCAATTATTTTTTTGGACAAAAACAGCGCAAACGGATTTGATACAGTCGTGACAAATGTTACCTTTGCAAAAGTCACAAATGGACTTAAATTTACCATCTGTACGTTTTGGACAATGAAATCTATCTCGCAGGTGCCAATTGACCATCATCAGAATACATCTTCTGTAGAGGAATTATAAATCGTTGTATACATTGCTTTAAATCATGAATTATCAAGTTATCGAGTTCAAGTGATAATTTTTTCACGAAAACTTTCTGCTGGAGTTTGTATACTTGTTGAATATATTCATGGGCGTACCCAGCGCCTGTTCCAGGGAGGCAAAGCTCTAGATCCGGGGGGTGGGGAAACTCAGATTTTTGAGGCAAATTTCGTAAAGGGTACAGCCTCCGTAGGTACTTCCTCCAAGGTCAGCAGTAGCAGCTAATCTCCCTCCTTCCACCTTGGTCCCTACCTGTTGTGCCCGTGACTATATCTAGAACATATCGTTTGAGTATTGTTGTTCTAACTGCATGTTTTCTTCATTACCCTCTTTATCACTATCTATAAGCTTATCTTCTTCTTCCTACCATATAAGAATACTTAAGTTTATCTTTTATCAATTTTACTCAAGTAATAATTAATAAGGAACAAAAAAAACAAAAATATAAAACCTAAACCAATTAAATTACTACTAAAAATTTACTTACGCCAGTCGTCGCGTGGGGTCTTTCAGAGCCTTTCAGAGCCTTGTGTAGAAACACATGTCTATATCCCACAAAAAAACGTGCATAATTTTAGTTTGGCTGCATGATCATGAAGTGTAATCCTTTTTAGGAGGCTACCCAAAGTAAAAGATCGATAAACGTATATTAACATTAAGTATTTCGCAATTTTCTAAACCCTGGGCTTTGAAAGACCCCACGCGACGGATCGAGGGTTAATATATATGCATATATTATGTGCATATAATATCTTGTTTCAACCTGTTAATTTCAAATGATTAAATTCACATAGTTAATAAAACCCCTTTCAATATGTTTAATCGTTTTTTTGTTTTGGTATTAAAGGAGATTTTGTGTTGGATAATCATCAAGACCCATTACTGCCTCATTGGTGTGATCGAATCCACGCAGAAAGAGAAGGATTACAGCCATAATCCATCAAGCTAGCCAAGTTTGGGTTGACGGGATTTACACATGTTTTGAGAATGATATGAATCAGATGTTTTGCAGATTGTGATGCAGACAAACTGCGGTGTACGGTTTTGTGTGGGCGCCCTTAGTGCGTTTGAAGCTTGCGTTACGATAATAGGCCTGTTCTAGTGTGACGGGTCAGAACGGGAATGGGAGCCAACGGGAAAAACCCGTTTTATAAACTGTTGATTCTAATACCTACATCAGTGCC
Organism: Hesperia comma; assembly: GCA_905404135.1. Lineage (NCBI taxonomy): Eukaryota > Metazoa > Arthropoda > Insecta > Lepidoptera > Hesperiidae > Hesperia > Hesperia comma. The sequence goes on from FR990016.1 coordinate 12,978,700, forward strand.
TCTATTATGAGTTTTTAATAGATGATACAGGTACATCCATCTCGACCCTATAATAATAGGAACCCTATTAACAATGTCAGTTTTGGGACTGAAGACTTCTGTTCAATAGTTTGTTTAAAGTTTGTTTTTGCTATAAAAAAATGTAATACCTGCTGTACGAGACGATACTATATACGATAGATCTTTTTATAGTGATTCCATTTATGTAAAAAGTGAATGTTGGCCATTATGTGTTTCCGACATTGGTAATAGGGACCATCGATCTATTATCGTACTTCGTACTAGTCGTACTAATATTATAATACTAACATTATAAATGCGAAAGTTTGTTAGGATGTGAGTGTGTGTGTGGGTTTGTTACTCTTTCACGCAAAAACTGGGTTACCCTTGTTTCGTATAACAACTTTTGATATAATTTTAATAAATCGAACAACGTTTAAGATAATAATCAGTTTGTATAATATCGTTTGACATAATTTTCATCAATATTACACAAAATGATCGAATATTCATTTTGTGTAATATTGATTGACATAATGTTCATTTGATCGACTATTATTTTATACAATGTTCATTTCATGAAATGTTCAGGTTATAAACGCCCTAAAGTCGGTTCTGGCACTCGCCGGCCGCTGCCGCGGCACGCTCGCTTCGCTTGCCCGGCTCGTGCGATGGTTCCTGTTAACCTAACACGCTCGTCGCTTCGCTCCTCGCTAACCTAATTACTTTAATTAAAATTAGCGCATTTGAACATTCGATAAAAAGATATTATTCGAAACAAATGATGATAAGAAATAAAATTATGGCAATCAAATATTCGATCAAATGAATAATTATGTGAAATGACTTTATTCCAACTAAAATTAGTCGAAGCGATTTTCGACGAAAAGTTGTTATACCAAACAAGAGGAACCCGCAAAAAAACTACTGAACGGATTTTCATGAAACTTTGCAGTAATATATAGGTTAGATATCGAAATAACATAATTTGTTAAAATTTATAGAAATTTTTGAACGAACTGGTTCCCCGAAGCGAAGCGAGGGTGGGTTTACTAGTTATCTATAGTTTTCTTAAAGCCCACGCAAAAGGTTTTTTGTACATTTCGCAACCTTCCTGAAACTGGATGACGTACCTACGCAATGTATTTTGAATACTTCTATAACTGCGGAAAAGAAATAGACTGAGATATAAGTATTTCCCGTACAAAGCAATACTTTTTAATACCAGCCTATGTACAATTAAAATATAAAAGCATGTAATATGTGTAATTTAACGTATTACTTTTGCTTACATTATTTGGCTTATGTAACATGCATAATAAGAAAATAATATAATACGGAAATGTTTAACGAGCATACTTTTTTGCCACTCTTTCTTAGTATGTCGAAGACACATGCATGAAAAATAGGTGCATGAAAATAATTTCGTGGATCTGAAATGAATCACTATTTCTTAGAATGTCTGTGTACCGTGGTAATAAATCGTCGCTGAAATATAACTAAGTACATTTTTGACGCATCACGATTCAAGTGTGAAATATGAAGGGTTTTAGGGGTTCCACGCGGGAAAAATGGAAAGAAAAAACCTAATTTTGTATGATTGATATAGCGATATAAATGGTCGCTTATATGAATTAAAATTCCATAAATATTAATACCTGATCAAATGATAGTCATTTAGGAGTCTTCAATTAGTAATATGGCATAAAAATTAAATAAAGACCATTGAAAAATAACATATTTTGCCACTTTCCCGTATTTGTTATATAATATGCAAACAATTATCAATGTATTTCGAATCGAAACAAAGAATTAAAAATAGGTTCCGATTAGGTGTGTGATTTAGGTATTAATAATACTTAACCTTAACTGTAATCAGAGTTAACGTCTCTACATAAATCGTATTGTAATCTAAACTAATATTATAAAGAGGTAATATTTTTTTGTTTGTTTGTATGTATTGAATAGGCTCAATAACTACTGGACCGATTTCAAAAATTCTTTCACCATTATGATTGTACATCTTTCCGAAGTAACATAGGCTATATTTTATTTAAAAAAAAATTAGGGATCCTTGCGAAAACTTCAATAACATAAACCACCGTCGATAAAAATCACTATTGAAATACCTTAAATCGCGTGCGCTGCAATGACTATTGATGATGGAGCAAAATAATGTACTACGATTTTGTAGACCACATTATTATCTACAGAAAAGTCCGCGGTAGGGTATATCTAAGTATTATAGTTGCGCCAATATAAAGACTTTTATAGTTTAACAAACTATTTAAATCGGCAACGAAAATAAGATGTCGATATTCATACCATGGTATTTATACTTATCTAAATAACTTACTTTTTATTTATCAGTAGTTCAATACCTTTACATTGCTGTTTAAATTATTTTAATCGGACACTCCATTCAAAAGATATAGCGAGTTTAAAAATTTGTGTAAATATGATATATTTTATCTGTGTAGAGATAGTTGGGAGGGTGGAGAGTGACGTAGGCTACTTTTACCGCGGAAAAACATCTCATTCCCATGGGAAGATCGATGTTTTGTTAGTTGCTAGATATTTAGTTCCGGATGCTGTTAATAGATGGCGTTAGTAAAATTCATTTGCAAGTTCTGAATCACGCTATCAAATACTACATAATATCGTTAATTTACTTAAATCATTGGTAAATGTTATAACATAGAGCCAACTTTTTATCTCGAGAATCCTACGGGAGCGGGACCTACGCAGCTGTTACCTACGGGTCCCGAAGCGAAGCGAGGGCGGTTCTCTAGTACCTACTATTCATATATACCAAAGGTACCTACGCCTACTGAACAAGTTACCAAGTTATGAAATTACTTTTTATTGTTTATTGACAAAGCCTAATAAGTTTTGAGTTTCTCTCCACTAAGAATGGCAATAAAGTCACAATGTTATGAAGCACTTTTAACGCTGTTAACTAATTCATCGCGACCTTTTATTTTTATATTATTTGGTATTATTTGCTTTGCAAAGTTCGTTTCGTTTGATCTTTTAATTTATGATTCTTTGATGTTTGGGATGAGGTTTATTTGTTGCGGTTTTATTGAAATTATTTATAACGTTGGCTATTTTTTGTTTATAGGCGAAATATAAATTGTTACGTATTTTTGTGGGTTATAATACTTATAATTTTATTTATATCTATATTTATATTGAAATATCTGACAACTCTCTATTCAACAATTATTTATACTTCGGTAGGTACTTAGAAGTAAAAGATGACATTTAGGTATTCCATGTAGCAAAGACTAAGATTAATGCTAAGTATTTCAAAAAGTTCAGAAAGCTTTAATCCGTTTCGATTCCACGTAGAATTAGCTGCTCATTTGGAGTTATTCCGGTCTGATCCGAACAAACGGATCCTGTATAGGTATTTTTTCCGGACTGATCATATGTAATCTGAACATTCTGGTCTGATCCTCTTCCTGTTTTTAATAGCTAAGTACAGTCAAACACAGTTGATAAAATAAAAACATGAAGTTTTTATTTGTATAAGAATCATCACATAAGTATAATATAATGTTACTAGGTCATTTGAAATCATTTATTCATAGTTATGTTAATATTATATTTTAGTCCTTGCATTTGTATTTGGGCAAATCTTAATTATAAAAAAGAAATTTTGTGAGTGACTGAAGATAATTATTATTCAAGTAACGAAAATAAAACTAAAATTACAATGTCAAATTATCACAGTAAAAACAATCACTGATTTGTGCTTGGTCCTTAATATAAATAAATAAAAAAACAATTTTTAGATTATTAATCAATTTCTTCAGTAAATTTTTAAAGGATTGTTATTTCATTTATTTAACAAAATATATTAAATCTTGAAATGTTTTTTATAAATACTAACAAACGAAGTTACGATTAATTTATATTTTGCGAACATAAATAATATAACCTGTATACATATTTTTGCTGACTGTACTAAAATGTGGTAATAGATAGTAATAGGATCAGACCGGAATAGAAAATAATTTTAAATATTATGATCCGCGTAAGTATTAGTTGTTTGGGATCAGACCGGAATAAAAAATTGAGGAGAGTGAATTGAGGTTGAGATGATGATGATGAATTGATAAAATTGTGATTTTAAGAAAGCGATCAAATGCGAGCAGGACTTACACTATTAGGCACCTGTTTAATCCATGGAGCAAATATAGAGAGGAGACGTTGTATGTACATTTTTCTATGAAAGATCGCGTGACGATTTGCGGGGCGAGGGGGATAAAGAAATGGGCGGGATAATCGACTTTACTACGTAGTTCAACTATCTCACACTAGATGGATTTTAAATACGGCCGTGTTTTTGTTGTTGTAAGTAGTTGTCGATAGATGGCGCTGTTTACAAAATGATTATAAAAAGTAGAAAAATAATATTTTGGTGGTAAAAATTCTTTAGGAATTAATGTAGGACGAATTTCAGTACGTATGATTATCAAGATATAATAATTGTTAGCTCTACGCACCTATGCATTTTTATTTCCCCTGATACAAAGTGTCGCCATCTAACGTCAAGTAGAAATTTATTTGGTGAGCGCCGTCAGTAGACTGACTTAAGGCCACGCCCACTGTGATGACGTCAGGACCTAGTTGAGTTACAGTGCACAGTTGCTTAGGGCGTCTCCTCTCTATATTTGCTCCATGGTTTAATCGAACCGTACCAATTGACTGTCATTTTATTTATTAACCCCTCATAGGTATTAGCTTCACCTGTATGTATGTATGTAACGAAAACTTTCAGCTTAATTTTCACCAACTTCAAAAAGTCTGATCAATTAAAAAACCCACACAGAGGTCAAATGCCAATGGTAATGCTTGTTATGACAAACATTACCAAATTGCATGCTCAAAATTGGCTCCAGACAACAGACCTTCTCAACGGTTAATAACACACTACATTTACTATTGGCACACTAGCAATCTACTTATAGTACATGATTAATCATTTGTATAATTCGACTGGTCCTCTGACATCTTATTTTGAAAATATATTTTCTTGAGTACAGCCCAGAAAATGTTTGTTACGTCAACCGTAATAATGGGCACGAGCCGAAATGAATGCCTAACAAAGGCAAAGCTGCGAGACGACACGAAAACAAATAGAATGCCTCGCTTTGCTTCCGTAAAGCATCAGTGCAATATCAGCACTTGTAATAATTAATATTATTGAATCAATTTATTTGAGACCCGTTATTGTTAACCCTACATAGATTACCTAAATTAGAAAACTTTTCAATTACATCATTAAAACTTTTCAATTACTCACATTTAAATATTCGAACTCATTTATTGTAATTACTAAGAGAACTGTTTATTAGTTACAAATTATTTGTAAATCCATACTAATATTATATAATATTATATATATAATAATATTATAAATGTGAGTGTGTTTGTTTGTTTGTTTGTTCCGCTTTCACGTCACAACCAGGCTATTATATGGTATAGTTTATGTGTATGGAGATAGTTAGGAGGGGGAAGAGTGACGTAGGCTACTTTTTATCGCATTAAAACATCTCATTCCCATGAGAAGATAGATTTTTGTTAGTTGTTTAGATCCGGGTGTTGTTAATAGATGGAGTTAGTAAACAACTCAGTAATAATGGGCGATTGGAAACTGATGCCGAGGGCTTTGTGGCACTAACGGGAAATTTTTGTAACTTAGTACAGAACTGATTCAGAACTGATTGCAAGTGTTTACCCAGATTTACAAAATAATATATGTGAAGATCAATATTTATGTGAAAGGGCGATTTAAGCACCTAAAAACGATGTTGTTAACAAAATAAATTTACACATATTGAATGAAGTAGCAGGAGATATGGCAGAATATTTATCAATAGACACAGTCATGGACACAGAACAGAGCACTTCATATCCCATAGAGTTTTTGATTTCACTTGAGCTGTCTGGTGTACCCTCACATAAGCTCCAATTAAAAATTAGGTGTCCCAGTCATGCTTATATGCGAAATTTAGATGCCCCTCGATTATGTAACGGAACGAGACTTGGTATCACACAACTTGGACGGAATATAATTTGTGCCACCATCTTAACCGGCGTAGGTAAAGGTGAAAATGTAGTGATCCCACGAATCCCTATGATTCGCACAGATATTCCATTTTAGTTCAAAAGGCTGCAATTTCCTATTAAACTTAGTTTCGCTATGACCATTAACAAAGCGCAAGGGCAAACACTAAAGGTAACGGGGGTGAACTTAGAAAAACCGTGCTTCTCTCATGGTCAATTGTATGTAGCGTGTTCGCGTGTGTCCAATGCCCAGAATCTTTATATTCTATCCCCAAATGGAAAGACATATAATATCGTCTACAGTAGCGTATTAAAATAGTGCTCTGTTCTGTGTCACAAGCCGCGTATAGCTGGAAACACTTGAAAAGAAAAAAATCACAAATATTTATAAAACAAATTACACTTATATGCGCTCTCCACGTTAGAATTCCCTGTACACGTAATCAGGATAGGTAGATCCCGCATCAATCTTCACCACACACTTCTATTGAAGGTAGCTTATAGCTCCAGTAGGTATGTAAGTGTATGCACACTTTATCTGCGGTTAGCATTACCTCTGGTTCCTCTTAGTAACTTTTAATTTAATTGTGGAACTGTCACTTATTTATAATGTATGGTCAATGGTCATGTATGATAAACAACTCATTATTTATCCGCTTTGCTTTCCACCATGCGTGCGAAGCCGCGGGCAAAAGCTAGTCTTATAATAATTCTTTGTTGATCAAGATCGATGTAATCCGTAAAACCAAACTTCGAGGCTGATTTCAGTAACCATTCTTAATATTATCACACGCCATGTAGTTTTGGCAGGCATATAATAATAATTGAATTACGTAGGCAAGTAAATTATGATCCTGTTGCAGACTACACGCATAATGTCAATATAAATGTGACTATGTATCAATTTCATGGATATTCTATGGTATTCAGAGGCAACATCACTGTATGAATTAAATGAGATTCGGTATTTTTACGGATTAGAATTAATTCGTAAGCATTAAATTAAATTCATAAACACTTTTCTTTTATAATAATTAACTTGTCTTAAATCATTAAGTTGTCTTTTTTTTCTTGTAAAAGATTAACATTTAATAACAAAGCTGAAAATCATACCTATTGATTCGAACTTTGGTCTTACGCACAAGGAGGGGGTTACAAACTTGTGTGCCTAATATTACAAAAGTTGTGTGCCTACGCATTAAAAATGAATTAACACTCGCTTTGACAGGGTGAGCGAACTTAAGCACTCAACAAAATGTTTGGTAATAAAATCCAAGACAAAAAAGATGTTTGAAGTCTGCCAATCCGCACTTAGACAGGGTGAAATATGACCTGTACTTTGCCGAGTTCAAACTAAGCTCCATTTATTCTCCGTCTTCAATGAACACAGGTCGCGTCATTGAATGAAACACAATAGACCATAGCAAAGAATCCGTCAAAGTATGGATCGTATTCATAGCTTCGAAGTATATGTTAGTCTTGCATAAAATAGATAAAGAAAAAAATATGTTCTATCGACCCATGTCGTCATATCCGGTAAGTAGGTCATAGTGGCTGCTCCTTAGATGAACCTAAAAAGCCTTATGCGACGCAAACAAAGAGACTAAATAGCAGTTACTTGTTAGTGACTAGACCCGGATGGAGATCTGAGGTATAAGTATTTTTTTTCTTTAAAATAGGATTACATAAATGAACTTTTTTAACTTCATCATTTTATCTTATTTTTATCTTGGCCTGAAACAGAATGTCAAAGAACTCCTGTAATCTTTTACCTAAGTAATAAACTATTTGCAATATGACAAATAGTTTTTATAGATTACATTCAAAAGGTTTGACTACATCTGTAAAACGTTGTACCTACTACCAATTGAATTGAAACGTTGAACCTACTACCAATACTACCCACGTATAGGTTACTTGTACCTTTCCGTATAAGGTAATTGTACGTACCTACGTGAGTCACTTAAAAGTTGTTTAAGTAAGTCCTTTATGCATAGACAGGGCGCAGATGCATGAAAACAAAGAAAGTACTCGCTTTTACGTAGTCAGCTCGCAAAGTGTTAGCTGGCTCCCAATGACGTTACGAGAATTGATGGAAGCGATATTGACCCGACATTTCCCAACTGATATGAGAAATTCGTTTTACATTCGCGTTTCTATATAATAAATGTTTGAATGATGTTCATAGATAGTAAACATAATCTATACTAATATTATAAAGCTGAAGAGTTTGTTTGTTTGTTTGTTTGTTTGGTTGAACGCGCTAATCTCAGGAACTACTGGTTCGAATTGAATTTTTTTTTTGTGTTGAATAGACCTTTTATCGAGGAAGGCTATAGGCTATATAACATCACGCTGCAACAATTAGGAGCGAAGAAATAATGGAAAATGTGGAAAAAACGGGGAAAATTATTCATTCTCGAGGGCTTTCGTTGCATGCGTTGCGAAAACGATTCAAGATACCAAAAATATATGTATGAAAGAATTATTCCTCTTGAAATGATCTAAAAAAATGTCCACGACAGCATATGTCTATCTTTTAAGATTAACACACTAGAACCGTTTTTATGGTAATCAAATTTGGTCGAACCCACTGCCATACCAAACTTGCCGCGTTTCCAAGTTTAATCTGAATTAATCTTGCTGTGATCCTTTGCTACTTTGCTATTATTTTGTCGTAAGCTTTATTTGTAAGTTTAATTTAATTTAACCTCAATTAATTTTGGTGATAGTTTATTATCTTCCCGAAATTCCTACGGGAGCGGGACCTACGTGGTTGATACTTACGGGTCCCGAAGCGAAGCGAGGGCGGTTCGCTAGTAATAAATAAAACCGACCAAGTGCGAGTCGGACTCGCGCACCGAGTGTTCCCTACAAACCTGTAGGTCCTGTATATAAGTAAAAGTTCACCCATCACGACAATCGAGACATAGTTATGGAAATTATTAAAAATATTTTTATTATATTTATGTTGTAACTAAAAATTACGCTTTTCACAATTTTTCTTTCATGTGTATAGTATAGTATATGTATATGCTATAAGACGTTGCTTTTTAACAAATTTCAATATTCTGAGTTCAAAGGAAGTACCCTGTAGGTATTAATTCCCTTGAAAGCGATATAAAGGGCTGTAACTTTTATGATAATAATTAAGGATAATAGGGGAATGACATGATAGGTTATTTTATGATAGTTTGGAAAAGCTATAGAAAATAAAAAAAATATCTTGCTACTTAAGGCGCATCCGAGAACATTTTGAATAACAAGAACCTAAGTATCTAAATTTATACTAAAATAGTACCTATTTCATGAACAATTAAAAACTTATCTTTACGGCCGTCTACTTTTCTCTGTGAGGAATAAAGCCGGAATAATGGAAGAGAAGATATTAGGTATCAACCTACAAGAACATTTAAAGATAAATTGTAGCCTTAACTTATTGCCATTAAATATTTCTTGTGTGTCCAAGTTGAGCTTAGTTTAATAACAGGTATTCATTATATTAAGCGGTGTAATCAACAGAGTGCGCGTGGTAACTTTGTTCCCCTCATTTGCAAGGTAATGTTTGTATTTACCGGGATTGCTTTTGCGGGTACGGCAATAATATAAATATTAAACGAATATTAAAGTGTTTGTGTATATCCCTTAACACTTCCAAAGTCGTGAATAATTCAGAAAGACGTGTAGTGTGTTGTGGATTATTTCAGTTTCTGAAATACCTATACACCCTCAGGCAATTTTATTGTTTGTTCACTCTACGCACAGTTCTTCGATAGAATAAATTATTACTTCATGGTCGAATCGCCCCATATAATATTTTATACCTTGTGCTGTAAACCGAAGAGTGTACGATTTAATACCTATTTGTTATCGAGCAAACAATACGACGAAAGCTAAGGTAATCCGCGCATTTTATTACAATTTAGCTCAAATACGGCCCTATCCGTTAAGCAGGCATATTTCACTTTACGACTTTGGGATTCTTTGATGTCAAAGTTATACGAAATAATACAAATTACAGGAAAAACTCTTTGGCAACATTCTAAAACGTACCGACGTTGAAAATGAACGATTTCAAAAGGTTTAATATTAATAGTAGCTCGTAGAGAGTTCTACTTACTTATTCACCTCCCGGATCAAGTGCCTTACTATCACAAAAGTAGCTCATTGTCATTCGAATCACATACTAAACTTTTGAACATCACGACAAAGATGCCTATTGTTATTACCTATTCTGTCTTATGATAAACGCTCACATATACTTTAATCCCGTACTGAAGTTTTCTGTTTCGCAAGGAATATCATTACGCAAATTTTAATAAGACGTCACAAACCTAACCTAATATTAGAGACTCGAGGACTCCTTTCTGCCTCATAAATGGCTACCCTAAAAGAAAATCAAATTCATGACCCGATTTGTAGGGCCATTAATCACAATTTCGTCAAATGAATAGTGAAGTTCAAACGTTCAAATCTCTTACGGTTTACTTTAGAAAATATCTTTCTAGATTCGATAAATATCTACGCTACGCAGGAAATCCATAATACCTTTTTCCTCCCCCGTCCTTGGCAACAACGCAAAGTTTTGTAGAGAATCACATGGGAATCATAATAAACCGCAAAATGAATAGATAAGTAAACTACGCCCGGAATCGGGGCGAGGCTGCGCGGAAAACGAGTTTGTAGCACATGAATAGACATAAAGAAATATAAACATATTCGCAGAAAAGTTAGACTAGAGCGTAATGAGAGTGGGTAGGACGTAGCGAAGTTCCGCATACGACTCATTAGATGGAATCTAAACAGAGTAGTACTACGTACGAGTTCACCGCCTCTTTATATTTAAACTTTCAGAGAGGCATAGCCCGAACTCCTCATAAATCACTGTAACTCTCCTTCACACTTCTCGCTTGAATTTAAATAGGACCCTATGCACCATCTACTTGATTTAGGGACTACTTCCAAATGTTTTTTTTAACTTGATTTAGGCTTTTATACAAGATTATTATTTAACAAACGAGATAATTATATTAAAATATTAAACAAACGTATGGTACAACCATCTGCATACTCGTAGTCTAAGGAAGGTATCCACAGTCATGTATGTTAATTGTTAGTATGTTAATTTGAACTTAACTTATTCAGGAATAATGAAATAAAATATACCTACTTTAAGTTGGTCATACATTAATTCCTCGTTTGGATAGTCGCAGTAAAACAGCTCAATTGTCTGTTGGTAATAGGTACTTTCATACCGAAAAATAAATTAACTTGAAGCAGCTTGTTCACTGGGGAAAATTGCGTCAGAAAACCTTAATTCTCCGCAAGATCTGAAACAAGTTTCATTCGTGTTGTTCGCTATTAAGTTCAGCTACGACATGGATTATAATAAATATACGAGTACATTACAGCACTTTCGAAAACTGTAAGAATGAAGATTTAACAATTTGGGCCATATTTTCCGAGATCCGGATGAGGAGTAAATTACAAGGAAACCTCAGCCTTCTATCTCGGTTGGAAGCATTTAGAGGGCTATTAAAAGTACGCCGCAAGAGCGCTGGTGATTAAAACGGAAATCTTTGGATTTACGTACATTATAAATTTCACCAATAGCATGTATTTTAAGTTATACGAAAATAAGATACACTTTGCCACAAAACAAAAAAGGTGGTGCCCTTCTTATACGATTGATCGTGAAATGTGTTTAGCGTGTTTTGTTCGTGTGTCTGTCGACATAAAAAATATCCGCTACTATAAAATACAAATAATAACCATACATAACGTACCCCAATGATGATATTGCCGTATTCAAATATTTATTATGGTATGTTTCATGCTATGAAATATACGGAAAAGGCTTACCCCAAAACATCTAAACATTTTGAGCTAATTTTGATGCGTGGATGGTGTCATCAAATAACGTTTTAAGGATATTTCTGATAGTTAAGTTTATTGTTTGTCAGTTTTAAGTTGTATAAACTTCATGATTTCATTTATTAATAGAACGCTGAATGTTGCCAGTAGAATCTAGGTATAGGTACATAAATATGCAGAGTTTGATAGCTTCCCAGAATGATCAGGTTACTTGCATATTTTAATAACCTGCAGTTGAATTTCAAAGATTCTGAACTATGGCAGTAAATCAAAAAGTTTCTTCTTCAAAACAATCTGTTTTTATTGTTTGATCCTGTTCTGAAAAGATCAGCGTCAATCCCGATTGACGAAAATGTGTGGCATTTTTTACTTTACATAGAATTTACGAAAGTAAGCTGAGTAGGTAGGTATATTCTGTAGCGTAGCGTTAAAGTGAACCAGGCGAAACTTCTCATGCATAATGTATAGAACGTCTCCACCACTGCCATCTGATCACTCGATAACACGATCCTTGTTTACACAGGAATTACTAATCCTGTCTTCCGATTTTAACAAGATTTGAGTTATGTTCCGATACTCCGGATTGGGACAGCCCGTGTAGTCCGAAGAAACAAGCCGGACTTATCTGAGCTCAACTATGCGACGTCTTGTAGCGTGTATATTGGATTTTGTTCGGGATCTGTGTCAACTTTTGCTGTATAATCAAAGGATTTTGTTATGTTAATATTGGTTTGCAGTTTTTGTAGACAGTATTAATTTGTATTGCCGAGAATATTATGATGTGTATTTAATGGATACTCCTGACATTAAATCAGCCCGGGAAAATAAACAATTGCTTATCACGTACACAAATTGGTTTGTCACCAGACTGCAAGCACAAAGCTTTTGCTAACAATCATTCGAATTCGCCAAAGCAACCGTGCTTGCTAACGAGCTTTGTCGATCGCATAGTGTCTACTGACCGAGAATTACTTTATGGCGTACCGGTGACCGGTAACATAATTATTATGAAAAGTCTAATGAAGAAATATTTATGCTTATTCACCTTCAGTTAGAATAGACCTGACAGTTACACGTTGGCTACAGATAGTTAATGAGAAGTATGACCACCGAGAAACGCTCAGCAATTCATTCGTAGGTATACGTGTAAGGTAAGAATCTTAAATGAGTCGATTTTTGATGGAACTGAAAACAAAACGCTTTCTTCAATAAAGTATTCGCTATTATGGAAAATGGACAACACAAAAAATTTGTTTATTTACTTTACTGGACTATACTCATGATTGCGCCAAACGGTCTACATACATGATTTTCCTCTCGGAACAAACCAAATTGAAACCACAAACAAAATAAACACTACAAATGATAATAATAACAATAAATAATCACAGAATTAAGGGATGAAATTACCTAACGAATGTAAGATTCGGTGTATTTTTCTTATGTCATTATATTTAATAGATCAGCAATAAAATTGATGTTCTTCAAAGTAGAAAGAGGGAATTGGTGGTTTGTGCCTATTACGTGTCAAAAAAGCTAAAACTTGTGTGAACTTGTGCCACATCAAATGGACAAATTGCAGGGCTGTTACAAAAAACCCTGAAGGCCTTCAGAGGAATAATGCTTGGTGTTATTTTTATCAATCAACTGAACATGAACACACATAAATAGAGCTCCTCGCATTGTGATACCTTATTACCTAGTCAATTATGCGATCTGAGTACAGTAATTTATAAGTTAAAAACGCGAAATAAGAAAAGCAGTATAAAAATGAATAGCAATGATGAATATTTGCTGAAAACATTTTGTAGTTCATTGGAGAATATGATCCATAAATGTTAAATGGGATCCATCTTGCGAACATTTTCTTTGATTAAATATTTTTCTTTTTGTATTCGTTACCGCTGCTCTATTTTTCGCTTAATCCCAATAAAAGTTAATTCATTTATTATTGCAGCTAAAGTATTGTTTATGGTTTAAAATCTTTATTGTTTCTCGTATGAAATATCTAATTCACTTACAAAGAAATCTATCGATAATATTAATAACTATAACTGCAAGATATACATAAATTCATTGTAAACTCAGTTTTACAATGCTATAACAATTTTTAAATAACTAAAAATAGGACGAAAATACAAAAAAATTATTATTTAATTGCTAGATGCGTGGATAGTCACTTAACACTAAACTTCCAATAACTATGCTTAAATGTATGATTACAAATCTAATATTTTGAAAGCTTTTTTATGCCTTATGCTTAAAGGTTTGCCTTCAGACGAAATTGCTGCATCGAAGAAATTATCATTACTTTCTGAATGTGAAAATAAAGGCATACAAAAATATCTAGTTGAAATTGTTCACTATTGATAGATCTTTAGTTAGTATGAATTCGCGTTTATTAAATTTATGATTGCTTTTGAAATGAGGCTTTGTGTTGGAATCTCCGTGTGTCTGTTATATCTTTGTTACATTCATAGTGAATAGTTGATGCCGTCCGCCAGTCATTCTGTTAATCACTTACTTTTATCTGTCGTACGGAGTTCAATAGAAAATAACATGATTCAAACAATTCAGAAAGTACAAGATTACCTCCGCAAGGCAGCCAATTTGTTTGCAGCCCTTAGAAAGTAGGATAAACTCATGAGAAGAGCTCCGAGATGATTACAGCGTCACGTCAAGTAACCGCGAAGATGAAAAAACAGTAGCAACATTTTAATGCAAATAAGAAAATATAAGAGTCTTATTCTTCCCTTATTGTCCATGAATTTTGAATGCGAACTAAGGCAGTCCCAAAGTCGTCCGGGTGGGTCGCCAGACGCGGTAATCGCAGTCAAGTTAACTAAGCGTGGCGGGCGCTGCTAGAAGTCCGCAACGCTCCAATACTTTCGTAATGAACTCGAGACAATTTTTTATTGTCTGCTTGGACTTGGATAAATTGTGATAGATGAATCGCCGACTCTTTCAGAATCAGGATGAACTGTAGGTATCCGTTGTCCTATTTGTATCGCCAGGAGGCCGTTTCCTTATTATTTGCTCCTCTTCCTTTATAGTTCCGCTGACATAATTACAGACGGTTACGTAACGGAGTTTGTAGAAAAATACAAATTTACCATTCACTATTGCTTGGCAATTTTAACAATATAGGAAATTTTTATTATACTTCACATTATATTTATATGTACTGTAAGTAATGTGTATAAACTGCCTTATCATCCAATATTCGTTTTCCATGTTTTTCTTTGAATGTGTCTATAAGAAATTAATAACGCGTTCACGAACTAGTTAACGTGTCACAAGTATTTGTTGACAGGTACTAATGTTCTCCAATAAATCTAAATTACAAGAATAGGAATAATAGGGCTGTCGAGACGTGAACATTGAACATCTCGCTACTATGTTCTCTATTTGTACATTGAAATAACTATAATTATGTAGGTACATATTGTAATTCAAAAAAGAAAGTGAATCCAGTGAACCCTTAAATTATAACACGAATCGACCTACTTTTCACCCTGTGTTGTTATTGTAAAAACATTTTTTTTCGTCTTTTATTCATGTTGTACGCATCAAGTCATCGATAAAGTTACGACGTCAATAATATCAGAAGCTAACAGTATCAGTTACCAATTTAGTTATCTTTTAACAGAAACAAAATTTATTGTTGAGTGTTGATGGTCTGTAATATATTTATTTTGCGAAAGGTCCAGGACTTAAATACTTAATACTCCGCATTTCTTTTTTGGTCACTAAATTATGTCTAGCAATTTTTCTTTTGTTATTTTGGAATTACCCAATTCAGTGCTCAACCAGGATTAACTCTAAGGAAATCTGCAACATTTGCCGCAATTTCGAGGATTTTCAGGAGCCATCGTCTTGGTTTGATGTACATAAAATTGATGGGAGCAGTTCAATATAATTAAAGTATTTGGTATAGCAATTTCAACGGCTATAATATATTCACCAAAACATTTAAGCAATCATACAACATGCAAAACAAAGAATTCATTTACTGTAAGTATTTAAACTTTTATTAAGGCGCTACAACCGAAATATGGTAGTTTTAGATCTAAGATTATTTTTAAAGCTTACAGTCTATATCCCCGATATTTAGATATATGTATCTTCACTATATAATAAAGAATCTCATAAGAGCAAAAACAGTAAAATGTGAAGTTTTCTCGATAGAAAAAAATCGTAAAGTTAGGTCCAAATAGTTTTGGTTTTCAAGTTTACTACGAAAGTTTTAACAATTAGTTGATGATAATATTTTTAAAACATAGTAAACAATGAAAGCTAAGTTTTCATAAGAATGGAAATCTCAAAAACCGAAACAGTTTTGAAAGAAAAAAATAATATGCAATTGGCACTTACGTCAATGACATTTAGCGCGCTTAGAACGCTCCCCTCACTCCTCTGGGTAGACTCAACGTGAACGCACGCTCGTTTTGTTAAAATAATGTCGTAAATTTTCGTAATCGAGTTGTTTCTCTCGTGTGTATAAAAATTATATTATGGGGTCTAATGTTACTGTTTTACTATTGTATTCAATTAAATATATTTAAATAACATCAGTACTGTAAATACGACCATTTAAAACAGTTAATTCGTAAATTTTGTGCCACTATTGAATCAAGTTTGAATTTCGCGGCCAACGTAACATAGAAGACTGCAAAACATGGGATGCTCACCTGGTGTATAAATACCTAAAAGCCTGCCTGCGTAAAACTAACTCATTAAATTATAATATTAATAATATAAAATAAATATTATAATAAACTTGTAAATAATAAACATTTATATTATAAATAATACTTATAATATCTACTAATATTATAAAAATAATACAATACATTTTATGAAGATCCGAATAGTGCAATTTTTAACACGCTGGATCGCCGTTCTAAGGGTCCTGGGTTGGATTCCCAGCGAAGCAGCACATAAAATGATGATTTTAGATTTCTGTTCTCAGTCTGTGTGTATTCTTGTCTAGTGTGTTGTTCATAGCAGCCAGGCACACAAGCAACCATATGTGTGTAGTTATTATATTATTTTATCGTTCATTATAATGAACCTCGCGTAATAATGGTGAAATAATTATAATTTTATATATAATTATTAAAGTATACTATATAATGCATACTTATTCATCTAATAAAAATGTAGGTATAAATAAATATATTTTGTGTTTATAGTCCTTTTGCGAAGAATACGGAATTCGTTTAAATGGCAACCCACACAAATGCAAGCTTTTTGCCCCTGTGATTAAGGTTAATTGTAGATTGACGATGACACTTTAAAATACCCTCAGTTCAGTGCGAGCTATAGGTACCTACTCCGTTCGCGTTCGATCTGAAATTCCTTATAATTGCATGGCACACGAATGTCAGCCTTCCACCCATGCGATTAAGATACATTTAAGATTGACGGCGGAATCGAAAAATGCGCTTAGTATATTTTGCTCACAAGCTAAATTAAACTCTAAACACAGGTAATAAATGTGGTTTTAGCGGGGAGTGGCAATTCCATATGCTCGGCGACTCGAATATAAACTGTAAGCACACGTAATAAGTTCGTAATAATTCGTAATAAAAGGTTCTATTTGCTTTTTTATTGATTTCTGGTAGGTAGCTAACGAGCAGGCTAGCCAATTTCCGCTGCTGCCCATGACAACTGTGACTTTATCTATACCTATTATCTACACTACTAGTTTGTAATTACCGAAAAAAAATCCACTATATCTATTGGTGACACTGAACAAGTCTACGTGAAAAAAAATTTAAAACGAATGACGTAAAATTATCCCCCAAAAACAGGAAATTTGGTCAAAGATAAACACCAATTTGTTTCATTCATAACTATAAAATTCTCGTAAACAAAATACGATAACGATTTCATTCATACAACTACCTCAAGGTCTACACAGTCTTGGTCCTTGATTTAAAATCGAATTCTGCGATGGTAACGTACCTACCTAATTTATCTTCGTACGTAATGTTTACAAAAGTAAAATCGATGTAAAACCTATGACCTAAAACTACTAGACGGGAATTCTGATAGAATTTGTTAATGGTAATTTTATTATTTGCCACAATATGTAACATACTGGGACCACAGAAGACATAAAATGAAACGCTGCTCAACTCATAGTCAGCTGACAGCAAATGTATAAGTTTTGTACAGACAAACAAGATCGACAGCAAATGTATTAAAAAGATTATACCTACCAATATTTAATTACCATACCTACGCCAACGTCACATAAAGTAAATACTGAATTAAGGATTTGTCCATAATAATCTTGAGTATTAGAAATAAAAGAAAACACGTGCATGACTGCACTCCTAAAAAATAATATTGAAATAGGTAATTTTATATTGTCTACAATATCAAAATTGTTTGGTCGCGTTTAAGCTGCACTGCACTAGCCTCGCTTTGCCGCCATCTTAGAAAAAGCGGCCGCCGGCCGGCGCGCACGCCGCCATATTCGCCCGGCCCTTGCCTTGCCATAAGGCTGCGTTTATTGGTTCCCGTGCATTTATTTTGTTGTGATTGAAAAATAGATATTTATTTTTTTATAATGTGATCGATAAATCGATAATTTAATAAATATGCTTAGCAATAGTAATACAAACATAAACCCATATTTACGATAAGGTTGCGAGGAATGGGATGAAATACTCGTAACAAAGTATCAAATTCAGTAGGTAGTGGTTGCTTATTAGGTATTTATTATTCGACACAGATTAATAGTCACTTAGAATTGAAACGATTTGGCCTATTTATGTACGAGCCGCCGTAAATTTGCAGTAAGTAGGTACTTCATACTACGATGTATTGGACATCAATAAACTATTACCTACAAATACTTTGGAACTGCAACCGTTAATTATGAATTAAAATTGATTAAACCTTATTTCCTATCTAAATTGCTTAATTGTTGACATAAGAAATCGATAATCTAATTCGATGTATTAGTTATTTGCGATTCTCGTTAACGTAAATAAGATCACATATCACATACATACTTATTTATTGAGATATTTTAAATCGAACCAAAGTAACAGACAGGTACAGATTTGAAAAAAATAATTGATTCTTCGACAAAATTAAAAAGCTGTAGAATTGTGGGTCTAAGATTATGGAGCTTAGACTAGCCGAGCCCTTAGCTGACGGCGGCGTCCTTTGATGTCGCACGCGCTAGGCGAAATTCAAAAGATTATAACATAGTTGCATTGCATTGCAACTTAGAGCCGAGTTGAATTTTTTTTTCCGATACAATACATTGACGATAATATCTATTCATCGACCAACTGATCCACACTAGCTTTGACGGTGCTTTGATACAAGTATTATAAGTGTTCATGTAAACCTAAGAAATATGTACTAAATAAATGCTTATTATATTATGCTTTGACGACCCTGTAGCCTAGTTGGTAGCGACCCTGTCTGCGACGCGAGGGTTCCCGGGTTCGATTCCCGGCCGGGGCAGATATTTATGTGGCAGATAAATATTTGTACTCGGGTCATGGGTGTAATTGTAATGTGTTATATTATGTGTAGTCCATGCCACCCGCGACACAGGTGCCTAGTAACCTACTGGGGGTATGAGTGTGTTAGCGTTTATTTATTTATTATTATTATTTATATCGATACTCATCGAAGTTAAAACCTGTTAAAACGATGTATCTCTAACATTATGTAACAGTTAATCCATTAATTCACATCAAATAAATCGAATATCTACATTATCTACTCCAAGGACCTATCCGTTCCACGCGCAATCGGCGCAATGAACTTTTAGTTCCATTTTGTGCCACCGAGATTTTATTTTGGTGGCGCGCACCACGCCGATTCGGTTTTACATATTACGGTTGTAGCGCCTTAACATCAATTTGAGTTAGTCAAAGCGATTTAATTGTTTTCGTTGAAAGCTTCACGCTGCTTACAAAAGATGCATGAAAACAGAACGATTGTGGTTTACTACGAATAGGATTATATACTGTTGCGGCATTTGAGTTTGGTTACATGTGCCAACTGGATACAAATGGTGAACCATTATTGCCAATTTTATAGTAATTGAGCAAGTTAGGAATTCTACAGTAAATTTTGTTTGGAGGCAAGGAGATATTGTTTGGAAGGTTTGAAACTTATACCAGACTAGTAGACGCCCTCGCTTTGCTTGATGAAACTTGTTACTCCGCTCCTATTGTTTGTAGGGTGATGTTATATTTAAAACCTTTATGCACCATACAAAAAGTACATAGACAAAGGTGGACTTAATGCTAAGAGCATTCTCTCCCAGTCGACCTTCGGACAGTGAGAACACAGCGAAATGGCGGCGACGATAGGATAATTCAAAATTCGAGTGTTCCTGAGATTAGCCCGTTCAAACAAACAAACAAACAAACAAACTCTTCAGCTTTACACTAGTACCTATAATATTCGTATACTACTATAAGATTCGAAAAAAATCGAGGAAAGTATTTTAATAATTTCGAAACAATTCAACTTTAAAACAAATTCTAATCCTTAATGTCATAAAAGGTGAGGAAAGTTTGGATGTCTAGAACATTCCACGTGTTGTCTACATCGGTCCTGCTGAAATTTACATCAGCACAGTATTTACATCATTTTTACCACCGCTTTGGGACGGCAGTCATCAAAGATGCCATAGCTCAAATCTCAAAACATCAATCACCATCGTATCTATTGGAATCAATTGATCGTTCCAGCGACACCAGATACGATTGAAACTTTAAACCCGAGTACGTAATAAAGTGAAGATAACCGTAAGAACCAATGACATTAATATGATATCATTGGTAGGAACCTCTACTGTTGTTCGAAAGTAATTACGTGCGTACATTCACATTTAATACAAATGTTGTATGTACATATATGTATGTATAATGGTCGTATGTTGTATGTACAATTATTGTACTAAATGTTTCCCTTTACTTGTTGCTTTACTGCAACTTGGCACCCAGTAACATAGGATTTCACCTACTACAGGGGCTATGTAAGTAGCTCCTTCAAAATATCTATTTCCTTGGAATTTTTGACCACTTTCAGATTCTGTGCGTTTTACTCCCATTTTTTATTTGTTCTCGTTTGAGTACATTTTGCCAGCTTAAAGTATTAAATATAGGGATTCTGTCGGCGTTAATACCAGGAAACATTAGTGTATTCGGTCCATTTCTAGAAATTCCACATTACCATATCAAATTAAACGTTGTTTGACGAGAGCGAACAAATGGACGTCGAGAACATAATTCATTAAACTTGTGATTAATTAAAATTTTATGGTTTTAAGCTAACTTACGAAAAATGATATAACATACTCAAATTACGTTTAACTTATTTACTTACATAACGTACGTTTCCAGCTCATCTTACTTTGCTAATATTTATTGAGAAATATTAGCGTTCTGCACTTCTCCTACATAAAAACTAGAATTGTGTCAAATTTCGTGCTCCTCCGTCCATGAAATTTTCGTAAAAAGGGGCCCAAGGTTTTGCTTCACGTATTAATATATAGATAGGAACACGTTTTCACTTAAAGCAAAGCGAGGTCTCATAACTAGTATCTAATGTGCAATAGGTACTAAAAGAATCTACTTATCCGAGGTTATCCACATGACGTTAACCCTTCATAATTCTACAGCATCAGTAACAGAATACACGATTGCCACATTTAGAGAAGCAACTTGTTATGAAAATGATATTTTGAATGAAATAAGTACGTGAGTATAATACAAAGCATTTTGTGTAATTTAGCTCTGTATCTACACTGATTCTCACATTGCATTGCTGTTTATATTAACCGACAGTTAATATTTACAGCTTAGACTTAAAAATTGTTTCAGAAAATTAAATGCGAGAATAATTCATCAATGCGGTAAATGGGGAATTCGCGAATTTCAGTAATCTCAGTCCTGAAGGATAGCAACATATCTATGACAAGAGTTATTTTAATAAGATACTTATTGAACCATTACTA
The DNA here is from genome assembly GCA_905404135.1 of Hesperia comma. Taxonomy (NCBI): domain Eukaryota; kingdom Metazoa; phylum Arthropoda; class Insecta; order Lepidoptera; family Hesperiidae; genus Hesperia; species Hesperia comma. Next base: position 13,000,655 of record FR990016.1, read on the forward strand.
ACAACAAAGAACAGGCCCTGCTTTAGGCCTCATCCTCGTATAATTAAAATGTAACAGATTATATTTGTACATGTATTTAAATCATAGTGCCTTCATGTAGTTTTCATGCTTTCATTCAAATGGTGTAAATTTTCGAAAATTTATTTTTCTATGAAAACAAAAAGGGCTGGATTTTTTTTCTTATTTCTCCTGAAGTAGTCATGAGCAAGTCCACCCTACAATTCTCGCTTATCGTTGAATTTTAGGACACGTTGTATATTTCATGTCCATCCTATTTTTTGGCCGACGCTGATCAAATAATTTTCAAGTTTCAGTTGATTACATAAAATAAAGTTTCAGCTAACCTAATATGTCTGAAGATATTTTTAACATTTGTACACAATCAACAGACGATCTCATTAAAACACAGCAACTAACACAATCAACAACATCTACTGCTACTTTAAATATTTCATTATTATTAAACCAAATATTGTACCACAAATCTTAATATAAATCTGAGTAAGTATTAGAAGGTCCTTCCAAATGTTCTGCTATTCTCTGCTATTCTGTATATTTATGATGTAAGAAACTGTTAACTCACCATATAATTTCGTTTCAACCATCATTTGTTTTTTTTTTAACATAAGTTGTCCCCGTCGCCCATGGACACCAAGTATATCATTGGCCGCGAAAGAAGTTACAGTACAGAAAGGACTTAGCTGAATATTTCAGCCAATATGGGACAAGTAAGTATTCGACGGCTCACGAAAGCAAGTCGGTAGTTCTTGCCAGTCACACAGCAGCTCTTAGACGAATAAGAGGCCGGTAGCCTCACGATACCTCTGCCTGACAATTTATCACAGTATAGCATCAGGGTAACTGTTGAAGGCCGTTGTAATTCGGCTAAAAGAATGTCGTAGAAATATATTTTTATTTTTGTACACTGCCATCTCAACTGAAAGATTAGTTCCCTTTTCAAATATATCTCTTCGTAGAACGTAAGGTTTTCAGCGTAAACTGGGTTTACATTTATGTATCCTCTACTGTTACATATTCATAGGCGACGATACCCAGTTTTCATCCTGTGGCCTATCTGTTTGTTAATAAGACTTGGACTCAGTTAGATAATCAGCAATTTTAGGCAGAATTAATAAGCAGGGGAGACAAAATTTTATACTGTAGGGGAGATAAATTGTTTTAATCAAATTACTAAAACGGATGTACAGAGAGGGCTGAGGGGAGTGATCCTCCTGCCACGGTGAGAAGTAGCGCTGCAAAAAGACGGCGCGAGCCCGTGATTTACAGCGGGGACCACGGCTCCTGCATTATTGAATACTCCGTTCAATGAAAGAAAATCGTATATTTTGACATGTCTGCGGCCAAATTTATGACTCCCATTCATTCCGTTTGACAAATGGCAATTAAAATCCGTTAGTGATATTCACGAGCGACCTCCACTTTCTAATATTCGATTTTTCAATCGCCCCGGCTTTTATATTGCTTAGTCTTTGTCATGGCAATCTTATCGGAATAGCGGCCCTCGTAACAACCAACGCGCTAGAGACAACTGATTGTTTGACTGCTCTCTGGAAATTAATTTCAATTCTTTTGTAGCATCGGAAGCGAAGTGTTAATTAAATATTCTGGATCTTTTTATAGATACGACTGGAGGTGCAATCAGTTCATAGTAGTTGCCTTTTTGTTGTGCGATAAAATGTTTTGATAAGTGTGATTTAAATTTTATGTCATTTCGAAGCCCAGGTACTTTAACTTTTTACGGTCATTAATGCAATTAGTGTTTTTTTATAATTATGACCATTGAATCAGCTCAATAAATGTATACGCGAATAGGTACAGACAACCTATTCTTTTACTAGTAGACTCGCCTTTACTTCGCTTCGAGGAACTTATTTAAAAAATAAGCATGTATTGTATTAAAACCTTCCTATGAATCCTTCTATCTAATTAAAAAAACCGCATCAAAACCCGTTACGTAGTTTTAAAGATCTAAGCATACATATGAACAGACAGACAGACAGCGAAAAGCGACTGTTTTATACTATGTAGTGATAATATTCATTTTTATCTTTATACACTAATAATATTCATTTTTAAACTGCAATTGTACTATTTAAACATCCTTTTAGTAGTACAATACATTCATGCAATTCTCATTTCTGAGAGTTGGCTGAAGCCGCCACTGCTTTCGTCCTCTTATTCTTTGCCAGGCTATGTATTGATTCGCAACGATCGAACTGGTAAAGGTGGTGGCGGAGTGGCTATTTACTTACGGGCGTCGATCCCGTACAAAATTATTTTTGTTTCTCCGTCATTGTACGCTGCAACGTCGGAGCACTTATTCTTAGAGCTTGATATCAAAGGTGTCAGGGTGTTACTTGGCGTTATATATTGTCTCCGTTGATTATTTTAGTACTTTAGAAACAGCTCTTGATTCTGTTGGGTCTGAGTATGCACATTATCTTATTATGGGTGACATGAACACACAATTTGTATAAAATGTTATGTTTGCGCCTATCTAACTTTTTCAACAGCACCCAGGGCTGACTGGTAGAGAATGCCATTAGGCATTAAGTTTTTGCCCTTGTATACCCTAGATTAAGGTGTTGCAAAAATAAATAAATAAATAAATAAAAATATATAAGGAAATGACCCTGCCCTAACTCCAATAGCAATATCTCACAGTTAGCCATGGTTTTCGGTGATGCCCCTTATCGATATATTCGAAATATCGGAAAACTGAGAAACATGTATTGTATTCTATTGATTTAAGTGATAACCCTTTGTTGCAAATTTGCAGTTAATCGGACGACGTTATAAAAAAATTCCATACAAAATTTAGTCACCTATCCCTAGGAAATCTTAACATTATTCGAAAAAAAGGTACCCTGTAATGGACACCAGTATATAGGTAATAACTTTACCAAGTTTCAATTAAATCCCTCCAGTGGTTTACGCGTGATGATCGGTCAGACAGACAGACAGACAGACAGACAATAAATAAATAAAATATATTTTTGCGTTCTATCTCGATAATATGTCCCCTTAGACGAAATTAAAAAAAATATTCAATGTACAGAATTTGTGGTCCTATAGTTTTATTATATTATGGATATTATATCCACCTTTTATTTCTGCCTTGATACCAGTCAAAGTATTTTATGTAGCGGCTAAAGAGCTCTGACACTTGCAGATATAATATTAATATCTGAGGTACATACTGACACACAATTTGAATTACTTTGACTTAGTTTGTACTTATATTAGTGTTTTTATACAAAAATTTGTCTCAAATCTGGTAAATTTATTCTTCCATCTAAATCAGATCAGTTGTAGGCAGTAAGTTATAGCTAGGGTATGTGCTTAAATGATTTTTTGACTTCTCGAGACGAGTTGATAATGCCTTTACTGCCCACCCAACAACCTTCCGACAATCCAGGGTCCAAGTTAAATTCGAGGTTAGCTTAGGTTTTTTTTTATTAAGTTAGGTTAGGTTCTTTTTTAAATCTACATTTTTGTAAGTAGTTTGTTGGTTATTTTGTTTAGTATTATCTTGTGTATTTGTATTATTATGACCTGAAACTCTCTTAGTTTTAGTTTTAGTGTAAGGTCTAAGCATTTCCGGCATGTCGTATCCAAATCCAAGTCCATGCCACCCACAACCATGAAACCCTGCGCGCAAGCTGCGGATGTGCGAGCATTTATTTACCAAGCATTGTAGCATAAATAAAACAGAACTTCTCGTCCCTATCCGTTTATTATATTGTGACAGCCCTGGCGTATCTACTCGCTAAACAATAAACAATAGGGGCCATAAACATGCCAAGTGGACAATAGAACAATAGCGCGCGTGCCCATCTCGAAAGTACGCACGACGCTTTGACCTCACGGCAATAGTCATACGGACGAAAGTCGGTTGCAAGGAACATACTCGAACTTTATTCGACGCGGGTCCGGACTTAGCGAGAATATTCTCGATTGCCATGAATGATGCGTGAGTGGTATAAAAAGGGGCACTCGGTAAACGGCGGACATTCTAGTTTCGGAAGCGAAACCAGGAAGATACCAGCGATACCTACGAGCGATACCAGTGAGAAGTGAAGTGATTTCTACGGGCGATACAGTGTTCGACGAGTGTGTTTACGAGTACCTACGTGCATAGTGTTGTGGTGTGTACTGTGTACAGTGTGTAATTGTCTTTTTTTGGGCGGTAGAAGTAAAAAAAAAGTAACACTGTGCTCCTCTTAAATTAATCTGTTTATTGATTTTTAATAAGTTTATTGCTTTAATTTTAATATCTAAATTAATAATAATCAACAAAAATTACTCACAAGTGTTATTAGTTCATCTAATGGTGTAATTTACAAGATATTGTCACAGTCCTGCTGGTTGCACTGACACACATATTCACTACAAAATCTGTTGAATTAAAGTCCTATTGTGATAAATATGGCGAACATCACAGCTGTCATGGAGGCACAACGTTCACTGGAAACAGCTTTGTTCAATAAGATGGCAGAATTTGACACCCAGCTGAAAGCTGCCGTTGCCGGCCCTCAGGGTACCCTCACGCTTCCTCGCCTTCAGGATGAGTTTCGAGCATTTCAAACATTGGTATGTTCTATCCTTGATCTTCTAAGACAACAAATAAATGACTGTACTAATTCTGTTGACATCATTGAGATGAGACATCGGAGAAAATATCTCCTAATCAGTGGTGTACGTGAGGATATCGAAGACAATCTCTCATCTCATATTGCAAAGTTGATCCAGGAAAAACTAGGGCTTCAAGAGATAACTGCGGATAAAATTAGAGTCTGCCATCGTCTGGGTAAACCATTGATGTATAAGTATCTAGATGGATAATCGAATCCGCGAAGACCTGTCAAAAAAGCTGCGCCAACTATTGGCGCAGAAGTACTTTCCCGCCAATTAGTGCCGATCGCGCCGCTTTCGTGTCACTACGTATTACGCGCGCAATTTAAATAAACAAATAAGAGGGATAACATGACGAAATGTGCTATTAAACTGTGCCGGAATTATAAAGGAAGGGTAAAAAGCTCAAAAAACATCACATATCATAGGCAAGTAACCAATAAACATATTTTTAATTAAATTTCAATTTTGATTTTTATTGTAACCAAATTACGTCATTTTTTTTGTCAGTGTTGCTAGTTTCTATTTTTATGCTCCCGACTTAACATCATTTTTGTGGGTATATAAATTGGTTTATGGTTACGTGTATATTATTTAGTTCATGTACTTTTATAAATCGATTAAAGAAAGGTGGTGTTTACCAATACGTTTGTGTTTATTTATAATAATATAACATTAATATTCGTATGTTTATGAGCCCATTTTAATGATTATTTTTGCATTGGGTCGAATAAACCACTTTTAAAGGTACAAGAGTAATGTGAAAAGGAGACGATCCAAAATTGTAGGTAGTCTGGGCCTGGTTTTGTACCAGTGATAAAATAAGATAAAAAAGAAAAATAAACCATTTTTGACTAATCAAATCCACGAATTCATCTTTATTTCATTGCAAAAAATATTTATTAACTCCACGTGACGAAATTATTCTACATAATGGCGGGCAGCAGACCAGAGGATTCATAATTTTTGACGTATGACGTTAGCTGTCAATATGCCTTCTCTATGCTTGAACAATGGCTCGAACTCAGAGTGAAGGACGCCATCTTGCAAGTGTTGCAAGTAGTACCTACCGAATAACTCGAAATTAATTTTATTTTAGCAAGTCATTTATTGCGATTTGTGAATTTATTATATTTTTAATGAACTTTCTGTATTTTTTGGTTTTTCATGGTTTAGTGTACAAGATCAGGCCCAAAATGGACCATCTCCTTTATTTATTGAAGTTTTTTTTAATGATATGCATGTAATTAACTTTCCAAGTAATTTTTTTATTAAATTAGATAGGTAACGTAAATAATTGGCTCTTCTTTAATTAAGTTACCACCTCAAATTAAGCTAAAAATTTGAGGGGGGGAGGGGGCTGACGCTCACATCTTCCCCCCACCATTTTTAAATCTAGGAAATGCATACTTTTTTTATTATAAAAAAATCAAGTTTCCAAAAATTATAAAGTGACTACCTCAAATTAAGCTGAAATTTTTTGGAGGAGAGGTTGGTGACTCCCCCAACTTTCCCCCCAAATTACTTTTTCGCTATTGTTAGTCCTGTTTGCCTGTTTGGCTGCATCTTCCGCAGCGCCGGAGATGTCACGATTCAAAATTAGGCCCAAAAATCAAATTAGATCTACTTAAGTTATTTATTTTTTATAATGTAGTTTAAAACACACACACACACACACACACACACGTCCACACACACATATACATACACTTAAGACTTCGAGCGCTTACACATTAACCAATGAGACCACATAACCTTAAAATTTTTAGAGATTTAGAAAAATAATTTTAAAAAAGTAAGTACTTTATGAGAGCAATATTTAGTTTGGGGGGACGAATGAGAGTGTAGAACCCGTCCTCCCTTCAAATTTTCACCTTAATCTGAGACGGTAACTTTACAATTTTAGAAAAGGAGATGGTCCATTTTGGGCCTGATCTTGTACACTAAACCATGAAAAACCAAAAAATACAGAAAGTTCATTAAAAATATAATAAATTCACAAATCGCAATAAATGACTTGCTAAAATAAAATTAATTTCGAGTTATTCGGTAGGTACTACTTGCAACACTTGCAAGATGGCGTCCTTCACTCTGAGTTCGAGCCATTGTTCAAGCATAGAGAAGGCATATTGACAGCTAACGTCATACGTCAAAAATTATGAATCCTCTGGTCTGCTGCCCGCCATTATGTAGAATAATTGCGTCACGTGGAGTTAATAAATAATTTTTGCACTGAAATATAGATGAGTTCGTGGATTTGATTAGTCAAAAATGGTTTATTTTTCTTTTTTATTTTATTTTATCACTGGTACAAAACCAGGCCCAGACTCCATACAATTTTGGACCGTCTCCTTTCCAACTACAAACTGCGTAAAAAATATTAATTTAATTAACTTAGCTGGTTTATTACAACATTAACATAAACAACTGTAATTAAATTAAGTAGGGTTTTTTATTTATTCATGAAAATAACCACTCCATAAATTAAGTTTAATGTGTGATTTATGGGAAAATTTTAGTAACTGGTATCATTGATCACGCAACATAGACACTAGACGAACGTGAAAAACATCGCCTGCACGCACACATGCTTGATATTGTTGCCGTGTTTTTTTTGTCTTCATTGTAGGGCGACGCTCAATCTACCTATTTATTGCATCATTGGGGTAAACCTATAGATGGCAAATGTCGACCCATATTGTTTAAGTTCACAGACTTGTCATTGAAATCTTCGGTATGGAGAAAAAAGATTGGGTTTAAGGGCTCTCCGTTTGTGTTATCCGAATTTCTAACACACAGGAGGCAAACGCTATTTATTCAGGCACGGAAACGCCTCGGACTGCGAAATTGCTGGACTCTGGACGGCAATATATACGTTAGATTGCATGATGGCACTAAGAGGCGAATCTCTTCTGAGGAGGAATTGTTAGCCATCCCCGACGAAGCGTCCGAGTCATCTGACGATGGAAGTCGAGCGATACAAACACAACATCCTTGTCCCGCAAACCCGGCGACACCAACTGCTGGCCCCTCAAAAGCAAAGCGGACTGCAAGACTCCGTAATCGAAAATAGTGTTTGCCTTGGATTTCGAGTGTATCGCATTTAATCTCTATTTGTTTCATCCTCTGTAAGCTGCTAATTTCATGGTAGGAATTTTGTAACTTGCTTAAACCTAATACTACGTTTCACATAATTCCTTATATCGGTGTTTTAAGATGCTTCCATTGAGGGTAATCTACTTAATTTTCACTTGTTTACCGTCAAGTTTTATTTTATTCATTTCTTACTTTTTGTATAGACTTGAATAAAATTGACAAGTTAGTGTCAAGAACGTCATTGATAAATCTTCTGACATGTAATATTGTGACATGTGTCACGGAGACGTCAACTGTTATGTTATTGGCCCACAGACTAATGTCACTGTTTTGTCTACAGTGTAAATGATCATACAGCCACAAAATAAAGATAGTACAGAAGAAGTTTAGCTCATGTATGTACCTTGATTTAGGTTATGCATGTGTGCGTAAGCCTTAGGATTAACGGATCTAGTTATTTAATTTTTTGATATTTGTTATAGGTACGGGAAAATATAAGTGTATGATTACTAACCATTATTCATATTTTTATATTGTCATTGTAAATTAAGATCACGGGAGTCCTTGAATAACAAAATAAATTTAATAACACAGGTACATTTGTACAATTCATCACCTAGGTATTAAGTTTTATTGTGATACTGCCAATAAATTCAAAGTCTGATGGATAATATACCGTTAAACTTTAGCGAATGTTTTACGCATTTACTGTTAAATGCGTTCATTATATAATTATGTAGTTTCCCTGTGTAATAGTAGTCTAAGTGAGTAATTAACATTAATCTTTTTATTTTTTTTTGTTCATGTAGTGTTAGTATTAATTGTAAATTTAAGCATGTTTCAAACAAATATTTCTATATTAAGTCTCTTCTTGATATGTAACGTTTTCTACCAGTAATCAACCGGCAGGACCGTAGCTATGTACCTATATTTAAGTATAATAAAAACTTATATTTTGTTTATTGATATTCCTATATAGTAATATTTTATTTATTTCTTAATATATTATATATATATATATACATTTATCTATAATGTCTGATGATGAGTCTTATTATTCTGCTTGTGAATCCTTACATAATTTGTCTAGTGACAATTCCTTTCAGGAGCCTGAAACCTTAGCGACGCTTATAAGCAACGCATTAAACGTCAATGAGTATGCTTTTAATGTTTGTCATTTGAACGCTCAAAGTATACCATCCCACTTTACTGATCTCCTTGACACCTTTAGTTCCACTTCTTCCATAATTCACGCGATTCTTATTTCTGAAACCTGGCTTAAGCCCAGTCTCCCTACTACATCTTACAGCTTGCCTGGATTTATTCTCATTAGAAACGACCGCATTGATAAACGGGGTGGTGGTGTTGCCATTTACCTGCGAAGCAATATCCCTTACAAGATTATTGCTTCTTCTCCCTCAACAGGTTCACCATCTCCAGAATACTTACTTCTTGAAATCCAGGTCAAGCGAAGCAGAGCACTCCTTGGAGTGGTTTACTGTCCCCCTTCTACTAATTACTTCTCCAGTCTGGAAACCATGTTAGAGTCTCACTGTTCTGATTACACACACAATATAATCATGGGTGATTTCAATACCGATCTTCTTAAGAAAAATTCCCTAAGTAATAATCTTCTCGATATTATCAAGTCTGTCAACCTTTCTATTCTTCCTTCTGGACCTACTCACCATAATCTTGATACTTCTGACTCGTTACTTGACTTGATCATGATCTCTTCTCTTAGCCATGTCACATGCCATGGACAAATTTCTGCGCCGGGTTTTTCGAGACATGACCTTCTTTATCTGACATATAAACTGAGGCCACCTAAGTTAAAAGCAGAGGTTGTTGCGATGCGATGTTTCGCCAGAATAAATGAGGAAAACTTGTATAATGATGCTGCCAAAATTGATTTTTCTAGCGTGTATGCTGCGTCAACTGTGGACGAAAAAGTTTCTCTCACTAATAATGCTATTTTGACATTGTTTGACGCACATGCACCGCTTAAACAGGTTAGAATTAAAAGACCTCCAGCTCCGTGGATCACCCGAGGGGTCCGAATGGCGATGACGCGGCGGGATAGGGCTTTTCGAAAATTCAAGCGTGACAGATGTCCTGAAAACTGGTCACTGTATAAGGCTGCTCGTAATCGCTGCAATGCGATGGTAAGAGCAGCCAAAAGACAACATATCAAGGAGCATGTTAATAATTCTTCAACTGCCGACATATGGAAGTTTCTCCGTACACTTGGCATTGGTAAAAACAATGCACAAGCTTTGAAACCATCTTTTTCAGCTAATGACTTTAATCTCTTCTTCGCTTCGGTACCTTCTATCAGCACTTCACTTAAATCTCTGACAATTTCTAATATCACTTCCATGGCTCAACCTTCTTCAGATTGTTTCTCGTTTTCGCCGGTTTCTGTGGGCGAGGTTAGCAAAGTGGTTGTATCTTTAAAATCAAACGCCGTTGGTCATGATGGGATAAGTAGAGAAATGGTCATGCCTATACTCTCATTCCTTCTTCCAGTTATCACTCATATCATCAATTTCTCCATATCTGAAGGGGTATTTCCACAACTTTGGCTAAAAGCATTAGTTACTCCTATTCCGAAAACATCTAACCCCTGTGGACTAAAAGAGTATAGGCCAATTTCCATATTGCCATTTCTCTCGAAAATATTAGAAGCTGTTGTCCACAAGCAATTGTCTTCGTATATCTTTACTTCAAATTTACTTAGCCCATTACAGTCCGGTTTTAGGCCAGGGCATAGTACAACCACTGCTCTCTTAAAGGTAACTGAAGACATACGCGAGGGCATGGAGAATAAAATGGTCACCATTTTGGTCTTAATCGACTTTTCTAATGCTTTCAATATGGTTGATCACGATATTCTCCTTGCCATCCTTGCCCAGTTACGCCTTTCGCCTACAGTTCTGGCATGGTTCTCCTCTTATCTTCGAGGCCGCCAACAGGCTGTCAGAGTGGATGGCACCGTCTCGAACTGGTGTTGTCTCACTTCTGGCGTGCCTCAAGGCGGCATTCTCTCTCCCCTACTTTTTTCTATTTTTATTAACACCCTTACTCCATTTCTTGGCTGCTCTTACCATCTTTACGCGGATGATTTGCAAATTTATACTTGTGCTGACGTTAGCGACATTCAAAATGCCATTGGCAAGATTAATTCCGACCTAAATAATGTCAGCGCATGGTCACAAAATTTTGGTATAAAAGTAAACCCAGTGAAATGTCAAGCAATTGTTGTAGGCAGCCACCGTCAGTTGGCTTTTGTTGACCACAATTCAGTAGCGCCTGTCATGTTTGAAGGTTCGAAAATACCTTTCTCTAACTGCGTCAAAGACCTTGGCATTCACATTGACTGCTCTTTAAGCTGGACTTCGCAGGTTAATGAAACATGTCGCGCTGTAAGGGCCTCTTTAACTTTTCTCAACCGGCTCAGAAATTTCCTTCCTATTGAGACCAAAATTAATCTGGTTCAAGCACTAATTTTCCCAATTATTGATTATGGCGACGTGTGTTACTCAGATCTCAGTGAGGCTCTTCTGGACAAACTGGATCGTCTCATTAATAATGCCGTTCGCTTTGTCTTCTGCTTACGCAAATTCGATCGTATTTCCTCTTATCGTTCTAAGCTTAAATGGCTTCCTATCCGCCAGCGACGGCAAATTAGGTTACTCTGTACACTGTTTTCCATTCTTTTCGAAAGTCACTCTCCCGATTATTTAAAATCAAAATTCTCCTATCTACATTCTTCCCATGATCGACAGCTTCGCTCTGCTGAGTCTCACGTTCTCTCCTTCCCGCTGCATCGATCTAGTTTTATGTCAAATTCTTTTACTGTTCAGGCAATTCGTTCTTGGAATGCTCTACCTGAAGAACTTCGGAAGCCGGGAACTAAGTTCTGCTTTAAGAAAAGGTTACAAGCTTTCCTGATTGACCAATGCTTAAAATAGACGTCACATCATCTGAAATATATATTTATATCATATTTATCAGTGTATTATATATTATGATAGTGAATATATATATATTTATTGTTTATTTATTTATTATATACAAATTATATATTATGTATATTTTGTTATTTATATATATTATTTTTATGTTTGTATACCTATGTATAAACTTATTTATTTTACTTATTATTTTATGAAATAATAGTTACACTATGAATTTAATATTAATAGCATAATACCGCTCTTCGTGTATATCAGTTTGGCCTAATGGTTAGCTGGTAGAGAATGCTTTAAGCATTAAGCTCGCCATATGTACCCTATTTGTTTTTTGTGGTCATTAAAGCTTAAATAAATAAATAAATAAATAATTGTATATCTACGAGTACAATAAAGTCTTTGTGGTACATTTTGGCATTTTTTCGAACCCCATACTCCCGACACGTAACAATATCTTTAACATGCAACACAAGTGTCAGGTTCAGTTATGGCATAACGGTCTGCGTAGTAATATGAATTCGGTTTTCTTTATAGGCCAATTAGTCGGTATACGGCAGGCGATCATTACCAACCGAGGCTGCGATTAGGGAACCGGCACACCTAACTATATTAAGTATATAAGCGAGAAGAGACTGTAAAACATTCGCCCTTTTATACAAATCCTACCTTAAGCTTACGCCGTATTCCATTACGAAGGCACTCTTAATTATATTAACTTTATTACTATACGTTATACCTAGCTTCTGCTTTGCTACGATATGAGGTGAATTGTTCTTTAGTCCTCCTAATATAATATGATGATGATTATAACTGGAAGAACGAAATTTGTTAGTACAATATTGCTAGCAAATATAATTTCCCAAATAATTACAGAAACGCGAAAACGCTTTTCTCCCTTGTTTATTTTGTTACTGAAATAAATTTCTGTACTTTGAGTAGAATATTTCATCAGGTTACTGTACCTCAAAGAATAAATACCATTTCTGTACCATTTGGCTTATCTTTCTTATTACATTGATGTTTATAAAAGTTATTTAATTTATTTGGAATTCACTTCACTGTTATATTAAGGCAGTCGAGTAATCGAATTACGGAAATTGAATAAGAATTGTTTTTAAAGCCTTTACATAATATGAAAATGATGACAAGAATGCGATTAGGCATAAGGTATATTACTTAATATAATGATAAATAATAAAGCAAGCAGCCGTAAAAGCGATCTGTGTCCATGTATAGTAAACCCAACTTAAGACTGAAACGAAAGAGGCGCTGTCGGACGCATTTGACATTCATTTGACCAATCATTGCACACTAGTAACTGACAGATGAATGAACACAACGTACTTATGAATGACTTTTCGTTAGTTCCAATTTTTGCCATTTCAGAGTTAAGTTGGGCGGACTGTATATCTAAATGCGTAGGTATTGTACCCGATGATGTTACCCCCGACCTAAAAATAGGGGTGTTATAGTTTGACCTGTGGCACTGTAGCTCCTAAATAAATGAACGTATTTGAGTGCATTTATTTTAATCCAATCCTTTCTGTGGTGGTTTTTAGTTATTTTTGGTAAAAATCGATCCAGCAGTTTGAAGAGTATCAGGTGTTTTCCAAAATTATGAAAGGCATTTTTGACATAAAATCGATTTATTTATTCATTAGAATTGGATTTAATATGCAGCTATATGATGACGAAGATCTGTTCAAGTGTTTGATGATCGTCAGCTCACTAGAGGGTCTTCTTTACGTGAAATAAAGAAACACGGAGGAAAGCAACATGTTATTATTTTGCAGGACTATACATATAAGGGCCGTAATATAATTATGCTGTCAATTATTGTATCATTGTTATTAAATTAACCCAAAATTGTAATACAAATACACCATTTCAAATCATTATTCAAATTACAAGGTAATTGCTAACACACATGCAACCAACGTTTGATATTTGAATATCGGTATATACCTAACACTAATTTTCACGTGGAATGGGAATACCTAAACGTTTGCAACAATTGCTACGTTGTTGTAGTCAAATAATACTTCCTAAAGCAAACCAAAACTCAAAAAGTGAATCATCTCATGAGTTTTGTTGCCAATTTTTTATTTTTTTCAGCTATTTTTGTATTTTTTTATCTATACAGAATTAAGCTTGGCAGTTTCCTTTTTCCTCTTCCAGCTTGGAAGATAGTCCACAAAGCGCTTGTATAGCGATAATGAGATAACAGCAGTCAGCCAACTTGCGCTCACCTATTCAGTTTGTCAGATAAAATACTTTCCAATTACGACCTCGGTCAAACGAAAGTAATCCTCTGAAACTCGGAGACCCAACTGTTACTAGCGGGTCTTATCGCCCAACCCTAGCTATTACTAGTATTGGTATTCCAATCACTATTTAGGCAAAGTAAACGCCCGTGTGGTATAACTAATATTTGCCTATTGCTTGAAGTACCTAACATACAAAGTGGTTATGAAAAACATACTCGTATTCGTATCGTTTCTGTGAAATGTCTAGAGCTAGACCGTTTTTCTAAACCAGCAACGTAAGTAAGCTTTTAAAAAAATTGTGACGGAAAGTGTACTTATTTTATATTGATCAGTTATCAACATCACATATATAATAAAAAATATATATAAAATAAAATAAATATATTGTTAGTATTTTAGTTTTTAAAAATTTCCAACGTACCTACATTCTTGCGTACGCCGAGCAAAATTTGGATCTTGAATTTAACATGATCTATGTTATTCTATTCGATTTAGCAGTTATTCTATTAGATTTTTCAAGCTACTTGATGATCTAACATTGTTACAATATTAGATCATCTATCTGTATATAATTATTTTAATATAAATACATCTTGTGTTATTTTCAACGATTTTCAACGGTTGTGTTATTTATTAAACATTTATACAAAGTAAAGCAATATATTGTGTGTGTCAGAACATATTGCCATATTTTATATGTCGGAGACGGAAATAAAATTAGATTAAAATCAAACTAAATAAATCATTAAACTTAGAATAAAACGTAAATCCGGAAACTGTAATTTAAATGGCAACGCTGTGCGAATTGTAAACGTGTCTCGATGGGATATCGGAGAGGGGGAACCCAACAGAGGGCACCTCTGCAGCCACATACGAACAGCGAGGACTTCTCGAGCAGACGTCGAGCTGAACGGTCGCATTAAGTTAACTAGTGTACTTTGTAATAAAATCCTATACTGCGTCGTACCTATGCCCGACGGTATAACGTTTCTCTAAGTGTATTTCAGTCGTGCCACGTTTTAACATAACCTAAAAGCTTTAATCAAATTAAGTTAAACTGTGTAAACCTAATTTAAATCATGAAGAAACGTATTGAACGCCCACTGTGTTTTATTTTTCACCTTGCAACCTGATGATCGGAGCATTATACCACCATCCTGACAAGTGTCTCCGATATATATAATATGATGCGTGTATTTGCCAGCACGTGTTGCTTTGAGTTATGTATCATTCTGTGTTGTACAATCTCTGAGTTCAAGAAACTTTGTATACAATCAATTTACTGAATTATACGTGTGTACTACTTTGCTTCACATTCGCTTTCTAAGATAAATATCTAAAATTTAACGCTGCTTAGCGCAAAAACAAGCCATGGACTTTATGATACACATAAATCTTCTGAATGCATATTTGAATTGATTTCAATTTGCTCTTTATTCAAACCCATTTGCGGAAGCGTGTGACGGGTGTTGAAGGAGGTGCAATATTTCAGACGGATGTCGTTGTATACGGCATGGTGTGGCCAAGCGCTAAGTTTTAGCTTTAAAAGGTTTATTATACGGCACGTTTTTCAAATTATTTATTTATACTGCACGCTGTTGAATAAAACGTTGAAGAGAACTTTGCACTTAACTTAATCATTCTCATAACGACTGTAATGTTTTAATTTAACGTTCATTCATATTCAATATAAGCTTTTAATGTTTGCTAACATAAATTAAACTTATTAACAAATTTACATTAACCCAACAAGGCTTGCTCGTTCGTTTCCATCCCCACTCCATCAATTTATTGAAACTCCGTGGCCGTGTTTTATTAAAAAGTAACAACCCAACCTCATTTCGCTTCAGTTAATCCTGACGTAATTTTAAATATACAGATACTAGAAGGCACTCGTGGACTAAGATAAAACATATACATTGTACCTATACAAATATTTTGAATTCAGTAGCTCAAGATATCAGATCCTTCAATTCCATAAGAAAATAGACTGCTTTAGAGATTCTTATTTGATTCAGGACTGAGAAGTATAAAGACAATTTGCTGACATTATTGTATTACCACGTATAAATTTTATAAGTACTTTGCAATTTTTACGTATCTTTCAACCAAAACTTTCTGATTTATATTAGAGCTTAAATTCACTAGTCGTCTCTGGATGGGGTTTTACGTGGTTTTATGGTAAAATTTTGCTTTTATGACAATAAAGTCCCATCAAGCATTTTATTAATATGTACATCAAATCTCATTATCATCACGGAAAATTAAAAATAATTATAGTGTTTCTTTTTGCTTGTGTGCTTGTAAGAAACTTTACTTATTTCTTCTTGTATCTACTATGCTCGTTTGATATTATTATAAGAATCTACAAGTATATGCTACTCGGATGAATGAAAAAATGAAATATGATGGCGATTATGGCAACTCACCGCTTAACCTTTCTTTAGAATCAGTATTATATACTTAAATTAAACTTTGTGAAATTTTCCCCGCATCAGACCCTTGTCAGTGTGTCAAAAAATCTTCTTGGTGCCTGCAGCGTAAAAAATTTACATATTTTCGTATTTTTTTCTAACAACAACAGAAACCAATGTTCAGGAAGGATGTTTACATATTTTAAGAAATTAAAAAATATCTACCTAACCTGTATCCTTCAACAGATGCATTTGATTCACCTACACAAAAATGTTTTTCATTTGGCCTCTGCTATTTCATTCTATTTCTAGTCACCGAAATAAATTTACCGAGAAGGTACAATTTCGTCATTCCACATTCTGTTATTATGTATTTTCTTAATTTTAACCTGTTATTGTAACCTGTAACTAGATATTACAAATTCACACTAATACAAGATCTCAGAAGTCTTAGGAATCTACATACTATTTAAGAGTTTCTGAGTTTATGAAAGTCCGCCAAGTGTAAAACAAGTAATATGAAAATTGGTGTTTAGGATTATGGTAAAAAGTAATGAAACGCCTGTATCAATTTTTTCGACAATTCAACCCGTAAGGGGATAAAAAAGGGGTTGACAGTTCGGTAACTCAATCGAAAACCGCTTAACTTACATTTCGCAGGAAGATAATTTATAGTTGGTATAGATCCGCTAAGATCGCTATTGGTAATATTATTACAACCGTAACATTCATAGAAATTCATAATCTGAAAAGTGAAAATTGGATGTTTGTGACTTCAACACGCCAAAACGGTTAAACGGACGTAAGGGTAATTTGACACACAGATAGTTTATAACCAGGCCTAGGTACTTGAAGACAGAGTGGAACTACTTAACGAAACAAAATCAGTCAATTTTATTGAATCTAGTTTCGAGATTTCCGTTTTTGGTAATATTAAAACTCCTTAACGGATTAGACTTATTAAACTGTGTTAAAAGGTATTGGTAGTTAATCTTAAAATATAACCTAACATGTATAACATAATAGCGTTTCATATGATTTTAAAGTTGTATTTTGTAATATTTACTTTACTAAGATTGTTTACCGATGAACTACTGGTTCCTGAAATTAGTTAAATTGAAAAAATATTTTTGTGTTGAATATTCCAATATATTCAGAAAGGCTATATGTATAACACCACGCTTCGAGCACGAGTCTCTCGTAACTAAGAAGGCCTAGAACATACTTCACCACACTGAATAAGAAAAGTAGGCGAAGGTGCAGCCTTTTCATATAACGTGTTTTTTTATTTTATTATATTCCTAATGTAACTTAAGTTTCAATAAGTTTAATACTTGTAAACCCTTTCACCTCTTTGAATGGATACCGTACAGAAATAGATCAAACGACCTGTTCAATATCAATCAGATTGAGAGGTATTTCCCGAAGTAAACCTAAACAAATTGTGTCACCAACATTGTGAGAGCGTTGTTCGCATAGCAAATGTGCCGTGTCTAACAATTCTTTGACTGGGGACTATATCCATCTAGAATAATGCCTTTGCTCGATCCATTGAACGAGTAAGGCGTCGGCGTCAATACATTTGCCCTAAATTTACTAGAGTTTATGAAGACTAGTAGGTACTGACGAGTGCAAAATATTACTTAACTAATAAATGTCCCGGATATTTTTTCCGTTTATTTAAAAACCCGAAAAAGACTCTGTACCTACTGGTACATAATTTTGTCTCGAATATTTTGTCTTATTTTATAAACAAAATCATGAATGTAAAACAATTAAGAGAGGTTTATCTTCAACTTTTCACGTTTAACATACATAGAGCTAATAAAAATTAAATTTTACATGGAAGATATATAGTTTGGAGACGCTGGAAACGCCGTAGGATAGTTTTAATCCCTGAAATGGGCTGGGAGATGGGATAATGTATTCTCTCTGTAAGTAATATTTTAACCATATTACTGAAAATAAACTAGTATATTATAAAAACCGGCCAAGTGCGAGTTGGACTCGCGCACGAAGGGTTCCGTACCATTATGTAGAAAAACGCCAAAAAATCTGGTCTGTCGTATAAAAGCCTCACTTAAATATTTAATTGTTTAATTTAGCAAAATATTACCCACAACGCCATCTCTTGGACCGAAAGGTAACTAAACTATATACTTGTATGGGCGCCCACTTAAATATTTATTTTATTCTGTTTTTTAGTATTTGTTGTTGTAGCGGCAACAGAAATACATCATCTGTGAAAATTTCAACTGTGTAACTATTACGGTTTATGAGACACAGCCTGGTGACAGGCGGACGGACGGACGGACGGGACAGCGAAGTCTCAGTAATAGGGTCCCGTTTTACCCTTTGGGTACGGAACCCTAAAAATATGTCCACACTGACTGACTCATTAATCATTCCAAAACCTAATTTACTAAAACTAGAACTATAAAATTTGGACATTGGGTACTTTTATGGCGTATGCATTGAATAAGGAGATTTTAAAAATATTCTTAAGGACTTTAAGACAAAGAGGCTTTTTTGCGTTAATCTTTTAAGGTTGCTAAGCTGCTTAAACTCTTTAAGTTCCCTTATTACTGTGATGAAATAGCTAGTATCTTTGTGAGCCGTCAGGATGGGTGCGGACCCGTGCTCCACCTAGGTTCTCCACCTGGGTGGAGCACGGGACCTTATAAGGTCCCGTGCTCCAACTGATGGCGTTAGTACCTACAGTGAAACAGTAAAGGATTGAAATTACTTAGCTTAGCGGAGTTTGTCTTGAAAACGGTGACAGTAATACGGCCTCCTACTCGAGGGATCCGGGTTCGAATACCAGTGCTCGCATTTCTGACTTCGGAGTTATGTGCGTTTTAAGAATTTAAATGTCACCCGCAATAAGGGTGAAGGAAAACATCGTGGGGAAACCTGCATGGCGTAAATTGTTTGTAAAACTCAAAATTGTGTGTGTGTGTGGCAACCTGGTGGACTATGTCCTTAACCTTCACATTCTGACAGGAGACATGTGCCCAGTTTTGGGAAAGTCATGGGTTGCGATGCAGCATTAAAGGCATTTTATTTTTGTTACAGCCTCGCGTATACGATACGAGATCACGAGCGGGAACATAGGTGGCGCTTTCGCTGTCAAAAATATGACGGGCGCCATTTATGTGGCAGGAGCGCTTGACTATGAGACCAGAAAACGGGTAAGTCACAACAAGAAAATCTATTATAGCGTTATTGAATATTTTCCGGCGTAGCAATCACTGCGTATTGACAGCGTCTATACATGTCGGCAGTCTCGAATACCTTGGAAAAATCACGTGTGTATAAGCTCTCTATGTATAATGTCGTAATTAAGTGTCATTTTCTTCATTTAATGGCGTTGATTGAACCAAGCAGTGATTTACTATTACGATTGCTATTTGTTATCTTGTTTCTTTGAGAATTAACTTCTCTTATTACTACAGCAGGTACCTTCTTTTAATAATTATGCCGTCGACTACTCATAAGAAACCTCGTAATTTTTTTTATTTGCAGTAGGTTTATGTTTACGCAGAAAAGTACCTATCTGGAACATTTCTAAATTAAGTATAACATTCCAATGTTATCTGTAACAAATGTGAAAGAATTCGATTTTAATTTAAGTATTTCATAAACATATTTATAAACGTCACTTCTCTTCTTTAACAATATTGCGAAGTTCTTTATTAATGAGATAAGACGACAAAATATACTCGTCAGCAGTATTCCGATTGGAGCAGAATTATTTTCAGGCGTCCTTGTCATTGAGATATTCGTCTATGCTAATGTGTTTTACCTTGTGGGTCTTTCAAGTAACTCCAATCGGTTTGGGACTTTATTGCAAAATCATGTAGAGACCTACCTACCGCCTCATAAAATCTACACAATCTACGTAGACGATCAGCCATGCTTAAGAAGACAAAGTAAACTATGAAATAAGGTGTCTCATTTGTATTGCATTAGTTGGCCTGTAAGTGTAGTATTAACTATGCTGAGGCTTTCGAGAGAACATGCAAAAAATTACAAAAATACAAAAAAAAATACAAAAATATTTATTTGTCTTTAAAAATATCAGATACAAAATAAACCGTGGTTGGGACCACTTATTAAGCATCATAAAATGATGTTTGTAGCAAGTGGCCCCGCTCTTCATTTTCATACATTTTATAATAGACCAAACTTTTAGATAAATCACATAATTATGAATGTGTGTGTGTATGTTTGTGTATACGTAAGTGTATGTGTATGTGTGTGTGTGTGTGTGTATGTGTGTGTGTGTGTGTGTGTGTGTGTGTGTGTGTGTGTGTGTGTGTGTGTGTGGTGTGTGTGTGTGTGTGTGTACATGTTTATTTTAGCAGCTTCTCTGTGTCGTCATAGTTCAATGATATTAGCCAATTTAGCAAAATCTTTTTACATTTGTATAATTTTAGGTTGTAGATGGTAAGTTTTACATTTATATTATTATAAATTATCGCTGATTGAGCACTATATTGCCTTCGAGCTAATTCTGTTTTATTAAACTGTATAGGAGCAACTTTGTTTTTCCTTCTACGAGTATTTACTTGTAATGTTGGATTAAAAGGTAAAGATCTATGAAGTTTTAAAGTAGTATTTAAGATGTAAAGTTTCCTTATCGATAATAATTTGCATTCGCGATAGAGTTCTTCAGTAGGATATCTGTACGGCTTAAAGTACATAACTTTAAGTAAACAACGTTGGGCTCTTTCTACTTCCAGAAATTTAGATTTAGTGGCTCCCCCCCAAATACTTCTGATATTACAACTGTCATAGAACACGGTTTGTGATGAAAAGGATAGGTATATTTTGTACTCTGAATAATTATAGTTTCTAACTTAGTGAAACCAAGTTGAAGATACATATTATGTATATAATTACACATTACTACTCAAAAGCTCGAAACTTTGTACAATGTTGTAACGGTGTAGTTAATTAAAACTTGACCTATGAGAAAGTTTGTTTGGCTCGTCATCATCTAATTTGGGTACATATAAGATATACATATGTGTTTATTAACATGTTATTACATTACCTATATGTTTAGATGATAGAGTGAGTTCAAAATGTCGAGACATAACAAATATCCCAGTATTTAGAGTGTAATTCGCTTTACTATCGACTAGACGTGCTCGTAGAGTCGTATGTACCCTTTTGAAGAGGGTTGTCGCTGACAAGTTGACAAGAACCTAGAAATAGATTTATACTCGTGTTTATACAGAGAGAAACACTTTTACACTTTAATAATTGTCACGTCGGCGCGTCGGCGGGTCATCGATCAAAATCTGTTTGTCCCATTTGATTTAATGTCTCAAACTTATATAACATGTACCAATATAATGTTTCAAATCTTTCTTGATAAAATTGATGATTGATAAGAAAGATTTTGGTCTATTTAGTTGTAGGTACCTTATTTCCATAATTTGCAAAATTTGCAAAGTTTATAAAAACTAAATATCAATTTAGTCATTGCATTGCATGAGATTTATAAACAGGCCAGAAAGATTGTAATAGATACGTATATCTATTACTACCTATACATTATATCTATTACCTATAATAGGTACCAAAATTTTATTGTTTATTATATTTTATTGCAAAACCATTACTTGTTATATTTAAAATATTTATTATAGGTATTTCAAAAGATTTAACGTAACACTTGTACAAGATCAGGTATTTACCTTCGAAACTTTTCCACATAGTTTAAGTAAACTATGATAAAATATCTTCTTAACCACAATAACGCCAGAAATTTACGAGCTTTCGAGGAGCTTTGGGAAAATTACCGCGTGATTATGTTAGGTACACTCGGAGCATAATTTCAGTATTATGGTTAGTAGTAGAAAGTTTTAAGTCCTTATAAATTTTTTCTCCTCTAAGATTTTATGTAAACTGGAAAAGAGATAAGTAATATTAATAATAATGCGCTTAAATGTGTGATTACGGATTAATATTACACCTGGAGGCATGGGTATTTCCAAGAACAAAGAACTGTCAAACTTTTCCGCCAAGAATGCTCCAACTACCTCTTGTGGAAAGATGCTCGCGGCGGTAAATAAAATCGTAATCTGTATAATGTAATCGTGATAATCTGGTAAAAAATATTATAAATAAATATCTATCTATAGTGTATCTATAGATATATGTTTATTTATAATACATGTACATATATCGGTTTTCTGACTTGGGGTAAATTAACCCGCCCTCGCTTTGCTTCAATAAATCTGTACCGCATCAGAAAAAATAGTATTCATATACTTCAGGAGTTATACGAACATTGTATTTCCCTCAATCAACCAGAAATATATTCGTTTATAATAGTCAGAAAGATATTCGTTTACTGTGAGATTGCAACATTTCCAAAAATAATAGAAACGCAATTTAACCTTTTGATTGCCATAAGCAGGCAAGTGTTTCAAATTATAAGATTTCTAAAACAATTGGAAGTACTAGTGTAATCTTTGAAATAATAGATAACAATAAAGCTCGTTCATAGCTAACAAAAAGAAAATCGATTGACAAATACAAAAATATGAATGAAATTAAGAAGATGACGTACACATAATTCACTAGCAATTTGTACATAAAATAATCACTTCACGCTTCTTCAATTAGGTATATAAGTAATGGAGAATCTGCCTTATCTCAGTGAGCACGAGTAATAAATTTATAATACCTACAAATATTATGTATATATAATATATTTAGGCATTTCACATGGTACGTTTTGGGAATACTTTATGAGCAATATAACATGAATACTTGTGTTCACATTAGACTATAAAAGCATTCTAGGAAAACTGAAATGATTGCACTAATTGGCACATTAGATTTGTCCCAGAATTATAAATAGGGTCGCTTTTTAAATCCCCTACAAAGCCGAAATGTAACGAAAACACGTGCAATAATTTATGAAATAGTATGCAAACAGCGAGCAGAAAAAGTATGCAAATTGCAAATGTGAAAAATTACAAAAGTTACAAAAGACAAATAATAAGACAAATAATCCTATAACTACATTCAGCATATTCGGCATAAAATAGTCATACGGAGCTTAATAACGTCCAATGGAACGAGTTTTCTAGTATTAGCGCAAAAAATCGCATGGACAAATATAATTTTGTTTTTCTTTGGTTAGAATGACCAATTTATAAAGAATATTCAAATCAAGTAAATCAAAATCGAGAGTGATAAAAACGTGAACAAAATTACAATTAACGGAACAAAGTGGTGGAACAAACCACGTGCTAACAATAAGACATAACGTCGGTTCTCGGTCATTGCAAATAATTTAGTTTGCCCTGCCAAGCGCACGACCGCAGGGCGAGTCGCAATTTTGCGTCTGATATATATTTTAAGCTTTGCACTGAACATTAACTTTTGCCACACGTATTTACATTGTAATGAGGCGAGATCAAATCATAAATCAGACAGGACAAAAGCTATTTCTTTTTAAAGCTAGCGTTTTAAAGCAACGTAGTTTACTTGAGGTCGCTCAACAGTTTTTATAAAGTAATTAATATTTCGGAGGCTCAAAGTTAATATCGGAAAATATTTTTATTTCACAGGTAATTGAAGAATATTAATAGCAAAATTATTCCGCTACCTTTCAGTATAATAATAAATACGAGCACCTAAAAGCGGTCTTTCATCGGAATTTGTCTTTAAAGTGGTGTTGTTATTTCAGTCAAGGCGATTTGAATTGAAATAGGATTAATAGTCCTCTAAACATTATTTTACGTAAACGCTTTGATATTATTTCATGGTATAGAACGATAGAACGAAATTGTATTTCTTTTCCCGTTCACAATTTTTCTCAAGGTTTGTCAGATTAGCGGTATTTCATCTATACTCGTATGTCCCAAATAGTTTCAGTTACTTTGAAATTGTAAGTTAAATTTTACAATAATCAGTTTTAAATTAATAGTGATTCCAACTTTTTATTTTGGTTGGAATGTTTTAATCTAAGAATAAAAAAACTAATACAAAAAACAACGTAGTTTTTATTAATGTTCAACTGATTTATGAAAAGATAAAAAAACTTCGTTAGTAACAATGTACGGTGGAATGTTACATAAACAGCGGTTTATATGGACAGGCCGAGAGTCTGACCATGATCATTAGGTTCCAAG
The DNA here is from genome assembly GCA_905404135.1 of Hesperia comma. Lineage (NCBI taxonomy): Eukaryota > Metazoa > Arthropoda > Insecta > Lepidoptera > Hesperiidae > Hesperia > Hesperia comma. Next base: position 13,025,221 of record FR990016.1, read on the forward strand.
AGGAATAGAAAAAGTCGGTTAATGTCGATAAAGGCTCATTGATAGAACCGATAAAACCACAACGACACTGGCTCCAGAACTGCGGCAAAAGTAGTCAGTTAAATCTGACGGCAATGAGAATTACGGTGACGCGCCTCTGTGTCTCTCCTATCGTAAGCGCTTTGTTAGTTGGGAAAATCTATTGGAGGTTTCCATGATTTAACTTATTTAGAAGTTAGAATGCTTTTAAAACTCTATCAGGTATTGTTTTGTAAATTTTAGATTTTTGGAAATTTTAGCGCAGATGGGCTCTGTTATTTTAGATAGAAATGGAAGTCAAAATGTGTTTTTAAACGTTGTTATTTTCTTCTACGAAGTAATATGCGAAATGTTCTAGGTATTTTAATCAGATTGAGATATATTTTGGGTTAATATCAAAGTTAGGTAATTAGCATACCGAGAAACAGGCTTGTTCCCACACGACACAGAATGAAGAAGGGAAGTCAATTTTGCTAACAAAATGTAGGTAAGTAGGTAATTTGCTGTCTTAGCAATAAATAAATATCACACTTATTAAAATGAAATGGTATTAAGGTGAAGCGTCTGACTAAAATAAACAACAATGTTTACGAGCGGGTACACTTTGTAAATGTGACGATTGTTTCTTAAAGCGAAACAAGAGCGAGTAAGCTATGCACTCAAAACAAGTAAAGCAATTCCCAGTAAAATTTGTTATAAATTGTCTAGATATAGTTATTCCATATTATGTAGTATAAATTTATGTTAATCAAACACACCAGTGTTAGCATAATTATAGATTAAACACATTTTTGTGGGATATGTACCTATCATTGTCTTGCTATCAAATGTGACCGCGCAATAATTATACCCTAACTTTACCATCAGCTAGCCTGGAATACATTCTTATTAACATAATGATTTTGTGAAAGTCTTGCCATTCCAAAATCAAATGGATAGCGGCTTCACTCTGCAATCATTGTGCCGATTTCAGTGAATACTATCTGCCTGTATCGTACCTAGTTGACGCTCTTCATGGCTATTTGGAATTGTCAATACCGTAATCGAGTCAACGCGCTTCTGAAATTTACCTTCTAACCGGTCGCGGCAGAACTCACCCATTGTGTGAATCGAAATAGCTTCATTTTCAAATGTAAATTGCAGTATCCGTCTTCTACAATATGCGTGAGATGACTTTTGGAGTAAACATTTCCCGGCTGAGGAAGTACTGACACTGACAAATGAGCCCAATAACTCACTTAGGTCGCAAATATATGACTTGTTTCTTGGTTAGCGAAAGCCAGTGTGTAGACGCAAAGGTTCTATCATGGAAATTATCCGGTTGGGTGAAACATAAATTATTTCTAAAGCTATTATGAAAGTTCTGATTGTTTTAATTCAACTTTTTTTATTAGATCCTAAACAAAATCGTAGAAGCGCTCAGCGGTAATAACATCTGCATTGTTTTATCCACTCGGTTGGAATGCCACTCCTTTCCGTCCGTAAACAAACGAAGCGAAATGCGATGATAACCAAATGAATTACTTTTATTTACTACGCTCATTCTAACTTTAATAAGGAAATAATTAAAATGCTGAAATTTATTTAAAGCTACATAAATTTCTCCTATCAAATAAACTTTTAAATTAATCTTAATTATGATTACTTTTCTTAAAGTGACAACTTTAAGGAAAGTCAACTAATTAGTCGACGAATATTTGACTTGTCAGAAAAATTAGGTTGTTTTTATATAGGTAATTGTAACATTTGTGACTTATTTATATGTTAGTTAAGACAATTTTTTTTGCGTAAAACGTGAGTTAACCTCTTCTGATAAATAATTACCATAATAATAAGTGAACTATAGCATAGACACATCTAATTTCTTCTGTTTAGCAATAAATATTTAAAAATTCAGTAAACGAATTTAAAAAAGTAATGCACTAAAATCTGTTGAGACTACTTACGATATTATATTAGACATAACAGTTTTGAAGGGAATTTTCTATGCAGATCCAGGAATATATTCATTCTTTTTGACGTTCAATGTTTTTCGGCAACAGTATGAGCTGAAGCTTGCCGCGTCGGACAACCTGAAGGAGAATTACACGACAGTTGTGATTCACGTGAAGGACGTCAACGACAATCCACCAGTGTTCGAGAGACCTACCTACCGCACCCAAATCACGGAAGAGGATGACCGCAATCTTCCCAAACGTGTTCTGCAGGTCCGCTTCGAGTCGATAGAACCACGCCCGACTCTTTATTGAAACTTCTTTTGAATTTCTTTGAGGTGTATCTTCTTTGTTACTCAGTTTCCACTTAACAACTCTTTATACGATTGTATCTTTTACATCGGTTACTTTACTTTAATGTGTTTTTGAAATTTTTATAATTACATTCCTTACGTGAAAATTCATTATAACATTATAATGAATTATTCACACTATAATTATTATGATAATGCAATGAACAAGGAACGAACTCGTGATTATGAATATATTAGTAAGTAGACGTGTTCGTTTCGATTTTACATACTTTCATATATTATGAGAAGATTTCACGAGTTTAATGTAATCATACACTCAGAAAAATTACGCTGCTTCTCTTTGTCTGTATTAAAACTAATTACCGTTCTATAGATCAAGTTTCAATGGAGAATCGCGCGTGGAATTATAGCCGGGTTCTTACTCCCGATTTATATAAATCCGTTTTTGTTTTTGTTTGTCCGACTTTGCATGGCATGGCCGTTTCATTTGTGGCACGGTTGTTTTTTTTTTTCGTTATAGTATTGTTTGATTGCTAGTGTTAGTGTTGTTTTTTTACGCTCTTTGTTGTGGTATCGTAGATTGGAGACTCTTTACAGTTCGGTGGGTTACGAGCAGAGCAATATTAACGTATCTACGTAAAAGGTGAGTAATATGCTCTCCAGCTGTACGTGTTGAATTCGCTTTTGTATTTTTCTCCTTTTTGTTTTATAACACAGCTATAGGTTATACACACGACTCATGAGTTATGGCCGTTGTTATTGTAAGAAAAGTTAAGAAGTTACTGTATCTACTTAGAACAAAATCAAAGAAAAAGGACGATATTTTACAAAACCGAAAGCGTGTTTCGCGAAAAAGACTGCTCCTCTGAGACTTTTAACCTCGCCATATATTTACTCAACAGGATCCATAAATTTCAAGCTGAAATTACACTTTCTCATTTTCATTACGATAATGATAAGAACTTTACTGAGAGCACTGCATTTACATGTTAATAAATTTGAAGTCGCTGTATATGAATGTACTTATATGTATTTATACCTTATATGTACGAGTATAATACATACATAATATGGTGTCATCCTTATGTATCAAATATATTTTAAGGACAGTTGCTATTAGGTGCGCGTATAGTTTTTACCTACGAGAACTACTCATAATATATAATAGTCCTTGTTAATAAAACCACGACAACAATTTTTAGCTTAGTATTGCATATACTTAAAAATCTTGTAATATTAATTTTACGTTTATGCCACACTTCATAGCACTCCAGACATACATTAGGCGAAATATTTTTATTGGTAAATTGGTAAACATACATTAGTATTTATACATTTTGTATAAACCTTTTGCCTACTCGACGAATATTATTCGTTGAAATCGAATCTGTTTCATTTATTATTTCTCCTTCTATAAAAATTTTTGTAAAAATATCAAGCCTTTCAATAAATTAGATTTCAGAAATAAAATAAAGCATTTTATCTGATCAGGGAATATAAATACTAAAAAAAGATGGTAAGAAAACAGCCCACTTCAATTTCTCATATTATTTAATCAGTAAGGCGTGTCGCTAGTCGAAAATGAATTATCTGATGAGAGAAGATAGTTGAGAAAATTACGTAGTTAGACTAGTTAGAGTTAAAGTAATGCATGAGCATGGTGTGCGCTAACGCTTGGGTCAACGGCCGCAGTATGAGCTGACGCTGGTGGCATCTGACGGCCGCAACGAGAACTCCACGAGGGTAGTTGTCCACGTGCTCGACATCAACGACCTCCCGCCCCGTTTCACGAAAAGCGCGTACTTCACCCAAGCATTGGAGGAGACAGGACCCTACCCCCATTCCCTCATACAGGTTTTTTTTATTTTATTTTTTATTTCAGTTCAGTTATTTATTATATTTCAGTTTCAGTTAGTTTAATTTGAATTTTTATAGTTTTCAATCTTTATATTTTATATCTAATTATCTCCATGATCCGATACTATCATAAATTACTTCTAAATATTACTATGACTTATTTAGTCTTCAATGGTAATATGTGCTTATTTTGTATAAGACAATGGAGGTACTTTAATTCATTTAGTTACCAATAACTTTATTTGATTTTTATGTTTCTGAACTAAACTTTATTATTTTGGAACATTTTGATTTCCCTTTACCCTGTTTATTTCTATGTTAGTTTATTTTGTTCATTTGTAAACTGCCTTTCGTCTAAAACTATGCTTACTAATGTGTGTAGTAGAGCGGTACACTTAGTAACTTCTGTTTAGGTAAGTATCTGATAAAAAATTATAGACATGTTTATTTACATTTATTGCATGCTTCGTAGATTTGTAGTGAGTTTGTTGCAAAATCAAACGTCTACATTGAAGACACAGCTAATTGTGATTATTGAGAATGCTCACTCTTTATTAATGTATTTATTATCAAGCAAGTAAACTTGGTCTTTGTGCAATATCTATGTGGATAGATACATTCATATTCTCTCAATAATAGGTTGGTTACCAAACAATAGTGAACATTTACCAAAAGTAAAAATTATAGTTATCATCTTTAATACAATGCTCAGGATAAAAAAATGTGAAACATATTTTGCATGCAGCAGCTATTTTCGTTGAAAACGATAGCTCCGGCTTTCTTTTAAAGCGACAAGCTTTTTTGTAATTGAAGCGCGATTCGCAAATGATCCGAGTAATTATACAAACGTCGACCCTCTTCATATCTCCGGCTCTGGCAAGTCCATCGTAATTGGGAGTTCTGTTCCTACATACTTATATACAGAAGTATATGCGATAGTAATTTTCTAGAAAATGTTACAGTTTTTTTCAAAATTTTCGGAACTTCATTGTTCTATGTAACAATTGCTGCTTTAACAAATCACGCATATTCAAGTGTTGTCGGAAAAGTCATATAATTTATACGAGTTCATTTATCCCAATACAATGCTTACAATCATATTTTAAGGGAGTTATTAGCATAGTGTAAACTGAACTTCTGAAAACGGTTTCTTGGGGCTCTGCTAGTAATATTTTATTATTTACATACCTACATAACACAAAGACCAAGTATATAGGTATACAATCATATTGTTGTATTAATCAATCAAAATAGTACTTACCTAACTAACCAACTACATTATAAATCGACTTGATTTCGTTGTTTCCTATTTTCTTCGTATAATAATAATATAACGTGTAATTTTTAGACACTTGATGTTAATATATAATTTTATGTTATACAGGTCACAGCCACCGATGGGGACAAGGACAGACAGCAAAATATTGTATATTTCCTTACCGGCCAAGGCATCGACCCTGACAATCCTTCGAATAGCAAATTCGACATAAATCGGACCACGGGAGAAATATTTGTACTTAAGGTATTGAAACAAAAAACTTTAATACTTATTTATATTATTGATTCGATACAGCCTAAAGAGTGCTTAGATTTTTTTGACTTTAGTGTAAGCTGTGCAAGCTGAAGCGAATAATACTTGAAACGCATCATTTAACTTTTTAATTTTATTACAGCCTTTAGATCGTGATCAGCCAAATGGAAGACCTCAGTGGCGATTTACAGTATTTGCCCAAGATGAAGGCGGTGAAGGTTTAGTCGGTTATGCTGATGTACAAGTCAATCTGAAAGACATTAATGATAATGCGCCAATTTTCCCACAAGGCGTTTATTTTGGTAACGTAACTGAAAATGGAACGGCTGGAATGGTTGTAATGACTATGACTGCAATTGATTACGATGATCCCGCTGAAAGTAATAACGCAAAGTTATGGTATTCCATTGAAAAGAATGTCATCGAAGAAGAAACTGGATCGCCTATATTTGAAATTGAACCAGAGACTGGTGTTATTAAAACTGCTGTGTGCTGTTTAGATCGTGAAAGAACCCCTGATTACTCTATACAAATAGTTGCATCAGATGGAGGAGGGTTGAAAGGGACAGGTACAGCTTCCATACGAGTCAAGGATATAAATGACATGCCACCTCAATTCACGAAAGATGAATGGTTTACAGAAGTCGATGAAACAGATGGAACCAATTTACCTGAAATGCCTATTCTTACCGTCACGGTACACGATGAGGATGAAACGAACAAATTCCAATACAAAGTTATTGAAAACAGTGGGTACGGTGCAGATAAATTTACTATGGTTAGAAATAATGACGGAACAGGTTCATTAAAAATTGTACAGCCGTTAGATTATGAAGATCAGTTACAAAGTAACGGTTTTAGATTTAGGATTCAAGTTAACGATAAGGGTGAAGATAACGATAATGATAAATATCATGTAGCTTATTCATGGGTTGTAGTTAAACTAAGAGATATAAATGACAATAAACCACAGTTTGAAAGAGCTAACATAGAAGTGTCTGTATATGAAAATGCTGAAGTCGGTAAAAGTCTAGAAACATTTAAAGCTACAGATCCAGATCAAGGTGGAAAAAGCAAGGTTTCCTATGCTATTGATAGATCATCTGATAGAAAAAGACAATTTTCTATAAACCAGGAAGGTACAGTAAGCATTCAACGTTCGTTAGACAGAGAAGATACGCCTCGACACCAAGTTAAAATTTTAGCTATTGATGACGGTGTACCACCAAGAACAGCTACTGCTACACTAACAGTAATTGTACAAGACATAAATGATAACGCTCCTACATTCTTAAAAGATTATAGGCCAGTGTTGACAGAACATATTACTCCAAAGAAAGTAGCTGAAATCCTAGCAACAGACGACGACGACAGATCAAAAAGTAACGGACCTCCGTTCCAATTCCGACTCGATCCTGGAGCTGATGACATAATCAGAGCATCTTTCAAAGTAGAACAAGATCAAAAAGGTGCCAATGGAGATGGAATGGCTATAGTTTCATCTTTGAGATCTTTTGATAGAGAACAACAAAAGGAATATTTGATTCCCATTATCATCAAAGACCATGGAAATCCAGCAATGACTGGAACTAGTACACTTACTGTTGTAATAGGTGATGTCAATGATAATAAAATGCAGCCGGGAACAAAGGAAATACTCGTTTATAATTATCAAGGACAAGCACCGGACACTGAAATTGGTAGAGTTTATGTGTATGATCTTGACGATTGGGATTTGCCCGACAAGAAATTCTTTTGGGAAAGCTCAGAACATCCTAACTTTACTTTAAATGAAGAAACAGGGATGATACAAATGAAACACAAAACTAGAGAGGGTCGATATCACTTAAAATTCAAAGTTTACGACCGCAAACACACTCAAACCGATGTGCCAGCTAATGTGACAGTTTACGTCAAGGAAATATCACATGAAGCTATTATTAACTCTGGTTCGATTCGGATATCAGGTATATCTGACGAAGATTTCGTCCGAGTATGGAATTATAAAACACTTAGTGATTCAAGAAGTAAGTTGGATATATTCAAAGACAAGTTGGCAGATTTATTAAATACAGAGAGAGAAAATATTGACATATTCAGTGTCCAGCTTCGCAAAAAGCATCCCCCAGTCACTGATATACGTTTTTCAGCCCATGGTGCACATTACTATAAGCCTATTCGATTAAATGGCATAGTTCTTATGCATCGAGAAGAAATTGAACGAGCAGTGGGTATAAATATAACTATGGTTGGTATTGATGAATGTTTATATGAAAATCAGATGTGTGAAGGATCTTGCACAAACGTTTTAGACATCAGCAATTTACCGTACATGGTAAATTCTAATAAAACAGCTTTAGTAGGTGTCCGGGTTGACGTTATAGCCGAATGTACATGTGGAGCTAGAAACTTTACTCAGGCAGAAACATGCCGCAATTCCCCCTGTTATAATGGAGGTAGATGCATAGAAGGAAAATATGGCTTAACTTGTTCATGTCCACCGGGATACACTGGTCCTCGATGTCAACAAACTTCTAGGAGTTTCAGAGGTACAGGCTGGGCTTGGTATCCTTCTCTTGAAATGTGCGATAACTCTCACTTAAGTTTTGAGTTCATAACTAGAAAATCAGAAGGGGTATTACTTTATAACGGACCTATAGTGCCACCGGAACCTGAAGAAATAATGGTGTCAGATTTCATTTCTGTTGAGCTAGAAAGAGGCAATCCACGGCTGCTAATTGATTTTGGCTCAGGGACTTTAGAACTAAGAGTAAAAACAAAAAAATCGTTAGATGATGGAGATTGGCATCGAATTGATATTTTCTGGGATACTGAGAATGTGAGAATGATAGTTGACTTTTGTAAGTCAGCTGATATACAAGAAATGGAAGATGGCACTCCCCCAGAATTCGATGACTCAACGTGTCAAGCCAGCGGTACAATTCCACCGTTCAACGAATATTTGAACGTAAATGCTCCGTTACAAATCGGAGGTCTGTACATAGAACATTTCGATCCTACGCATTATCATTGGCAATATATGCCAATTGGCAAAGGTTTTGACGGGTGCATCCGAAATTTAATTCATAATAGCAGATTATATGACTTGGCTCATCCGGGATTATCTAGAAACTCTGTAGCTGGCTGCCCACAAACAGAAGAAATATGTGTTCAAGGCGACACTACATCAAGATGTTGGGAACATGGCACATGTGTTGGTAGTTTTTCAGAAGCAAGGTGTCAGTGTCATCCTGGCTGGACCGGTCCCTCATGCAACTTACCTACAACCCCTACTAGCTTTAGGCCACAAAGCTACGTCAAGTTTGCTTTGAGTTTTGAACCTGATAGATTCAGCACACAGATTCAACTTCGATTTAGAACACGTGAACCACATGGTGAACTTTTCCGAGTTAGCGACCAACATAACCGAGAGTATGGGATCCTAGAAGTTAAAGATGCCAGATTACATTTCCGGTTCAATCTTAATTCTTTGCGTACCGAAGAAAGAGACGTTTGGCTCAATTCAGTTGCCGTAGATGACGGTCAATGGCATATAGCTCGCGTTAGTAGATACGGTAGCGCTGCTACACTTGAAATCGACGGCGGAGAAGGAAGAAGGTATAATGAAACATTTACATTTGAAGGCCACCAATGGTTGCTGGTCGATAAACAGGAGGGCGTATACGCTGGTGGTAAAGCGGAGTATACGGGAGTGAGAACATTTGAAGTGTATGCCGATTTTCAAAAAGGTTGCTTAGACGACATCAGACTGGAAGGGAAGCATCTGCCGTTGCCGCCAGCAATGAACGGAACTCAGTGGGGTCAAGCAACAATGGCTCGAAACTTAGACCGCAACTGTCCATCTAACAGTCCTTGTATTAATGTCCACTGCACTGAGCCATTCGTTTGCGTCGATCTTTGGAACGAGTACGAGTGCACGTAAGTATTTTTTTGTTACCTGAATTTTGTTAACTTCAATTCGTACTTGTTTTTCTTACGTGTCATAAATGAAAATTTAGTTCCGAGTAAAATGAAATATTACAAAAACTACTAATGCAGTTATTTTTAAATAACATGCATATATCTTTTGAAGATCTGAAAAGACTTTTAATTCCGTAACTTTTATTCTAAAGTGAGTTGGATGTGCAACATAATTCAAATCTTTAAAGTACCTATAAGTTGTTTTATTTTATTTTTTAAGCGCGCACTGAGTAACTTGTTTTATGTATTTTATCTTAATATTTGCCGCATTATACATATATTTTATAGTACTTACATAATTATTATGTAATAATAGCGTCGTTATAATA